>CM053501.1:12654549-13035404 GCA_028627145.1 Eidolon dupreanum
CCCTTTCACAATTGGAGGCTTCACCCTTGGCAGGAGAGGGGACAGCTGTCCACCTGCAATACCGGGGACGGTGCCCCCAGGCCCCAAGTGCAAGGACGCGGCCCTCTTGGATGTCCCCAGTCATTGGACATATTTCCCCAGCACTACAGATGCCAGCATGCTGGGGCGGGGGGACGGGTCTGCGTCAGGCTGCCTTGCAGTTCAGGCTGTCTCTTGGGCACAGATTCCCATAAGCCAGCAGCTCTGCTCCCCGTGGTGCAGACTGCGGATCTGAGAGGGAAGGGCCTCTGCCCCCACTCACCCTGCGCCCTCGCTGCTGTGGAAACTGTGGTGGGAGAGGCGCTCACCCTCCTCGTTTTCCTTTCATCTTTAATTATTCTATTGCAGCTGTAATACAGGCCCGTCCTAGAACGTGAAAGACAGATGGACCGGAACTGTCCCTCCTTCCTCCCTCGTGCCCTCTCTGGATTGCTAACCTTACACAAGCACATTTAGACTATCTGCATGCAGATCGTGCTGGGGGACACTGAGGGACAAGAAGCCCTTGGGTGGAGGTGGACCGAAGGAAAGTTGGATGGGTAAAGACTGGGGATGAGACCACCACTGGGGGGAGCTGGGAGGAAGCCCCATATCCCCAGTCTCCCCTTATCTGGCCCTGAATCCTGAGGAACTCAGCCAGCTCAGACATGTGGCAGGTGACAGATAAAAGTGAGCGTTGGCTTATCAGGGAGGGTCAAACTGGCCTTCCGCTGGTCCAGCGTGGCTTTGAGGGGGAGGGCAGCCCTCCTTCTGTGCCTGCTGGGGTCCTCCCGCGGGGGCTGCCATGCAGGCCCACATGGCCCATGTTCACTGGGCTGCAGGAGACCCCCATCAGGGCCAGGATAGGGGGGCATTCCAGGGCAGGACACCCCTCCCTGTGCTTTGGTTTGCACTCCTGTTAAATGGGGACAGAAATGAGACCATATGAAAGTCGTTGTAGGGACCACATGGATGGTGTTCAGAGTTTCCCACTCAGAGAGCAGGCCTGGAATTTTGTGGGTGTCAAGGACCCTGCAGGGAGCCACGCATGTGGGAAGAGGGGTCCAATGCTTGTGGCGAACCTAGCCAGGACATGTGAGGACCCTGAAATTCCCAGTGGGTACCTGGAGAAGGCCCTTTGGGATCCAGGAGACAGAGGACCTGGGTTCCTCAATGCTCCCAACCATGCCCCCATAATGGGTGACATCAGGCCATTTGGAGCCTGGAAGGGGTGGCTTGAGCTCCAACTTTGCTTCCTTAGCCGGTTTAATGAGGGCAGGTCCCTTTCCCTTTGTGGTTGTCACAGGTTCAGCTCCCCGCACAAAGATGATGCAGGAGACCCCCATCAGGGCCAGGGTAGGGGGGCACCCCAGAGCAGGACACCCCTCCCTGTGCCTTGGTTTGCTCTTGTCAAATGGGGACAGAAATGAATGTGTCACAGAGTCACTGTAGGGACCACGTGGATGGTGTTTGAAGTTTCCCGGAGAACAGCCCTGTAATCCTGGGGGTGTCGAAGACCCTGCAGGGAGCCACGTTATGTGGGAAGGGGGGTCCCAAATCTGGGGGCAAACTGAGCCAGTACATGTGAGGACCCTGAAATTCCCAGTGGATACCCAAAGCCCCTTGGGGATCCAGGAGACCTGGGTTCCTCAATGCTCCCAACTGTGCCCCCATAATGGGTGACATCAGGCCATTTGGAGCCTGGAAGGGGTGGCTTGAGCTCCAATTTGCTTCCTCGAGCCAGTTTAATGAGGGCAGGTCCCCTTCCCTGTGTGGTTGTCACAGGTTCAGCGCAGGCTCCCCACACAAAGATGGTGCAGGTGTCACCCCTGTTCATCAGGTCAAACATGGTGCACACACTTTTGAGTCGAGGCTCTGGACCAGGTGTGGTGAGGTAAGCTGTGTGCCAGAAAGCTGAGTCCTGGTGGATCACCAGGCAAACTCCTGTCTCAGTTCCCCACATTTAAGAATTGCTGACCTAAAGGGACTTTCCCTCCCAGCCTGTGATTTGGAGCTGCTCAGGTAGCTAGGTGTGGATGGGGACAGGAAAGTCCCTGCTTCTCCAGAGGCCCATAATCGGCTCAGTCATCAGAAGTCAAATAGAGGACAGTTAGGAACGGCTGCCCCAAGCCAGGCAGCTAGTGCTGTGCCCATGTGATCTGCGGTGGCAACCACGGGACCTGGGTATGTGTGTGGTGACAGGGACATTGGGGAGAGTGGGCTAATGAGACTCTAGTCATGGGGCCTGAGCTGTCTCTGCCAAATTCAGTCTAGGCCTTGAGCTGAGACCCTTCTAAGAAACTCCTAAGACCAGGATTCCAGGGGGCAAAGAGAGGGTCCCAAGGGGTTACAAACAAGCTCTGGTCCCTGAAAGGCCAGGAGGACATGGGGTAGGGTCACGGCCAGTGCCACAGGCTGGGGGTATGAGGCTTCAGGGCAGAGAGACAAGAGAGTGGGATGCCCTCTGAAGCCCTAGGTTGACCATTCAGCTGGGAAGCTCACTGTGGAGATGCCCCCACCTCTGCCCACACAAAAACTATCCCTAACAAGAGCCCAGGCAAAAACTTCTTCCCACGTTGGGAGATGTGGTTTCTCCAGTATATGAATGATGCCATGTGGACTCCGCTATGGCGAGCTCAACTTTCCCCACTGAAGAACTTCTTATCTGTGGATCTGCCTAAGTGGGGGAATTGTAGGAGGCAGGAAAGCCCCAGCAGGGCTGGTGCTTGAGGAGACCCTGTGGCCCTGCTGTGGTGGCCATCCTCCCACGTGGAGTGACTGATTCTGTCATCCAACTCGTTCCTTTAATAAGTTAATATTTATTCCGCTTTGCTCTGCTCATCCCCAAACTTGAGAAGCTGAATTTTCTGCATCAGATTATTGCAACTTTTAACCTGAATTTAGAGAAGAAATGAAACAAAATAGAGGGTCATCAGCAGGAAACGCTCAGCCCAGACCTCAGGACTGCCATCGGAGGTGCCCGGCACTGGTGTGGGGGCGTCTTATTGCAAGGCTCCCACTTCCTGGTGATGTGGCGTTTCCCAGAGACCAGAGTTAATGGGTGTTTTCTGGACAGAATGGTGTGGAGGGGGCATGAAAGGGAAGATGGAGAGACAGCAATGGGGGGGGTTGGGACAAATGGATGAGAGCTCAGACTGAGTGACAGTGAAGCGTGTCTGTAGGGGCTTCGGAGACAGCTGCCACCCGAGGGCACAAGTGGCCCCAAGTGAGTGTTTTCTATAAAAATAAGTGAATGTGAGAACAGGGCTCTGCTGGGCAGCCTCTGCCTTTTTGCTTTTGGTCACTTTCTGGTCCTTGTCCCATGGATGCAGCTCTCTCATTACTGGGACTGCTGGCCAGGCTCCCGACAGAGTCTCGGACCACAGTGGCAAAACATGGAAACACCCAAACCTGAATGGATGGGTGGAGGCTCGCAGGCCGAAGAGCTAGCTTGTTCTTCACCCAGAATAGCATCTGCCTCCATCTCCCTGGGCGGATATCCTCCTGGCTCCTCTGCCAGAAATGGGGCCCCAGCCAGGGTCCAAGCATGGCCCCCCCTGGCCCACAACCCTACTGAGTATACCCCAACCCCAGTGCCAAGCCTGTGTAGCATTGTGCCCTCAGCTTACACAGGCTCATCCACACTGTCATCTGGGGTGGGGCTGGCTGGAAGAGACACTGCTTTCTTTGCAAAACTCTGGGGGACTTTGAGGTAGAGTCCCCGCCCCTTCTCTGGGGGGTCGCCAGAGGCCACCGGAGACTCTGTTTTGTGGGGTTCGGAAAGTGCTGTGGCCCCTGAGGAGGAAGCTCTGGGTTCTAGGGCCACCCTGTGGCCACTGTCCAAGTACAGGTCCCCACTGGGGCCCCCCACATCCAACGGTTCGAAGGCAAAGCTGGGGATGGTCAGGTGCTCTGAGCGGCTGGGAGCCTGGCCCCACCGCTCCCCCTTGGTGGTAGGGTCCACCCCCATGCCCTCCATGGGCTCACAGGACGGGGTTCTCCGCCGCAGGGTGGTACTACTGCCTTCCACCGTGGGGGGCCGGGCTGAACCCTCGTCTTCCACAGGGGGGTCTACAGAGATGCATGGAGGGCTCATTTTCTTCTTCCTGCGTGCCCCTAGGGCTGGCTCGGCCTCCAGGGCCCGGACCTTCACCTCTCCAGTCTCTAGGCAGCCGTCCCCTCCACTCTGCTCCACCAAGGGCCTCCGGTGCTCGTCCGCCCGACCAGACTGATCCAGGAAGCCCTGGGCGTCCACATCGTAGAGCCTGTGCAAGCCTGGCTCACCACCCACCACTTCGTGGGCTGGGGGTGAGGAGCTTCGGGCTGAGCTGGTGATGTGGCTGACCTCCTCGTCTGCTGGGTCTGGGGCCTCCACTTCCTCCCCACCTAGGGCTGGTGGTTGGCTGGAGAGATAGCGTTGTCCGAAAGTGTGCTTGCGGGTGCGGACGCTGGTGGGCCTTGGGGAGCAGGGTGGGGACTGCAGGGAGGCCCTCAGGGATGCCTGCCTCGTGGGGGTCTTCCTGCCAGGCTCCCCCCAGCTCAGGTTGCAATCCCTGGGTCCATCAACCTGTGCTTCCAGAGAGTCGGTGAGCACAGCCTCCTGCAAAGGTATGGTGTCAGGTAAGATGGGGTAAGCCCACCCAGAAGGGAAATAGGTATCTTTGCCCACCTGGGCCAGAGTAGGCTCTCGACTCCCCGAGGTTAGGGACCCAAGGTGAGATGGGACTGGGGTCCCCTAGTGGGGACCTTACTGTCCTATAGCTCCACTCATGCTGCTCTGGAGACCACCCTATGTACAGGTACCAACCACCTGTGCCAGCCATGCTAGGAAGGGGCTGTGAGGAGCAGAGGGCTGGGGCCTCAATGTGGGGAGACCCCACAGAGCTGGAGACCCCACAGAGCTGGGCTAAGGCCACCTTGTACACCATCTGTCCAGCTTGGCACCCTGGGGGGTCAAGGAAGGCAGTCTGTGGGTATAAGTGAGGCCCAACTGAACCACTGCAGGGAGTGCTGTGGGGACATGAGACTCAAGAAGGGAATGTGGTCCTGGTGGCTCAGAATACACAGGCTCCAGGAACACAGAATCCCGAACCCAGTGTCCCTGTCACTCATCCTTTAAATGGGGAGAGGAAACCCCCAAAGAGTCCCCAAGCCTTGGCTAAAGGAATCAGGGAAGGCTTCTCCTACCTGTCTGCAGAGCAGGCGGCTAAAGCTGGGGGAGCGGGCTGCGCCCCGAGGGGGCAGGGTGAGGAGGGTGTTGCTGCCCTTGGCCGGGGAGGATGTGGCCGATGGGACCTGGAGGGAGGCGCAGGACTCCACAGGTGGTGAGTGCTCAGAGGTGACCAAGCCTGGAACAAAAACGTTGTCTAAACTAGGCAGCTACCGCCTGCCCAGAATCCTCCCACTCAAGTCCTCTTGCCCGTGTCCTCCCGCTGCCTCCATGGGTCTTACCAGAGGGGGCAGTGCCCACATAGGTCTCCATCTCCAGCTCCTGCAGCGGGTGGGAGTGAGGGGCTGAGGCAGGTGCCACAGGCCTGAACATGTAGCTGTCATTGGGCAGTGAGAGCATCCTGGACACAGACACCTTGCGTGCCACCAGGAGGTTGGGGGCATCAGGCCCGGCACCTGGGCTCTGTGGGGCTATGGGCCTGGTATGAGCAGGGGGCCCCTGTGCTATCTCCAGCTCAAGCTCGGCGTCCAGCTCGGCATCCTCGCGGGCCTCCTTGTTGCTCTCCTCCAGGTGCTTCATGAGCACAGCTACCACCACGTTGACCAGCACAAACTGGGCCACCAGCACAAATGTTACAAAGTAAATGGGCGAAATGGCCGGCAGATAGCTGAGGCAGTGCTTGTCCTCACGGGCGCACTCCCGAAGTGTGTCCTGTGGGCAGAGGGGTAGCTGCAGGGCGGCGCAGGCTGAATCCACCTCCCCACCTGCCTCACTCAAACCAGTACCTTCATGATCCCATTCCAGTTGTCCCCTGTGGACACACGGAACAGTGTAAGGAAGGCCATGCCGAAGTTGGAAAAGGTGGCGTGCCGGCTCAGGCCCTCGCATGGGTTGTCCTCACTGCACTCTGCAGGGCAGAGACCCGTCAGTCAGCAGTGAAGCTGGGCCAGGGTGCACAATGGCCCAGGAGGCCCTGGGACCTGCTGTGGGCCCTGCCTCTCCCCTAGGGAGGAAGTCATGCTCTTCTGCGGTGCAGGGCGGTGGCCTAGCTCACGTGCGGGGTGAGGTGGAGTAGGTAGGCACCTGCGGGGGACACCTGGAGCCCTGCTTATTCTACATCTAGGGCTTTCTGGATGGACAGGCCAAGCCATTGGTGCCAGCTTAGCTCTGGTTCAGCCCCCGGAGATGGCACCGCCTGCTCCCCAGGCCCCCTTCTTAGTTGGTATACCCTTAGGCCTTGGTGGAGTAATGGGGTCACCCTGGGGGAGGAGGCTGGGCCAGGGGGCACGAGTCAGACTTGGGTTCTGGATTCTGGAGTACCAGTTGCCAAGTCCCAGGAGCCCCCTCTAGGCAGACGCTTAACGGACAACCTCCTCAGCCACCTCACTCACAGGGTCACTGGTGGCTCCTGGAAGCCACTGAGTGTTCAGTAACACCAAATATTCAGGCAACCCTGGCAGGAAAGGGAGGGGGACCCTACAGGAACTGGGTTGCCAGAGAGGGTCCCTGACAGCCCCCTGCCCAGAGTAACCAGAGCCTCAGGCCTGGGGGGCAGGTGTTAAGGAAACACTTGGTGATAATTACTAAGGACATGCTGCTGCATTTGTCTCCTGGAAACCAAGAGTGGTTCGAGGTGGCATGTGGTTGTTTGCACACGCACACTTGCTTAGGCTCACGTGTGACTCTGCATCCCTGGTTGGCACATGAACATGCGTGCATGTCTACAGACATGTCTGTGTATGTATGTGTATGCATGTGTGTCACGGGTCTGGCACCATATTCCTGTGTGTGCCTAGTTGCTCCTGCATGTGCCTGCTGTCATGCCTGCCTCATGCAGTGAGGGGCTGAGGGAGCAGGGGGCCCTGCCCTGGCCTGGCCAGCGCCCCGAGTTGTCCAAGGGCCATGTGTGCGTGGGTGAGGCTGCACGTTCCTGGACTTCACTCACCGAGCCTACCGAACAGCTCCACTCCCAGGGCAGCATAGATAAAAAACAGGAGCATGAAAAGTAGGCCGAGGTTCCCTACCTACACAGGAGAGAAGCAGAACCAGGTCAGGCCTCAATCCCGCCTGCTGCGCACGTAGCACCTGGTGCCCGCCAGCCACCCTCGCCCCGTGTTCCCACCAGGCGAGGAGTCAAATTCCCAGAGTCAGCCTTGGAGTCCCATCCTTTACCCGCTCCCCTGGCCCTGGAGCAATTGTGACCCTTAGGGGCTCCTTGTCCTGTCTGGAATTCAAGGATGCCCCTCAGCCCCTCATGTCTACTCAGCAGCCCGGACTATCCCCGTCTCCAGCGTCTCTGCTCCCCAGGGTTCTAGAAAACTCCATGTAGGGCCAGCCTCTAGCCTTGGAGTCCTAAGGGGAGGCCAAGGCTGAGCTCTTCAGACTAAGTGACCCCCATTTGAGGCTCTACCATGAATCTTGACGGCCCACCCTCCTAGCACTTGTCATATGTCCCCTCTGGGCAGGGCACCCTGTTTTCATACGCTGCCAGCACCCCTGATGCTGGGGCATGGCTGGGCCCAGGCTTCCCTCCCTTCCTTCCCTCTTGTCACTCCCACAGACACTGGGCAGGAACAAAGAACCTTGGGGACTGTAACTCAGATAAGGCTGAGGAATGCTGCTAAGGGGATGGGGGTACATACTGGGCATGTGGATGGACAGGCTCATGGGTGAGTAGGTGGTTAGAGAAATGAGGTGCTAGGTAGACAGGTAGCTGTGTGGGGTGAGTAGATGGCTGCGGAGACAGCCAGCCAGCCAGGAGGGCTGAATAATGGATGGATGGACACATAGGTGGCTGGGTGGACGGATGGCTAGTTTAGAGGGTTAGAACCATGGATAGATGGATACATGGCTAAACAGGCTGGTTGGCAGAAAGACTGAATACTGCACAGATGGGTTTCTTCTAGCTCAAGAGACCACAAAGGATCAGGGTGGGGGATGTGGGCAAAGGAAGTGAGGGAACAGGACCTGAGTTGGCTCCAAAAGAGGTATGAGGCTTTCCGCCAACACCTGAGCCTTGGGTGTGGTCCTCAGAATTCAGAGAAGCCCACCTCAGCCATGCCCTCTGCCCATATCCCATTGCATCCAGTATTGGATCAGGGGAGATGGGTGTTGCTTCTCAGTCCTTCCCAGGGGGACTGAAGCCCAGAAGGCAGACAGCCATCTCCTTCCCAGCATAGCTGTTATTCCCTGCATAGCTGTTCCTGGCATAGCTGTTATCACCCTACATGTTATTCATCTGCAAGTCCAAATGACCACACAAATACACAAATGAATGTAGGCCAGTGATTGAAGCCCTCTCTGCAGCCTTGTCCTCTTGGGACCATCTGTAGTGCCCATTCCTAGGGCAGCTCTCCACTTACCTGGGGCAAGGCTTGCACCACTGTGTCCAGCAGGGCCCGCATGCCTGTGGCCATCTTGAGCAACTTCAGCACTAGGGCCCAGGAAGTGAGTGTTAGGAGTGAGTGGGGCCAGGTCCAGTCTGACCCTCCCCTCGCTGGCCAAGACCTGGGACAAACCTCATCCCTTACACTCCTGTCACTAGTGCCAGCCACCTGCAGAGGCCTCAGGGCATGGGGAAGGAGGACATGGGGTAGCCCTGGGCCCTGACGGCCGGGCAGGTGCCTACCTCGGGCGATGCGGAGCACACGCATGATGCGGATGATGGTGGGGTTGATGGGCAGTGCCGCACTTGTCTCGATCTCCTCCAGCGTGATGCCCATGATGGACAGCAGCACGATGGCCAGGTCTAGCTGGTTCCACCTGCGCAGCCGGGCAGCCTCAGAGCTGTGCTGCCTCCTTCCCCCACCCACAGCCCTTTAGAGTAGGAGTCCCCTTCGTTGTCACCCTAGTGTCTGGGTGTCATCCACAGAGCATGTCCTGGTGTTACCCATAGAATATATCCTGGTGTCACTCTGAGAATGTCCTGGTATCACCCAGGGGTTTATCCTGTTATCACTCTGGAAATACTCTAGTGCCACCCACAGACATGTCTTGAGGTCACTCACTGGGAGTGTCTTGGTGTCACAGGCTACATCTCACACCTCTGCTTAGCACTATCATCTTGGCAGACCTCAGGCTGAGACCACCGAGGAGGGTGGTGGCTCTCTCCTGCCCCCACCTCTAAGAGACCCACAGGTCCCCCAAGGAGCTGGGTGGCCCTGCCCCATATACCTGTCTTTGAAGAACCTCCGGAAACCAAATGCCACAAGCTTTAGCACAGCTTCAAAGATGAAGACAATGGTGAACACGTAGTTGCAGTACTTGAGGGCCTCGTCCAGCGACTGGGGGCAAGAATGTCAGGCTGTGGAGGCCATCCTGCCTAGGCTGCCCCTCCCTCCTCTTCCTCCACCCCTACCCCCCATCACAGCATCAGGCACCTAGCACCTGGGTCCTGGCCCCATCTCCCTCCTCTATCAACCTGGGTGCTTCTGGGCTATTGAGCACTTACTATATGTGGGCCTGAGCCAGGTCTGGGAGGCCTCACATTGATTGACCCTTGCAGCATTTTGAGGACAACCCTCAGATTGGGGGGAACCTGCCCCTCAGAGCCCAGAGTCCTGGTCCTGCCTTTACCAGGCTCCCCTCCGCAGCCCAGGGCAGGGGCTGGCCCATGCTGGCTGGAGCTTGGCTTCCCCCAAAGCTGAGTGGGTTCACACTCAAAGACTCAGTTACCCTGAGACCCCTCCCTTCCCATGGTGGAGAACGGCAGAGGGTGGGGAAGGTGTCCTTTCTTTAATGAAATGATGGTGATGCAGATGTAACTGGGGAGGAAAAAGAGCTGATCATTTACGCCCGCACATCTCCTGCCAGCTCCCTGTCTGGCTTCTTGGACTGTGAAATCCACAGCCTGGGAAGCTGGACCCAGAGACCTTTCCACAGCTAGCACTTAGAGATGGGACCACTGTGGGGTGGGGAGGGCCCTCCAGGACACTTGGGTGACCTGGGAGTTTCGGGTGACGTTAAAAGGAGGACCCTCTGCTCATACCACACCCCATAAACCCTAGTGAGGGCTCACCCAGGGCTGTGGACCTAAGACCCCCCCAGTCCTCGGGGTAGTACCTCCTGATCCAGGCCACCCACTAGGTGCCTGACCCCACCCATGGCCCTCTAGGGACTCATCTCCCACACTGGTCCTGGAGGCAGGGTGGGTGGGGTCTTGTGGCCCCAAGCCCCACCTTGGGCTGGTTGTAGTGCTCCATGGACATGGTGATGACGTTGACCCCGATGATGAAGGTGATGAAAAGGTCGAGGTAGTGGCTGGTGCACAGCGAGTGGATGGAGCGGCGGGTGGGCGAGTAGTCGGCGTAGTAGGGCCGGCGCTGGGCCTCTGCAGGGAGAGGGCGCCTGTGACCAGGGTGAGCTGGTGGGGCTGAGGCTGCCTGCACAGGCTGAAGCGTGGGTGTGGCTGGGGGAGGGCCCCCAGCTCAGATGTGGGAAGTTTGCAGGAGGCTGATGGAGGGGGTTTCTCTCAGGAAGCGAGTCCTATTCTAGGTGAGAAGTGGCTCTCTGTGAGTCCGGCTTCTGCTGCCTGATGGAAAACCTGGGCTGGGGACCGGGTGTGAGTGGGCCTCGAGGGCAGGCCACCCACCAATCCCCCAGGAATGGGCCTAAAGCTGCGGTCCCTCCCGGCTCTGTCCTGAGGTGCTGCTCAGACTCTGCCCTGTCTTTGTGGTATATTTTCGTGACCTGGCATTGAGGTTTGGAGATACCTTGATGATGACAGACAGGCAGATGGGTGCTTACTCAGGGAGCAGGTCCTGTCTCCCTGTCTGGGCATGAGCTACCCTACCCTCTGGCCACCAGGCCCAGAGTCTCTCACACCCTGGTCTTCTAAGGGTCCAGTGGCTACTGCTTCTTGTCTGGGGTCTGCCTGGCTCCCAGTCCACCTCATGGCCATCACCTGGGGCATCATGCAAACCCCAACAGGTCTGTCTGCACTAAATGCTCTCCCTGTAGTAACCTTTTCAGAGCATGCCAGTGCCCACTGAGCTCCCACTGGATGCGGACATGGCTGCCACCACCGCACGTGAGGACTTGCCTTGGCCACAGAACCATGCATGGGTGGCGGCAGGGAGATGACAGCTGTGGCTATCCCAGGGCCTGGGAAAACAGGGTCAACGGGACTGACCCCGCCCTGGGACCTTCATGCTCTTGGGTTGGGCATGCAGTCACTAAAAGCTCATCTTAGCTTGAGCAGCCAAAGGGGTTAGCAATCAGTCAGGCCAGGCCAGCACTGAGGACACAGAGCAGCCACGAGCCAGCAGGTGTTCAAGAGCATGGCAGGGCAGCATGCAAGCTGGGCAGAGGGACACACACGAGCTCACAGGCAGTGTGGCATGGACACCAGGCAGGGGAGTGGGCAATACTTCTTCCCCCCACTGACACTTGGCAACCAACCCCGGTTGTCCCATGGCCATCCTGCAGCGGACCCCAGCGAACCTGGTACCCGCCTGCAGTGTCTGCCCTTCCACATGGCAGCAGCAGAACGACGGAGGCCAAACTAGCCCACAGCCCTGTGCAAGGGCCGGCAAAAGCAAGGGGCTTAGGCATGCGGGACAGGGGGCAGGTACCTGGGTTGGGCAAAGTGCCTGGAAAGACAAGGAGATGGTCTGAGCTGACTGAGGTGGGTGGGACACTTAGTGGCCCCCTCCTGCAGGAAGCCCTCCTTGCTCCTAAGCTGGGTGAGGCCTTCCTAAGACTCTCTCTCTGTCTCGGACAGTTTTACTTGTTCCCTCTGTGGCATGAGAACTCATGAGGGTAAACCCTTCTAGGTATAGATGGGAGATGAGAACTGGGGATCTCATTTACCTCCTACGGCATTTGGAAGGGGACCCCTGCCTCCTGCTGCAGCTGCCTTCCCCTGCCCGGCCCCTGTAGGGCCCGGCTGCCATGTAAGCCTAGGCAAGGTGGGCAGAGTGCCGAGCCATTCGGCAAGGTCAGGCCTGGGAGGCCGAGGAAAACAGGGCTAGGTAGGCAGCTTTGGGCACCCATTGCACTCAAGTGCGAGGGAGACCCAGCCTCAGAACCCATCTTGGCCGGCTCCCTGCTGCCCCTGCCATCCCACCACCCACCCACAGGCGCGCAGGTACCGACCCACCACCGCCACTGGCAGCGCCTTACTCCTGCGTTTCCTCTCCAGGCGCCGCTGCCGTTTCTCCTCTCGCCGCCGTGCCTCCTCGGCCTCCTGGTGCTGCCGGCACTTGTGGAAGTTCTCCACCACAACGCCCACAAACATGTTGAGCACAAAGAAGCTGACGATGAGCAGGAAGGAGATGAAGTAGAGCAGCATCCAAGGGTTGTGGTTGGGCACCGGCTGTGGCACACGAGGGTGCATGGGTTCCCGCTGCACGAGGGCCCTGCCCAGGAATAGCCAAGTACCCCAGGGCCCCTTGTGCTACAGGCCTGCAGGGCCAGAGAAGGGGCCCGGTGATGTGGAACTCCGGAAATTCTCAGAAGCCAAAACATCCTCTTGGAGGAATTCCCTGAGATAACCCAGAGGCTATCCAAAGGGTCTGCCTAGAGCAGTGGTCTCCAACCTTTTTGGCACCAGGGACCAGTGCTATATGAAACTCTAACGCCTGATGATCTGAAGTGGAGCTGAGGCGGTGATGCTAGTGCTAGGGAATGGCTGCAAATACAGATGAAGCTTCGCTCGCTTGCCTGCCGCTCACCTCCTGCTGTGTGGCCCGCCTCCTAACGGGCTACGGACATGTACTGGTCCATGGCCTGGCGTTTGGGGACCCTTGGCTTAGAGAACCAGGGCTGCCTACCGCCTGCTCGCACCTGCTGGTCTATGCCCACGGCGTCCAGCCCATCGTACATGATGTTCACCCAGCCATCTTTGGAGGACAGCACGAATAAGGACATCAGCGCCTGCCAGGCCACAGCAAGGACAGTTACCACCCTGCCTCCTGCCCCAGACCCCCCCACAGGCCTCCTGCACAGCACGCCCACCCATGGCTCCCAAGCCCTGTGGTCCTGCCATCCCCACCTTTCAGGAGACCAGAGCAAGGACATCTAAGATCAACTGGAGCATAGTCCTCAGGGGACTCCAGGTCTGGCTGCGCCCCACCCTGGCCCTCCCTGCCTGCCCTCACCCTGCCCACCTGGCCCAGGTTGTCGAAGTTGTACTTGCGCCGCACCCAGCGGTAGTGGGCAGCCCTGCACTCAGCCCTGGTGGAAATGTTCCTGGTGTCGGCACCCTCGCAGTAGTAGAACTTGCCCTTGAAGAGCTGACGGGGGGTGGGGGCAGTCACACAGAGGGCTGACCCTGTACCCCCAGCACACCAGCTCCTCACACAGAGGCTCCTGGGGCAGGAGGGCAAGGGACGAGGCTGGGCCTTCCTGGGGCTGCCACACAGCCACTGACCACAAACCATCATCCCTTGCATGGGGCACCCAAGGACGAGTGGGGTTGCCCACCTGCACCCCGAGAATGCCGAAAATGATGAAGAAAGCGCAGCAGATGAGAACGATGTTGCCAATGGGCCTCAGGGATGATATCAGGGTTTCCACAACTAGCTTGAGGCCTGGAGCACGGCTGATGACCCTGCATGGGGCAGAGGCCACCTGCTGTTGGGCCTGCCCAGGGAGCAAGCCACTGCAGAGGCCACACCTGGCCCAAAGGCCCCGCTCCATCTCCTCAACAGGCCCCTGGCTCCACCCCCATCCCTTCCCTTCTCCACTCCACTCCCCACCTTGGTCTACCCTGGTCTCAACGCCACCCATCTGTCCCCATCTTCACCTCATCAGTCCCTTCCCCTGGCCCAGCCCTGCCCACCTCAGAGGCCGGAGTGTCCTCAGCAGGCGCAGGACACGAAGGATGCCTAGGATCTTAGCACCACCAGCTGAGGCCATGGCCACAACAATGTCGACCAGGGACACCAGGACCAGCAGCCCGTCCAGCACGTTCCAGCTGCTCTGCAGGTAGGCGTGCTCCCCAGAGACCAGGCCTAGGGCCACCACCTGTCCAGGCGCAGAGGAGGAGGAGCCCAGGTAGGCAGTGCTGCAGAAGGGGGTGAGGGATGGGGGAAGGGGACAGGGGCATAGCAGGTGGGGACTGCTGGGCAGGACAGGGGCATGACGCCTGAGGGCAGACCCAGGGGCTCTCCCAGACATGCTTGTACCTTCACCATCATCTCGACCACGAAGATCGCTGTGAAGATGTAGTTGGAGACGCTGAGGAAGACACGCTCCTGCAGGGACAGGGTGGTGGGAGGGGCCGGCCGCACCTACGGGACCCCACCCCTTCCCTGAGCTGAGGAGGGGGCCTCACAGTGCTTCCCGGATCAATGTCTGGCCTCTCCAGGGCGATGGTGATACAGTTGAGGAAGATGAAGACCAAGACAACGTGATCGAACATCTTGTGAGTGATGACTTTCTGGCAAGAGGCGCGGAACCTGGGGGGCATGTCGTGGGCACCAGGTGAGGGGCCCAAGAATAGCCCTGCCCAAGCCCATGCTTTGCCCCAGTCCCCAGAGGGCAGGTGCAAGACCCTGATGGCAGGGCACTCACTGTCTGGCTGGGAAATCAGGACCAAATGGGAGTGCCAGCCCTCCCCAGCCAGTGCCTCCTCACCTGTTCTGCGGGGAGAAGAGGTACAGTGCCCAGGGCTCCCGGCTCTGACACCACTCAGGCTTGTAGGGCTGCAGCACCTTGCGCAGGCGAGCGCAGCAGCTCTGGGAAGAGAGGCAGGTCCTCAGGCCCCTCCCAGCCTCACCTGCCTCCAGGCCCAGCCCTGCCCTTTTGCCCCTGGGGTCCCACCTGTCTCAGCCCATTTTCCCAAGCCAGGTATGTGACCTATGCTGGGAATTCATGTAGTCAGATGAGAAGACATTCTCAGATCCCTGCCCAGAAAGGTCCTCCAGCTGGCCTGGCTGTGGAACTGCCTTGGGCAATAGGGAAGGTGGCCGTGCCCTCCTCTCCCCTCCACCCTGGAAGGCCCACTAGTGGCTGAAAACGCTGGGCTCAGAATGGCCCTCAGCTGGAGGTGGAGCTGACCTTGGGGCCAACCCCCCACTCCAGAGCTCCCAGGATCAACTGCAGTCTTCCAGCTAGGTCAAGTGCTGCTCAGCTTGTCCTGCTCCCTCCCTGCCAAGATGATGCTCAGGCTCCTCTCTGGGAACCGGCACGTGACAGGAGGCAGGCACGGGCCCTGCAGCTCACTCACATCCTCCATGTCGTCGTCAAACTCGGCGGGGTCCTCCTTGTGGCTATCTATGCGCAAGAAGAACTCGCTGGGCAGGGACAACACCTGCCCATTGCAGTCATGGAGCTTGGTAGGCAGCAAGGTGTCTGGCGGCAGGGGCCGCACATCCAGGGTGCCACGGTGACCCAGGGACTCAGCACGCCGCAGTGGGGTGGCATGTGTGCCCGGCGAGGCCCCGGCCCCGTGTCTGCTGTCCTCGGCCTCTTCGTCCGTGCTGCCCCTGCCCTCGCCGGACAGCAGCGACTCGCGCTCCCCACATTGGCTCCGGCGCTTGAGGCTGGGTGCGCGGCCCAGGCTGTTCCAGCTTGAGCGCCGACTGCTCCAGGCGCTGTTGGGGCCCCAGTGGGCACAGGGCGAGCTGCGGAGGCTGGACTGTGGGAAAAGAGGATGGAGTGGGTAGGTCCAGTCCCCAAACTTCCTAGGTTCCAGGGCACCCAGCCACAGGAGCCTTTCCCCACCGGTGGTATCGCTATTAACACCCATGGGTGGGACTCGTTCACGGACCACCACCATTACTATTAATGCCTAGTGCGAGTGGGATTTGTATGTGTAGCCCATCCTGCTGAGGAGAGGCTGGCAACACTGCTATTCTAGGGGGACAGCCGCGAAAGAGTGGGCCAACAACGAGCTGGAGACACAGCCAGCCAAGTGTGAGGGCTGGGCCTGGCCACTGTGCCTGCTGCAAGATTGGAGGGCAGGCGCAGAAAACACTGGGCCTGGGACCGGCTACCCACCAGCCTCAGATACCGCCCCAGCGGCTGACCCTGATCTCTGGGGTGGGGCCTCACGTCAGTTCCCAATTAGTGGACTCTGGGGCCTTGTAGAGAGAAGTTCGGCACTGTCTCAGGAGCTACACTGACTTCAAGGCAGGGACTTATCCTGCTGGGCCAGTATTCGTGTTATCTTATCTCCTGGGTCTAGCAAGAGCTGAGCTTTGATCCCGCTAATCAGCCCCGGTCCACCTCCCTTGTGGCTACAATGCATCTTGTTGCTAAATTACCTGGCCCACCCCAGGCTCGCTTTGGCTCTTCCTGTTACTGATACCAGATCATCCCATCTCAATGAACTTTGCCTTGATTTGACCCAGGTTCATGTCCCATTCCCCCTCTGCTGTCAGCTTGTCCCACTCTGCCCACCCCTCCTTGGCCCTCCCGAGAAGCTGTTATTGTCTGTGTCTCCGAGGGGAGGGGAGCCCAGTCTCCAATATCTGTTTCAAGTGCTGTTTAATATCTTTTTGCCAGCTCTTTTCTGTTTTTCCTTCTGATTTATGCTTTGTGCTCTGCCAGCTTTTATTTTTTCATTGCAATTTGAAAGATGAACTTCCTGCCTGACATTCTACCAGAGAAAAGGATTAGAGATGGGTTTCCACGTCTCGTTTCTGTGCTCTTCCCATAAGCACGGCAATTTCTGCTCTGTTTGCAAAAATCAAAGCACTCTGGGCCACGGACTCATCGGGCAATGATAGGGGGTATGTAAGACCCTGACTTGTCTTTAGGGAAGAGTCTGAAGGTGCCCTGAAGCCAGGGCAGGGTACGGTCCCTACCAGAGACTTCTGGTCTCCCAGCTGGGGGTCCACAGAGCTGCTGCTACTGTGCTGTAAGTCCAGGAGGCTATGGGCCGTGTCCAGGTTCGGGGAGCTCTTGGGGGTGGGCATGGGCGTAGCTGCGGTGCGCATGATGACAGGAGGGGGCAGGCTGCCTCGGCCTTCCAGGTGCCCATTGGGGGTCACAGCCAGGGAGTACATCTTCATCTCTGGAGGGGGAGGAGACTGCTCATACCTCAAGGCTCTCAGGAAAGGAAATCCACCATCCAAGGACTTGCCCATGGGAATCTCAGCTGTGCCAGGTCAGGGCGGGCAGCGTCCCCTCCATCCCTGCCCCCATCGTCACCACACATACCTGTGGCCCGGAGGTCTCTGAACTTATCGAAAACCTCCTCCAAGTGGGTGGATGTCTTATCTTCATCTGTGTCAGACCTGTTGGCATCGCCCTGTGCCCCACAGAGAAGAAGGAACACTTGAGGCTCTCCTTGGATGGGAGCCATTTGTGCCAAGCTCCCCCCTACAGAGCTCCCCACAGGAAGGCTGGGCTGGCATAGAAGCAAGCATGACATAAGCCCTGGTGAATGAGGTGGATGAAGGACGAGGCCACAACATGTCAGTCTGTGCAGGAGTCCTGCCCAACATGCCGGGCTCCCATCCCCTGGAAGTGCCCCTCACCTCTGCCTGGAAGCCCTCCACCAGAATGGCCACCAGCAAGTTGAAGAGCACATAGTTGCCAAAGGTCATGAGGGCCACGAAGTAGAGGGCGGCCCAGGAGGAGGTGGAGGCCATGCCATTGTAGAGGACGACGTTCCAGTCCTCTTGGGTGAGGATCTGGAGAAGAGGGGCAGTGAGGCAGAGTGGGACCCAGACCCAAGTGTGGGGCCGACATGCTGGGGCGAGAAGGGCCCTGGGGGTTAACCCCCTGTGGACATGCTGGCAACTCCTCAGCACCAAAAGGAGCTCCGCACCAGTAAGCACACATGTCCACCTCCCTGGGGGACAGAATCGCTGTCCCTATTGCTGTTCACAGCTCCTCACCTGCTCTAGCCTTATACAGGCCAAGGCAGCTCTGGGGGCTGCCTTTGAGCAGGGCTGTTGCTCTCAGGGGTCACATCCGTTTACATCAGGGGATGGCCCCTGCCCGGGCTTTACCTGGAACACGGTGACGATGGCCCATAGGAGGGAGTCAAAGTTCTTCCTGTCGGGAACTGTGTCACCAGTGTCTGTCTTCAGGCTGAACTTGCAGCCAAAGAGATGCATACCCAGGATGCTGAGACAGGGAGGCAGGGGTGTGGTAAGTGGGGAGGGGAGGAGGTACAGGGGAGGCAGGCAGGGGAGCTGCTCTGCCTGGTCACCTTCATACCCAATAGCTCCTCCTCTACTACGCCAGGGAGAAGAGGGACAACCAGAGGCTACTCTGGCTCTAGGCAGCAGCCAGGACCTAGGGCGCCTATGTTACTTAACTCGTCTGGGCTGCCCTCCCCCCCAGCCCTCCCCCAAGGCCTGAGCCCCAGCCAGGCTGGCACAGCAGGTGCTCAGCAAATGATGAACTCCAGCCCAGCTACCCACATCCCTTCTCCCATCCCCTCGTTCTCTGCTCTTCTTTGGGCACAGTACCCAATCTATTTTTGGGGAGTCCATCCCATCCCCTTACTCAGCTGTAAGCCCATGAGAGCGGAACCAGGGTCTGGGGCCCCACATGCCTCGTGCCTGCACACAGAAGTCACCCCATCAGTTCTGTCTGGATGGAGGAACCTGTCCACACCCCCACCCCAGGGCCCCAAGGCCAGAAGTACAGGGCCAGCACAGTGGGGCGGGGTCCTCCTCTGGGAGGCCCACCTGAAGATGAAGATGAAGAGCATGAGCAGCATGCAGAAGGTGGCCACGTTGTCCATGGTCTTCATGAGCACCACCAGCTGCCGCCTCAGCGCCGGCATGAAGCGCACCAGCTTCAGCACCCGCAGCAGCCGGAAGGTCCGCAGCACCGATAGGCCGCCGTCTGCCTGCCCCACGATCTCCCAGACACTGTGGGCCAGGCTGAGGGTCAGGAGGGGCCGTTCTCTGACTGCAGATCCCCGCACTGGCCCTGACTCTGGACTTCCTCTTTCTGGAAGCAGGAATGCCAGTCTGGGAGCCGTGGCCTGCACTCGACCCCATGACGGGGAGCGGGTCTGGCTGCATCACAGTGCCCAGAGGAGCTGAAAGACTGCGGTAACATTGCTGAAACCACCTAATCAGTTGCTGTCCCTGGCTCTGGCCTGGACAGAAGCTTCTTAGGTGAGGGCCTTCCTGTCCTGTCCCTTTCACAGCCATTCCTGACTCATCCGTTCTTGCTCAGCATCCTCCCTGCAAGGGTGGGGCCCCACTTCCTTCTGCAAGAGGAACTTCCCCCAGATTCTCCCACTCCTGTGCAGATTTTGCTGTAGCAGACATCCCAGGGGCAAGCTGGCCTTCCTCGCATGGGCCAAGCCCTAAGTGGAGTCCAGCCGAGAGGCTGAAGGGCTGCTGACCATCCACTCTATTCCTGCAAGGAACAGCTCCACTAGATTCTAGAAACATTCTTCTGACATGCAGCTAACCTGTGTGTACCCAACAGTGCCTGAGAGGACTCAGTCCCTGGGAGGAGACTCTACCTGACATCCCATCTCTGTAGCCCTCCAGAAAATGCCACCAGTAGCACCTTTCCCTCTGACTGGAGGTTTGCTCTCTGTGCGGGTGCTCACCCGACACTAGAGCCTCCAGGGACCCTGTGGCCTGGGTGGGAGATGGGGACCTACTGGATGGGAAACGGGGACCTACCTGATGACCACGATGATGCCGTCAAAGATGTTGTAGGGGTTCCGGATGTAGCCCAGCGGGCCACAGGCCAGCAACTTCAGCAGCATCTCTAGGGCGAACATGCTGGTGAACACAATGTTGCTGATCTCCAGGGCGTTGGTCAGCTCATCTGGCTGCAGGTAACAGAGGGACTGTCAGGGGAGAGGGATCACTTTCCCACAGATGGGGAGCAGGTAAGGCTGCATCGTGGGACTACAGGCCCAGAGGCTACGGCGGGCATTTCAGGAACCTAATCACCTGCCATCTGGAGGAGGACGCTGGGCCCCAAGGGATGCCCCCTCCAGCTGGACCCTAGCCCATTTGGCCCTCCCATCCTCACTGTCCCTGGCTCCCCCAGACCCTTCTTGACCTTAGCACCAACACATCTGAGCACCAGAGCTCTGTGAGGCTCCTTGAGCCCCCAAATGCAGGCCATAGGAACAGGGACCAAAGTATTAGCACCCAGGTTCAGAGTGAATGTGGTGGTGCTTGGGGCAGACAGCATGCACGGTGCCTCTGAAAGCTGCCCCGGTCACTGGAAACCTTACACAACCCTCCTTGTTGGCAAAAGGTCCCAGAGGCCCATCCTTACTGGTGACGTTCTAAGCTGCCTGTGTGTGTGCCTGCATGTGTGTGCACTTACAACACCTGCACTAGTGTAAATGCCTGCTTGTATCCATGCATGTGTGCGTATGCCAGTGTGACCTGCTTCTGTGCATGTGTGCCTGCATACACGCTGCACACGTGTGGTGTGGGTATATGCGTGACCATCCACATGCACATCTACACACGAGCACCACCAGCATCTACACAGATAAGCCTTGCACATCTATACCTGTGGACACACACATGTACGACCATGTATGTCTATGTGTGTGCATATGTCCATGTGTGCATGTGGCAGAGGCTGTTCCTTACCAGTAGTCCCTTGAGGCCCCTGCTGTCCCTGCCCTGGATCTCACCCTCACAAAAAGAACCTCCCTGCCCAGGGTCTGCTTACAGCTGGTACTGCTTGGATCTTCCCTAAATTGCTCCAAGATGACAGAAAATGGTTTAAGTGACTTGAAAACTCACAGGGTAGGAGACGAGGAAGTCAATTTGGTTGTTACAAGTGAACTGGCCTTCATCCTGAGAGAATGTCATCTCCCTGCTGGACCCAACTGCTGCCCCTCCCTGGTGTGGCCCCGTGTGCTGGGTCTACAGCATTCAGGTGACTCGTGGGCCGGGCACCATCCCACAATTCCTCCTCCCAGGGCCTTTCTGTACTGCCGCCATTTTCGGCCACCAAGGGGCACCCCAGTGGGTTTGGCCAGAGGGTCTGGCTAAGGTAAAGGGGGGTCTGCCCTCTGAGAGAGCTGAGAGAGGAGGGTCCTCTCCTGAGAAGACCCACCGGGTGATCTGATAAATGCCCTTGGCTCCCTGCTGCCTCTGGGTCTGTGGTCTCAACCCCCGCCCCAGATGGCGAGAACCTCCGAGCAGGAGCCACGGTGTCTGTGTTCACCACTCAGCAGAGACCCGGCCCCAGGAGGAGAGAGGAGCGTCTGCTGAGCACCTGATAAGAATTCCCCCAACAGCAATATCTGGCTTCATCGCCACCCCGTGCCCTACCCCACACCCCCCGTGGGTCCACAAAAGGCTATGTGCTCCCTTGGATCATGACAGTCCCAACCCACGCTGAGTGCAGGTGTCCCTGAGCCCCCCACCTGCTCGTGGTACTCGATGCCCATGCTCAGTGTGTTGGTGAGGATGGCCACCATGATGCCGCGGTTGAAGTACTTGCTGTCCACGATCCTGCGCAGCTTACTGCCGATGGCGGCCCACACGCGGGTCAGCCCGCCCTGCTCGCCAGAGCCCACCTGCCGCTGTGCCCGCCTCCGTGCGCTGCCCTGGCCTGGCGTGTCTGCTGCTGCGGGAGGCTGCATGGGGTCACGGCGGTCCCCGTGCCGCACATCCTGCGTGAACTCATAGACCGCGTTGCTGTCTGAGTCTCCGCCCTCTGAGTCACTGAATTCAAACTCGGGGTCTTCCAGAGCGCTGGCGCAGTACGGGCAGTTCCTCAGCTCACAGGTCAGCGTGCCCGCCTGGGGGCTGGGCAGCGGGCAGGGCACGCTCAGGCCGGACAGGCGGCTGGGGGCCTGGCCCAGTCCTGAGGGGAGAAGGGCATAGGCAGGGTCAGACCACTCAGTGGCCACACCTGGGGCGCCGGGGATCCACACCCACTGAGAGGCTGTTGTGAACAGTGCACATGTGCACACCTGGACACTCTCATACTGAGACAACACACAACTCTGGGCACACTCACATATACACCTGAGCACACTCATACATGCCCTGCATATGTGTGCCCTGTTCATACTCATGGGCAGAGACATAGAGGGGCAAAGAAGCCAGTGTGTCCTGGGGCCACACCGTCCAGAGATGTAATAGGAGCTACTTTCTAGCAGCCACATTAAGCAAGTGAAATTAACTTTCACGTTGCACGTAACCTGATACGTGAAAACCATCATCACTCCGACGTGGATCAAACACGGGGATGACCGAGGAGTGCTGGGCACTGTACTGTCTCCTCGTGCTCAGTTTCTGGCACTGGTTGCACTCTGTCCTCAGAGCTTTGCCTAGGACTCACCATCCCTCAAAAGCCTGTAAGGCCGGACCCACCTAACAGGTAATGCAGGGCTCAAAGTATATGCACTACGCATGCCTCGCCAGCTCATACAGCCCAGGCACGGTGCACGAGGGCATGCACGGTGGCCCTGGCACACATCCCTACCCACTCCAGCTGCACCAGTCCACACACTTGACACACCTCTTGGGAGGGTCTGCATGGGACCCCGTGTCTCTCCCTTTCGACCACTCATCTGAGGTGGGTGAAGCAGAGGCCCCAGGTGGAAGAATGGTGACGGGTACCTGGCACCCCTCCCCAACCTTTAGGGGCACTGTGACCCTAAGCGGGGCCGACCATCCCTCAGAAGTGGCCAGGCCGTGAACACAGGAGACGGTCCCTCTCAGAGTCAGGTGGGGCCACACCTGTCAGCTCCAGAATTCTCACAGCCACGTGATGAGTCCTCTTGCTTCACTGAGCAACAGTTATTTGGGGCTGCCACAGGGTGGACGGGGCAGGGAAGCCTCTCCCTGTCCTCTGCCATGTCACACACAGACCGAGGCGCCCAAGCCCCTCCCCAGTCCCCACTTCCAGGATGCAAAAGGAGAAAGCTGGGCTAATGAGGGCGCCCACGACCTTCCCAGAGGGCACGTGGGTGGGGACATCCCTGGGTCCCATTTCACTCTTGGCAGGGTGAGACTGGGGTACTTACCATGTTCCCCAACCAAATGCTGGATCTTCTCGTAGGGGTCATGGCTGCTCAGGCTGAGGGGGCTGTGTCTTCCAGCTCCTGGTGGCCTGCTGGCCCGCTTCCCCTTGAGCCCAGGACTGGTGCCACCTTTGCCACCACCCACTGCTGAGGGCAGGATGGTGGGGTAGTTCATGGCACCCAGCCCCGTGGCCAGCTTCAGGCTGGCAGCAGTGGCCACAGCTTGCACTGCCCGGGCCCTCTCCTGCGGGCCCTCCACGTGGCAGTCTGCATGGTACACGCTGTGCACCGACTCAGTGTCAGGCGGCCCGTGGCCGGGGGATGGTGGCGAGGGCAGCACTCCAGCCCGCACCAGCCTGCCACTTCCAGTGCCTGGCTGGGGGCCGGGCCGGCGTGGGCTGCTGTGGCTGAAGTGATAGTGGTGGTGGTGATGATGGTGGTGGTGGTAGACCAGGTGGTGGATGGAGGCTGTGCGCCTGCCCACCCGCCGTGGCCGGTGTCCGGGGCCCTGACCATGCAGGGTGCTCGTAGGGTCCACCTTCTTGCGCCAGCGACTCTGCCAGCGGGCATAGAAGCGCAGGCTGCGCCGCTTGACTTTGCGGCAGATGTGGCCCACATACTTGAGCAGCTCCTCGTAGCAACTGCCCGGCTCTGAGAAGCTGGCCAGCGTGCTGTCATCAGACAGGTAGCGGGCACGCTGCTCCCGCATCAGCTGGTTCTCTCGCTGCTTTGTCTCTGAAAACTGTGTGGCGATCACCACCAGACACAGGTTGATCATGAAGAAGGAGCCCACCTGTGGTGGGCAGACAGTGGTGAGCCTTCCAGCAGCCCATGCACAGCCTTGCTCACCAAACTGTGAGCCCTAGTGAACCGGGAAAGAGGGACATAGAGACCCACCCACCCTGGAGACCAGGGAAGTGCCGTGGTTTCTACTTGACAGCAACTGAGTCCACGATGAGATAAACACCAAGGCCTACTACGTGATACCCATTCCAGGGACCAGGGATACAGTCCCGAGTGAGGCTGGCATGGGCGCCCCAGGGTGGGCAGGGTCCCTGCTAATTCAGTGCTGAGCCTCAGCATCTAGGACAGGCAGAATGTAATAGGTGCTTCTTGCCCATTCGTGGGCAGATGGAGGACACGTGAGGAGACTCTCCTTCCTGTCATCTGTGAGGCTTGCTCCCTCTTCCTCAAGTCTGTCCCTGATGGGACCCTCTCAACTTTAGCCGCCCTACCCCAGTTGGGCTTTCCTCTGTGGCAGGATCACCATGCAACACTCTCCTCTGCTCGTGATAACTGAGACAAGGAGGGAAGTCTGCCTGTTCTATTCACTGCTGGATCTGTGCAGACTGCCTGGATCGAGTGAGGGCCATACGTGGGCCACGTACAATGTGGAGGGCCATGACCCAAAGAGGGTCCCAATTCTCCTGCAGCCTCCAGATTAAGACCTGGCCACGGGAGGGCCGTCTGAGGCTTCTTGGAAGTAGGCTCTCCCCTCCCGCCCACACCGACTTGTCCTCCCGCCCCTACCCACTTCCTCTCACCCGGGGCTGCGGAGAAGCCGTCTGTCCCACCACAGTCCCCCCACTAGCCTGCCCGGCAGCCTGAGGGCAGCCCTGGATCTCTGCTGCCCCTGCCCTGTAGCTTAGCCAACTCAAGGACCCATGAGGGACAGCAAGGACCAGGATGGTACAAGTAGGCTCAGGACGGGCCCTAGGGGCCAGGATGACATCCACTACGGAGCTCAGAGATGGAGCTTAGGGATCTGAGATTAGCTGTTACAACACAGATGCACCTCTACCCACTAACACGCATGGCTGTGAACATCCTGCCTTGTCTTATACTCACAATGATGAGCAGAATGAAGTAGATGAAGTTGTAGAAAGAGTGGGCGTCCATGACGTAGTACATGATGTCCACCCAGCCCTCCAGCGTGATCACCTGGGGTGGGGGACAGACAGCTGGACACACAGATAGCCCTAGAAGAGTGGCCCTGGGTGGGCAGCAGGGAACTTCTTCACCTGCATCCCCTTGGGGTTAGGCTGTGGCGTTGGCAGGGCTGGTAGAGCACGTTAAGTCCTGCCTGGGCACCCCACCCCTGGCCCTGCACACTCGGCACCCAACGTGATGGGGAAACCAAGGCCACGAGCCATGCAGTTCAGAGCTGGAGCCCACCTGGAAAATGGCAATCCAGGCGTAGCCAATGTTGTCGAAGTTGATGGCGCCGTTGTGAGGGTTGAAGTCGCCAGAGCGGCAGACGTTGTAGTACTGATTCCAGTTGATGCACGCGTTGTGGCCAGCACCGCCTAGGCCCTCAGCCTGCGGCTGCCCATACGCCTCCCAGCCCAGCGTGCACTCCACGCGCAGCTCGCGGCGGCTGGGGATGTGTGAGCACTTCTGCATGCCGTTGTCACGGCGCGAGGAGCAGATGAAGGGGTTCTCATCGCCCTCCTCCGTCTGGTAGTATGGCCGCAGGAAGGTGAGGTTGCTGTTCCTGGGGGCAGGTGACCCGGTGTGGGGAACAGGAACAGGGACAAAGAAAAAGAAAAGGAACGGGAGGGTGAGGCAGACACAGTGGGAGACAGAAAGAAACAGAAAGATAGAGACAGAGAAACATAAAAGGATAGAAACACATAAAAACAAAAATAAAAGACAAAAACTCAGACCCAAGCTAGAGGTACTCCAAGGAGTGCCCTTGGGGATGGGGCTAATTGGGAAGAGCCTGCTGGGGGGTGGGGACTGGAGGGGAGGCACCTCTGTGCGCAGGCTGCCCAGAAGAGCCTTTGGGGGCGGGGGCATGACCTGCTGGTGGGTGGGGCCTTGCACCTGGCAAAGTTACTGTCCAGGAAGCAGCGGTTGCGCAGCAGGCCAGCCCAGAGCTGCACGCCCACGATGCCGAAGATGAAGAAGACGAAGAAGCACAGCAGGAGCACATTTCCCAGCATGGGCAGGGTGTCCAGCAGCAGCGTGACCAAGATACGCATGCCTGCAGGTGACAGGGTAGCTGTCAGCACAGAGAACTCTTGGCTCATCCTCTGGGCCCCCCAGTCCCTCCCGTTAAGTCCTCCCGCCATTCACAAACGGTCAGGGCAGCTCTGCAGGAGATGTGCACGCGGCCCCTACACATCCAGCAGGCCCTAAGAAACAATGACGCCTCCAGGCCAGGTCTGCACCAAGGGGAGCAAGGCTGCCGGCCAGGAGGGCCACAGGGCAGGCGCGAACCTCCTCCTTTTGAATGATGGCCAGGACTCTGCCCCATCCAGGTCTCCAGGGGTACCGCCTGGGCATTCAGAAACCTAGCTCTGTCACAGCAGTAAGCAGCCTTGGGGCCCCCAGCAGCTTGGGCTCTGCTCTGCCCTCATGCTTGCTTGGGAGCCTGGGGGGTCCTGCAGCTGGTACGGGGTTGGAGAAGCAGCATCCTTGCATTCCTGTGTGATCATGCTGGAGCACAGAGCTGCACTGGACGGAGGCCAGGAGGCTACACAGACCCCCAGGGCAGGTAGTGCCTTCTTTAGAGGCAGTTTTGAAGCCCTTGTTAGTTGGTGCTGTGGGTCACGTGAACGCAAATTAATCCAGGGAGTGGCCAGCAGACTCCCTGCTACCAGAGTCCTAGCTACCCTCACTCACCTGCACCTGCTTACGCCCAAACCACATCAATAATAAGATACGGTTCCCAAAATGAGCAAAGGCTGGACTAAGGCTTCAGACAGAGCCCTGGGCGAGTGGGCCAGGGAGGGGCAGTGCCAAGGCCTCATGGAGCAGCACCCTGGGAGTGGCAGATGGTAGAATGAGCCTCTGAGGTCATGGGGTGAATCACAGTCAGGAGGGTCACTGAGTTTCAGAAACGGCTGAGGGAAAGATGCATCAGGGACAGAGAAAGTGAGCACCTCCCTGTCCAGACAATAACTGGCTCAAAGATTACAGAGGAGCCATGAAAGTGGACTCCAGGCAGCCAGAGTGAGACACAGCTCTGAACATGACCACTTGTAGCTCATTATGAAAAACATATAATCCTGTCTGGGGAAGGCACCCTGTTTGGGAAAGGGAGGCATTCCCAAAGGGAGGCCATGCTGCTGGTGGCCACTGGCAACATTAAACTTGAAAAATGAACATCTGTAGAAGAGAGCTGTGCTGTCACTTCATTACTCTGAAAGGCAGGTCCAGGTGAGCAGACCAAGTGCGTGGTGGGTCTGCCAGGCAGAGCCAAGAACTGCACACACGTCACCTCACTTCATACTCACAGCCATCCTTGGGGGTGTGTGTGTGGAGGTACCACTAAGGCCCTAACATTACAGTTGTGGAAACTGAGGCACAGAGAGATTTAGTAACTTGCTCAGGGTCACACAGCATCTGAGCTCTGTCTGATCCCCCCGGAGTAGAGCCAGGATGGAAGGTGGAAGGCAAGCCCAGGGGTCCACAGCACAACCCTGACCCGCCTGTCCTTTGATGAAGTTGATCACCCCAGGGGGAGGGAGTGGCCACCCTGTGCATATGTCACTTCTCATAGAGGCTGCAGGACAAGTCCTAACAACCCCGGCCTGGGTGCTAAGGCTACTAGGAGACTGTACACAGCTACACAGTACACACGCCCTCTCCCCATATGTGTACACGCACACCTTACAGTCACATGGCCCCTGAATTCAGCCACAGCACTGAACACTCTGAAGACAGAAAAATCCCCAACAATTTCCCTATGGGAAGATAACCACTATGAGGATAGGGTATCTTTCCAACGAGCAGCCAAGCAACTTCTTGGAAGCTTCTCCATGCTTCCTGAAGCACCAGAGCCTGGGGGAGAGCTCCCCCGTGAGAATCATGGGGATGGGCCAGATGATGACGCCACCAGGGCCCACAAAGCCCACCCCCTCACCCAGTACCCATATGCAGATGAGCAGGTTCAGAGTGGCCCTGTCGCTCAGCAGCACTGTGGGGAGCCAGACCCCACCTCACAGCCTGCTCATTACATCCCAACTTGGTCCAGGGCTGCACTGTCCTTGCCAAAAAAGCAGCAGCAGATGCTCAGGGCCCATGGCCCCTCTTCCCCCAGCGCTGTGGCCAGAGTGTCCAGAAGCCATATGGGCAGTGTGGCCTCCGGGTCCTGTACCCTACCGGGCCCTCGAGAGCTCTCAGCAGGGCTGGCAGAACATGCAGACTTGTCTCAGGCCGGGGTGGGACGGGGTGGTCACTTACTGGGCACGCGGTTGATGGCGCGCAGGGGCCGCAACACACGCACTGTCCGGATGGCCGAGAGGCTCACGTTGTGTCCATCCAGGGAATACTCCATCATACTGGGGGAGGGGCAGAAGAAGGGAGGCTCAGGTGGTGGCCAGGTCCCTAAGCTAGGCACCTAGCCATGCCGGACCCTGAGGCAGGAGGAGCAGGACCCTGAGTCACTACTGGGTGCTCCTCACCCTCCCAGACACTGTGTCCACCCGCCAACCCTGCTGCTAGCACAGGGAGTCTCAGGACAAATGTCCATCCCCAGCAAAGCCCATACTGGCTTCCCACGCCAGCCACCTCCCAGACCAGGCTGCACCTAGGTCCCCTAGGTCCCTCCAGAGTACACCTGCCCTCTCCCTCTTCCTGGGGCACCCAAGACCTCCTGCTGGGTCTGAGGAGGCAGGGTTCTCAGCCAGGCTTGGTCAGGTAAGGTATCACTCCGGGTGCTATGGCTTTGTAGAGCTGGGCTGTGGGCGGCAAGGAGCTGTACCCCGCCATGACGATGAAGAAGTCCAGCCTGTTCCACGTGTCACCCAGGTAGCACTTCTGACCGAACAGCCCCAATGCGACCATCTTGATGACCATCTCCACCGCGAAGAAGGCGAAGATGAAGTCGTCAAAGGCCTGGTGAGAAGGAGGCCTGAGAGTGGGACCTGTGCTCTCCACATCCAGGTAGGGGGTGTTCCTTAGGGTCATTCATGGCAAGTGAGCCAACCCAGGTCCCACCAGCCCCGGCCCTCGCCTCCAGGCCCCAGCTGCGTTCCTGGCCCCTGCCCGCGGCCCACCCAGACTCCCACCTTTAGGATGCTGCAGCGCTCCGAGCGGCACTCAACGTCCTCGCAAGGCCGGAACATGCCCAGGGTGACGCAGTTGAGCATGATGACCAACATGCTGACGTGCTCGAACCACGTGGGGACAGGCAGCCGAGTTAAGGGTCAATGTGAGAGGCTAGGAGATGGCTGCAGGGCAGCAGGAGGGAAGCTGGACCCCGGGATCTGCCTCCAATGTCCCCTACAGCAACCAGGTTCCCAAGCCTTCCGCACCCCTGCACCGGCCCATAAGCTGGGAGTTGAGGGACAGAACCTCAATACTGACCACTGTACACAGAATTAGCACATCCCTCACACAGGCTGCCAACCGTGTACAGAGGGGGATGTAAGGTACAGAGCAAGACCTGGATGAAGGCCGGAGGCCGTCCACTACCCCTGCACAGGTTTCTCCCAACTCTAGTGCCTAAACCAAAGCTACACATGCAGATAAGCATCTCTGGGGCACTGCTCAGCCTGGACTCCAGCAGGTGTCATAGACGCCCACAGACCGTAAGGGGGACCCCAGAACCCTACCCTATGGCCCTGCACCGACCTCCGCCACGTGACTCCAGCAGACGAAGGAAGCCCCAACTTTAGCAATGGAGAGGAGAATGTGAGCTTCAAATCAGCCCAGTGACTGGGCTCAGGGGATCTGCAGCCCTACTGTGCACTTGGGTTAGAGAATAGGACGTGGATGAATAAGTGAGGAAGGAAACCCCCTATCTGCTCCAGCCCCACCAACTAATCAGTCCTGGGAGGGAAAGCTGCCTGTCTGTGAGAGAGAAGCCCAAAAGCATCTTCCCACCAGCAGGAAGGTGTCCAGCCTAGGGTGGGGCCTTAGACTGCTGGGCCAGCAGTGAGCGCCGCATCCCACGTGCTGTGTGTATCTAGCATGGGTGCCTCAGCCACCTTGCCAGGTTGCTGGCCCTGAGGACAAGAAGCCACCCAAGACTTCAGTGAGAATTCCCACCCATTCCAGGAGGAGCCACCAGGTGGCACCATAACTTCATGCAGGCCCTGACCCACTCCAGCGGCCTCTAGGAAGGGGTGCTATACCAGTCCATTCATGAGGCAATCTGGGAACCCTGTGGTGGGCCAGCCATGTCAGGTAAGAGGGAAGGGTCCAGAGCCCACCCAGTCCAGTAAAGGCAGGCAGGGGCCCACGGCTGCCTGGATGGGGGCTGAGCTGTGTGTGTGTGCGGTCCCTAGCTGGGGTCTGAGGCTTCTGAACCATGTGGATCAAGGAATACACTTAATGGCTGGGAGGGCCCTGGGGGTTTGGGGGAAATCAATGTACCCCACACACCATCTCATCAGAATCCCCTCCTACTTAGAACTACCCCCATCCCGGAGCAAGTGGGCTTTCTCTGGGACTGCCAGGCTGCCCTGCTGGGGCTAGAGAGAGCGAGGGCTCCCAGCTCATGTTGGAGCCAGTGTAGGGTGGACAGGGGAGCTCGGGAGACACCACTGTGCGTCCCTCCTTTGTAGGACCCCGGCAGCCTGCCTTGGTGTCTCGACCCCTCTCCTTTAAGCTTTCCAGGCAAAGGCGGGGAGGGGTGGGGACCAAGAGTTGATGTTGGCAGCCCCTGGCCCATGGTGCAGCGTGCGGCATGGCACAGGGCCACCAGTGTAATTACACATTCCCACCAAGAGTGCCATAATTATACTTAATGGGTTCAGCAGTAACAAGTGCCTTTGCTGTGATTTGGCTGTGGAAAAACAGAAATCAGCATCCTGCTAAGGCAGCACTGTGGGCCCGACCTCCCAGCCCCCGCGGGCATCCAAGGGGAACTGGCTGAGAGGACTGACAGGGTGACTCCCCATGGTCAGGGCCTGCAGGGCCAGCCAGCACTGGGGCACTGTGAGGCCTTGCCTGCTGTGTGTCTGTCTCTGTGGGTGGGGTGGAAAAAGAGGAGAGAGCTGTGGCTAAAAGGTGCACTACCCATGTCAAACCTGCTGCACACCAGTATGGCTCCATCTCTAAGCTTGCAGAGCCCATGAGGCCAGCACTGTCCAGCTCCACCACAGACTGGGGACTTGGATGACATGCCTAAGGAACCTAGGTGGTCACAGGATGCTGAGCCCTCACGTGGGAGCTGGTCCTTGGGCACCAGGCAAAGATGGAAGGAACAGATTCAGGCATCTCCTGATCTGAGGGATTCTTGCAGAGACCTATCCCAGATCCTGGGGCTGCTGTTGGGCAAAGCTGAGGACCTCGGTCCTCAATGGTGGAGTGGATATTTCTAGAGTTCTGGGGTGGTCTGGGCCAGGACCACTGAGAGGCTACTCAGGTCAGGGGCTGTGGAAGTCAACTCCTCAACAAGAACCACAATCTAGGACCCCAACAATTCCAAAAGACAGCCTGGTTTGGGGTCCCTGGGTCTATACCTTCCCAAACCTTTGACAAGCAGAACCCAATCTATCCTTGGCTTCTTCCTGACCCTGCCAGCCCCAACCTAGCTCCCTGCCCTTCAGGCACACCATGGGGGCTCAGGACAACCAACTACGGCTAGTGACTCAGGACCCAAAGGGGAAACCACGAATACAGGCTCGCCTGAGAAGTGGGAACACCATCAGGGTGGCTGGAATAACCAACCCAATCAGCAAGGCCCCGGCACCTGGAAAGTTCCCCACCCATCCCTGTGAGCACTTGCCCTCATGGAGTTACTACCCTTATGACATACTCCTCCCCCTCTCCCCCCAGCACCCCAAACATGTGCCTAGGATAGATAAGATCCTGAGGTCCTGCACCCTGGCCCTGCACCCTTGCCTTGGTCTGGGTGAAGGTGCACACACATATGCTTGGCTCTCGAGAGAAGCACCATGGAGCCCTTCCTGCCCTGGGGACTGCCAGTCCGGGGCGTACGGGTCCTGTCTATGGAGGGAGAGGGCTCAATCGCCACCTCACACATACAATCACAGCTGTCTCCTGGTCATACCTTGGTGAGCAGCTGAGGACAGCCAGTGCCGACCAGCCACTCATTGCACGAAGCCCAGTGATTTCTGGAGGCTTAATTACACAGATGGATTTTCTGGCCTTTAATTAAAAATCCTTTAGATTTTGAACCAAGTTTTACAAATTAGAATCAATTTCCACTGTGGGTCCAAGAAAACCAGGCTGACATGTGGTCAGGAGGCGGTAGCCATGCTGGTGGCATAGAGAGGGCCCTAGAGCTGGCCTGGGGCCTGGCCACAGAGGGACCATAGGTCTGGGTCCACAGTTCAGTGAAATGGTCTTTCCCATAAAATCCCAAAGCCAGGGAGGTTCAGCCCCAGCCTTAGAGACCTCAAGAATGGCACTGAAGCCCCTGACCCACATTCCTTGACCACCCCAGGCCTGGCCTCTCAGGCCTCAGGGACCTTACTGATTCTCCTTTTCTCTGACAGACATTAAGGGGACTATGGGGACCTCTCCCAGCCTAACAGGCCCCTGGTATACAGCTTGGCAGAGAGGGACATGGAGTGACTTTCTCCAGGGGACATGCTCCCTCTCAGATCATGGCTCCAACACACCCCAAATAAATCCCCTATGCCAGGCTTCCCTTGGCCTGGAGAAGATTGATGGCCAGAGGCAGTATGGGTTGTGACCACTGTCCATGGTGCTGAAGCAGCCCTGTGCTGGGTATGCTCAGGACTGGGTAAGGGCACTCACTTAGCAACCTTGTTACTCACTGCTCACCTTGACCCAGAATTTAATGAAAACCACTCATCAACTGCCTCTTCTTGTTCCTAGACTCAGCTGGTTAAAAAAAAGCACGCTAAATGCCACTTTAAAGATGGTGCTGACCCACAAACACCTTGGCCCTGGGCATGGGCACGAGGAGATCCCAGGGTTGCACGGCTTACCCTGTTGAGTGCCACAAGGCCCGCAGCCTGTCATCTGATGCAAACGACTCGGTAGTGGGGTCAAAGCCTGGGGCTGCAAGGAGTGTTTGTGGAAGTCAGGAGAAGGGGCTCGTGGCTGCTCAGTACATATTAGGAGCTGTCAGCCCCTCACTGGCAGCGGTGCCAATGGGGGACCTTAACACCTATGACAAGGGCTCTCCCCAATGACAGTGGCCTCCAGGGCCCTGGAACAGGGCAGGGGTCCCTGGGAGGCCTTCACGGTGCAGGACAGTGTGGTCAGAGGGTGGTCCTGGCTTCCAAATCAAATCTTCATTCACAGGCAGCTCCCCTTGGCCCGCCCAGACCTGCTGGCTCAGGATACACAGAGCCAGTGGGTTCTCACACTGCCCAGTTGTGAGTTGGGGATGAGAGGTGCTAAGGAATTCACCCAGATTCCCTTCTATAAAGAGCCCAGCAGGCTCCAAGTTCCCCATCCTGTTCCTCATCCTCACAAATGCTGCCCTAGCCTCTCCCTACTGGCCCTGGACACATGGAGGGAGGGGATGTGGCATTTTCCCCACATTGAGTATACTGGGTGATAGGCTGTCTGCAGGATGAAGGTCAGGACTGGAGCGACACTTTCACAACAGGCAGGGAGGTATAAGGATGAGCTCAAAAATATAGGTGAGCTGGGCGTCACTCACTGAGCTGCAGTTCCAGGTCCCAGGGCCATGGGACAGGGGTCCCCAGGCATGGCTGCTGCTCAACCCCCATGGTAAAAGTGACCCCCACACAGGGCTGTGTGGGTATGAGGCCCCAATCCCACAGGCCAGCTCCCTGCCAGGCTGTGATGAGATCACACAGACACTCTGGGGCACGGAGAAGGCACTAGCTGCCTGAGCCAGCCCTATGCCACCTACTGCTGACCCCCCCACCTTGCCCACCCTATGCCGTCTACTGCTGTCCCCCCACCCTATGCTGCCTACAGCTGCACCCCTCCCCGCCCCCCAGAGCAATCTGCTCAGCTAGCTAAGCTCCATTAGGCCAAATCCACAACAGCTTGATGAGAGATCCCTGAGTCCCTGCGGGCTGCAGGGCATGCAATGGTAAGGAGGGGAAATCCAGGGTGAGGTGGCCCAGAGCCTGCCACTCAGAACACCCTGGTCAAACTGTGCCGGCTCCTGCTGGGAGCCTTCTGCAGCCTCCTCCATTCCCTGCTACCTGTCCTGTACCCACAGCAGCCCCACACCCATCCTTCCTCACCCCACTGCCAGAGCCTCCAGGTCCAGGACACACAGACCAGAGAGGTGGCTCTAGGCCATCTCAACCCACTGCAGACAAGAAGGACCTCAAGGGCTGGTGCATGCAGGGAGGAACCTGTGTGTGTGGGCCTGAAATCACAGCGACTGGCCTCCAACCCTCAGACTCGTGGTCTCAGGTCTTCCCATGTGGTGTGGCCAAGTGGCCCAATAGGCAGGGAGGTATAAGGATGAGCTCAAAAGGACACCCAGCAGGTTCAGGGTCTCCACACAAATGCACACCTGCACCCAGAAAAAAAAAACCAGCTGGCAACTGACCCCTGCACCCTAGGCCAAGTGCATTCCTGCTCCAGCACAGACCACCTGGTGGGCAAACCCTTTCCTGTCCCAGGGAAGGGGGCACTGGGTCAGCTTGTCCCATTGCTCTGCACATGGGGCCTGTCACACCTCCCCTCACCCCCACAGCCTGCATGCCCATGCTTGCTGCCATCTCCCACCCCCACCTTCATTCTCAACGAGCACTCAACCTTGCTTTTCCAATTTGCTTGAGGAGAAAATCATGTTTATTCATGGGGAGAAAGTCCATCCTGCAGAAATAGATGACTCGGGGCCACTGGAGAGGAGACACGGGTTGACTCCATGCAGGTGAGCAGGTCAGGCCAGTTGGAGACAGAATGGCCGCTCTATGGACCAAAAAGGTACCCTACATGAGGCCACCCTAGCCACAGACCCAGGGGCTCGGTGGGTACCACTCTGAGGATACCCCCAAAAAGTGGCCCACCTCTAAAACAGCACAGCCTTCCTGAACCCCAACCCTCTGGCCTCTCGGTCCCCATGTCCACTGAGAACCAGGGAAGTTCCAGGGACCTACCTGCTGGGGTGCTGGGGACCAACCACTTGAAGTCAGGGTCAGCGAGCCCAGCAGCGCCATTTGCAATCTCTTAAGGTTAAAAACATCAGAACTTCTCTAATGCCTAGTGTGTGAGGCCACAGAGCACCACATGGCAGCTAAAAAGGAGGCATGAGTGCTGCTCATCATTAGCACGAAAACACGTCCTGGGAGGGCAAAGTGAGAAAAGCCAGCTAGCTGTGTGAGAACAGGTGACCCCATTTAAGAAAAAGCTGCAGTGCAGAAGGATGCTTCTCTAGGATGTGCTGACATGTGTGTACAGGGTACAAGGAAGTTGTGGAAGACCCCCTCACGCAGAGAACCACGGCTCTCTGCATGGAGGAGGCAGGATGAGGGCTCAGGGAGGTGAGCAGAGTGGACGCAGGAGAAGGTAAGAGGCCCCTTTCACTCCCCCCACCTCAACAGTCTGGGTTTTTGTACAGTGTAGCCTTGTTTGTGCAGTTACAAAAGTGAGGGGTCAGGAAGCTTGGCTGTGTGGTCTACATGGCTGGTGGCATAAGTGGGATGGGGGACAACCCATCTTTGGCTCCCCCAGCTCAAAGGGGCTTCCTGCCCACCCAGAGCAGACACTTAGCTCTTTGCTTGTGGGGCAGCAGGTGTCCACAGTGTTCTGTTCTGCGCCCCAGCTGGTGACCTGCAGCTTCCAAGTTGCCATGGCAACAGGCCCACACCAGCCTCCTCCCTTGGCCAGGCATCTGAACAGAGAGCTGAGATCGTATACCACTGACAAGGGGGTTCTCCCCAACCAGACCCACACCTGCAGGCACCCTGCAAGAGGGCAGGCAGCATACACCTCAGACCCAGGACTGGCCCCGTGACAGCTCCTGCCTTCTGCTTCTATGCATCCACTCGTGGACCCCATGAAGGCTTTTCTGAGCATCTTCAGGGAGTCCCACGAAGGCAGATAAGATGTGTGACAGCAGAGCTGGGCAACAGGGCCCTCTGTGGACAGCCAGTTTCACACGGAACTCAAGTGACAGGACCCACAGACACCATCCGAGTGTAGCTCCCACTTGGAGTCTTGTCCAAGTCCAGGGCGGGAGAATGCATCACCACAGTCTGGAAACTAATCGTTAAACTTAGGATTTGCACGTGATCCAGCAATGCCACACCTGGGTACACACACCCAAAGGAACTGAAAACGCATGCTCTGACAGATGCATGCACACACGTGCTCACAGCACCACAATACACCGTAGCCAAAAGGTAGAAACAACTCACATGCTCATTAACACACAAATGGATAAATAAAACACAGATATTCAACAGAATATCATTCAGCCATAAAACGGAATGAAACACTGACACACACTAGAACGTAAAAATACCTTGAAAATATCATCGGTGAAATAAAACTAGACTAAAAAGGACAAGCATTGTACGACTCCCAAGCATTGAATGATTCCATAATATAACATGTCCAGACAGGCAAATCCAGAGACAGTGGGCTAGTGGTTACCTGTGGCTGTGAGATAGGATTCTCTTTGGGGTGATGGAAATGTTCTGGAACTAGATGGGGGTGGTGACTGGACAACATTGTGAATGTACTAAATGACACTGAAGTGTTCATTTTAAAACAGATAATTGGATGGTATGTGAATATTGCCTCTATAATCATCACAATCCATTATTTGGGAGTTTTCAATAACTGTCTTACTGGAGCCCCAAGCCTGCCTCCACTGTCACTCAAAGCACGGTTAGGATGGAGACTCAGAGACCCAGCCACTGGGTGGCATGGAGGGGCCTTGCCCTGGCTCCTCTGCCATGTGGCATCCCCGTGGGGCACACACAGCTACCCCCCAATTCAGGTGGTAGTAATATGCTCCCCAACATGACCTGGTAGCCTCTCCCCAGCAGCCTTGGGTGGTACTGTTTGAAATCTGCCTCCAACCTGTGGGTCCAGATGCCTGGAGAGGGTGGGGCCAGGGGGCAGGGTACCTAGTAACACCTTCCATAGCTCAACAGTCTCCAGCCAAGGTGAGGGGTGCAGGGGTGTGATGAGCAGCTGGGGCTGCCGCTATTTCCTACCAGGCAGGGCTGAACCAGGCCCTCTGCACCTTCAAAGGCAAATCTGCAGCTTTAGGTAAGGTGCTGAGGCCACACCATTTGGCATCCTCCCCGATACCAGACAGGCCTGGACTCCTAATGTGCCCCCTGGTCCCAGCAGGTCCAGGGCTCTAGCCCCATACTCCAGTGCCTCAGTAGGTCCCACCTCTTTCTCTGTAAATGATGTCAAAAGCCACTGGAGAGTCAGCCATGGCTGGAGCCTCAGGCAGGGATCTGCTCCTGGTCTCAGGGACCCTATCTATGTGGTGGCCTGGGGGGTTCTCATCCCTGAAGCTCTGAAAGGCCTCCTTCGAGCAGAGGATATGGATCCTACCTATACCCTGTAGGGTGGGCTGCTGCCCATTCCCACTGCCAAGTTCCATCTTGCCACTAATAGGTCCAGGAACAGCCCCCTGAAGCCTTACCACTTCTGCCCCAAACTGGAGGACCTAGCCTCGCCTTAAGCACTAACACAGCCCTCCAGGTTAGATAGGCCTTCCCTGGTGGTTCGGGCCAATTATTCCATAAGCATTCTTGGTTAATTAGTGAAGTAATTAATTAATCAAAGCTTTAACTGTGCTGATAGGGCCCAGCCAGGAGCAGGATGTTCATCTGCAGATTTGGGGGCCTCTGGTCAGTGGGACAGAACAGGCATGGCGTCATCCGACACATGTGACCACAAATGTGCACGCACACCCCCATGTGGCTCAGATGCCCTGACCCTTGCTCCAGGATTCCCATTAGGTCGGACCGAACTGCTGCCTCAGCCACCCCCTCTCAGGACCGAAGACCGGAGAGAGGAGGTGAATGTGGTGGGATGAAACAAGGGGGTCCTGGGTGGCGGAAGAGGCCCCACTGCAGCTGTGCCAGGTCCACTGGGAAACCCTGGGGCTGGAAGCAGCCACCCAAGCAGACAAAGACATTTTTTCAGCTACACCCCTTAACTGCAGCCCAACTGCCTCCTGGGCAGGCCACTGCCTGCAGGAATGTGGGAGGGAGCCTGTGTCTCCAGATGGGCACATTAACTCCTAACATGGAGGGGCCCTGACCCAGGGGCCGGGGTGGGGAGCAAGCAGACATTAGGCCCCTGAGGGCTGAGGACAAAGCCAGCCATCTGGAACCCCTAGCCCACTCTGCCATTCAAGACTTATCATAGTCCACACGGAGCCCCAGCCTCATGGGAGAGGTGACAGAAACCCCATCCAATAGCTTGTGGGAGCACAGTGCCCAAGGAACTCCCAAAGCAGGGCCTGAGCACGTCTCCAACCCTGATACCCAGATGGGCACTCAGCCAAGTCTCCCAAAAGGGCCTCTGAGGGGTGGGGGAGGTGGCCACTATTGAAGGAAGTTTCTTTCCTTCCTGAGACTGTTGCCATGGCAACAAGCTGCTGACTTGGGGAGGAGGACCTGCTGCAGCCCTCAGAGGCCTCTGGGGGTGGAGGAGGGGCTCTGGGAAGGGGATCCCCCAGCCCGCCCACCATTACTCCTCACTGAGGGAGCACACCAGTGGGGGATCCCCAAGGCTCAGCCTCCCAGCCCACCCACGCTGTGGGAAGCCAGCACCACAGGGCTTTAATTGGGGGTGGCAGTGGTACCCAAAGGGTTACCTTAGTGTTTGTGAAAGAGGGGGGCCAGGGAGGGGTGGTACAGAGACTAGAGAAGGGCAGGTGTCAGCTGGTGGGGTTGCAAGTCTGGTTATTTTGAAGTTAGAAATTAAATGGCCCTGTCTAGAGTCACTAGGAGACCCCGATACACACAGGCTCTGTGCACTGGGAAGTCTCTGGTCTACAAGGGGATTTCCAAGTTGCCCCTTCATCCATACCTGTGGGGATAGATGACTGCCAGCCAGCAGCAGGCCACTTGTGCCCCTCAGAACCACAGGCCTGCCCGCCTGTTCCCAGGTGCCCTGACATTGCATGGTATAGCAGTGCCCTACTCCCCTTCCTGCTCTATCATAGGGCCACGGACTGCATAGGGTGGGGGCAGCTGGGTGGGGTCTGGGTCAGGAGCAGCCAAAAGTACTGAGCTGGGCGTCCCCCAAACTGCAGGCTCTCCTCACCCTCTGGCCAGTCTGCATCCCACTGGCCTCTCCTAGACTATTCCCTCTGCTCTGAGACCCAACTTTCTCTAACCTTTCCTTTTGGCTGGACCCCTGTGGCAGGGAGCCCTTCTCCCCCCCCCCACCCCAGCCCTTCCCTACTGTTCCTTGCGTGACTCACACTCAGTCCGCTGGGCTGGCCAGGGTGGGGAGCCAGCTGGCCAAACATGGAGCTGTTTGTTCTCCCTGGTGGCTTGGGGTCACATGGGGGGTGGAATGGGGGGGGGCGCTGGGATGCTCTTGGGAGCATTCCTCCTCTTGGAAGTTGAGGGGCCAGGAGCCTACTTCCCACAGGAGCCACCCAGCTCCTCCCCCTACCAGTGGGTGACTCCACTGCCAGAACATCCTTTCTCCTCCTGGACTCAAATGTCTGTTCTGAGAACTCCCGGTGCCGAGGTGCCCTGGCAAACCAACTCTGACCTGGGCCTGTACTGAACCCCTTCCCCAGGCCCACAGGACAGAGGAGCACTGTCGGAGCCCTGGGGGGCCAGGACCTGGGTCTCCAGCTGCCATACACCAGAGCTCAGTGCCTAGATATTGGGTGGAAATTGCCATAGCGTTCTGAGCAGCTCATGACACGGATGCCCCCTCCCTGCCTCTGTAATTACTGAGCTAATCTGGGCAGTGCATTGTTCTCACCCTGGCAGTGGTGTCCTTGCCCATCTGCCATGGGAGGGAGGGGACAAGGCAGGCAGCCCCCTTGACTCCAGCCAGGTAGGGCTGGGGGTAGCAGGGGCACAGCACGCGGCAGCCAGGCTCTGGCAACAGAGCAGGCCTGTGCCTGTGGCACGTGTGTGGCTGGGTGGGCACTAGAGACCAGTGTTCTACCTGTTCCTGCATGCCTTGCACGCCCCACACACACATCTGAGAACTGTGCGTGTGCAGTATACACCAATCTTATATACTACCTCACACACACAGACATGCTCACACACATATTCAGGTGTGCGCCTTCAATGCACTGTCCTTGAGAAGAGGAGGCAGAGGTTGGCTTTAGTCAGGAAGATCCCCACCCCCAGAACTAAACAAAACACTTGCTCACACAGACACTGTGGAGCCGAGCACATGCCCACAGCTCCCTCTAACTGCACATTTTAAAGACCGTGCTAATTAGGAAGAGTGCTAACGTCTCAGCTTAGCTCTTAATAAAGACCTTGATTCTGGATTTTACTCAAGGCATAATTGAGTGGAAAAGTGCCCTGTCTCTACCTCTAGTCACCACGCCTGCAGCGTCTGGCTGTGCAGCCCACGGCTTCATGAAGACCTCACTAGCCACTTGGTGGTGGCGTGTGCCAAGTGCCTTGGCTTGCCTCTCTCCCAGGGGATGTTCCGGCCTGAAAGTGGAGCCAGCCAGCCCCCAGCCCTGTTTCTCTCCCATATTTCCAGGCTCCCCTCATGAATCTCTGGCTTGATTCCCACGGGGAGTGGCTGAGGGCTCAGAACCACTCCTAGGACAGGGCCTAGGAAAGGAGAGCTCGGGAGGGACTGGCCTTGCCAGGTGAAGGCCTCCTTCCCAGCCACACCCCTGCCCATCTCTGACCCTCTCAGGGGGTTCTGCACATCCCCACCCAGACCCTGGAAGGAAAAAGCGTGGGCAGGGGGCACAGAGCCAAGAGGGGCCCTGGGGAAGATGACCACCCGTCCATGGGGACAGGCCTAAAGGGCCTGCTCCAGGCAGGAATTCTCCGGGCCAGAAATAACTGCCTCAGCGCCACTGCACAGCTGCCTGAGGCCTGATTTAGCGACCCCGGGGGACTGGATGCTCCTTCTATGGGAACATGGCTTGGAGTGCCCCACTGCTGGCCCTGCCCCCACGGCAGGCAGGCAGCCCCCAGACAGGGGGCCCAGGGTCCGCAAGAAGCTGGCTGAAGGAGATTGATTCCTGCAAGAAAACTGGAGGTAGAGGTGGTTGGTGAGCCACCTGGCCATGAGCCTGGCCGGGCACTGCAGAGGCAAGGGCAGGACATATAGGCCTGGGGTATAATGCCTGGGACGCGTCCTCCTCGTCCCAGGGCTGAGAGCCCCATGGGTAGGCCCTGGCCTTCCCTGCTCTGCCCCCAAAGTGGGAACCCAAGGCGGCCTGAGTCCCTCTCTCTTAACTTTACTGTAACGCTCATGGTCTTGTCCTTTGTGTTAAAACCCAGCTCACAGGTGGGATGTATAGTGACTGTGGTGACACACACAGGGACATGCACTCTGCATATACACCTCTGCACAAGCACCCCAACACAGAGGTACACGGCCTTCACCCTACATTGGCCATTCCCCCTGTAAACCAGGCCTTCCCCACAAGCGCTGCCTGGCAACCAGGTGTTTATTAAAAAGGAAAAGCCCCCTCCCATGGCGCATGAGCACAGTACTTGACCCCCACCCCAAGGGCTGGGCCAGCTAGGGTCTCCTTCTGGGGTCGGGGAACAGGGGACAGGGGCCTCAGAGCCTCAAGGCTGGGGTCAGGGACCCCAGAATCCAGCCCCCACCCATAGACAGGACCAGACACCCTCCCCGCTGGCCCTTGGGCACTTTCTGAACATTCTGGTGCTCAAGAATCCCCAGGGTGTTGGATAAAAATACAGTCCCCTCTGCTAGTGGTGGGGACAGCTGGCTGGGAGCCCAGGGCATGGTGTTTTACATCTCAGGCAGGTTTGGGGAACAATGTGCCAGAGGAAAGCTGAACCAGCCTTGGGGGGTCAAGTGCCCTCCACAGCCTAGGCCCACCTGGTTGTTGGCTTGCCACCATTAAGGGGGCACCATTGTCACAACAGGCCCCGTTGGACATGGTTGGCCCCCCCACAGGATGCTCAAGCAGAGCCCAAGGCTGGGCAGAGGCCCCATCCCTGTGGGCGGCGTCTAGAACCTTCCGGATAAGTTCCATTGCCGGGAATTAAGGTGGCCCCCATCCTCTAGAGCAACCCCAGGCCCTGGTTTGCTGCTGAAGGAAAAACGCCCAGTTAGATACTGGACACTGGTGCCACCGGATGCCGGGCCAGGCTGCCCCCAGGCACTCCAACCCCTAAGAGCCCTACCAAGGCAGTAACTCTCCCACAGGAAGAATAACCTTCCACCTGAGTGGGGCCCAGGCTCAGTTGGCCACAGAGCAAGAAAAATGTCAGCTGGGCACCGCTGACTAGAGAACCTAGCCGGCCTGGGATCGCACGATGGGAGTGTCGGCATGCGGGCTGGTAGGGAACTAGGCAGGGCAGCGAGCAGGAGATGGCCAGTGCAAAACCACCTCCAACGGGAGCCTGGGGTGGGGAGGCTTGTGGTTGGAGAGGCCATGTGAGGAAGTACGGGGCTTTCAGCTGAGACTTGGGAGGGAGTGCCAAGCCATGTGTTCTGTGGCCCCCGGCTGGGGGGTGGGTGGGTGACAGCAGGAGCCAGGAGTGGCACTGGAGACCATGGATTCTGGTGGCCTGTTTTACAGATGGACACAGAGGCCCAGGAAGAAAAAAAACTCCCGGTCGTGCATTAAGTTCAAGGCCAGTGGGGCCCCCCTGCCTCCCCTGGGCACCTCTTCCCGGCCCCCGCGGACCCCCCTGCACTGGAGCATGCGTCCCACCCATGCTGCTTCCCCTGTGAAGGCCCAGGCAGCCTACTTGATCCTCAATGGGAGCCGCCCCCGCCAACCCCACTCGCCACCCCACCCCCTCTGGACCCCAAAAGGCCCTCTGGCTGCGGACGCTGGGATACCAGGCGTCCAGCCTCAGCCATCCCTCCACCAGCCGTGTTATTAATAGCGGTGACATTTAAAAAGAACAGTCTAGACCCTCAGAATGTCAACTTCAAAGTGAAAGGAGCTGAACTTGGGCCCACTGTCCCGGCACTACCGTAGCCCCACGCCTTCTGCAGCCACTGCCCTCTAGGACCTGGTCCCCACCACCCAAGACCAGCACCCGGACTTGACATTTACACAATACCACTGCTGGTGTCCTCGGAGAGCTTGCCCAAAGTTCAGGGTCAACAGCCCTCTGCATGGAGAATGAACAGATCCCTACAGCTCAGGGTCACCTTCTGGCCCGGGCCCTGGAGGGAAGCACACTCTCAACTTGAGAAATCCTGGAGCCAACGTGCAAAGGGCCCCGCTGCCAGGCCCAGGGGACACTGGCCCCCCCACCCTTCTGCCCAGGCCATGGTCACCTTCCCTGCTTAGCCACTCCCAATGGGCCACTGCCTCTAAGTCTCTCCTATCTCTGTCCTCCCAACCCCCATTATAGACCAAGTCGTGCCCCCTCCAAATTCATACATTGGAGTCCTAACCCTTAGGACCTCAGAATGTGACTGTATTTGGAGAAAGGCCTTTAAAGAGATGATTAAGGTAAAATGGGGCCACATGGGTAGGCCCTAATCCATTGTTGACTGGTATCCTTTATAAAAACAGAAGATTGGGACACAGAAATGATCACCAACCAACGTGAGAACACAGGGAGGAGATGGCGTTTACATCCTAAAGAGAGGCCCCAGAAGGAACCGCCTGCTATCAGACTTCCAACTTCCAGGAGTGGGAGAAAATAAACATCTATTGTTTGAGCTCCCTGTGCTGCCCAAAGCTGTCCACCACCTCTGCAGGAACAGGCCCCACACCCAAGCCCCTGACCCCGCAGCACACGGCTAGGCCCTCAGAGCTTCCAGAAGAGCCGCCAGCGCAGGTGGGCAGGGCCAAGTGCCATGTCTTCCCACAGGCCAAGACCACGCTCAGTCCCAGAACCCTGGGCCCGTGACAAGGTCGGGATTCCTTTTGACGGTGACACCAGCTCCTCTCAGGTCTAATTAGAGCTCTGTGTGGCGGCACACTCAACACCAACAGTCAGGGCAGCCCTGGCACAAACATTTCAAAAGACATACTATTTGCGTTTAATGGACTAAAATTCTTTAAGCTGAGAACCCAGCTGAGCCATTATGCCAGCCAATTTGCAGAGAAGTCGAAAGCACTGCATGCAGAGCTGGATGAACAAGGCACACCCATGTGACCAGAAATGGGGCAGCGGCCACAGGAGCACCAACCCCTGAAGGCCACCACGATGCCCCTGAAGCATCATAGCCTTAGGTCAGGTATAGACAAAGGACCAACTCAGGTGGCTACAATGTAGGGAGGGGTAGCCAGACTCGGCCTGCTACCGTCACTGGAGCACACCTGGCTGGTGTCTGGTCCTGATGAGCCTACCACCTGCAATGCCTGTTTACCTTCCTGCCCTGGGAACACTCCTATTCATCCCTCAAGTCCAACCAAGGACTTTCTCCAAGAAGTTTCCTGACCTAGCCTGGAAGCACCACTGTTGTCATCTACCAAGCGCTTACTGCAAGTTAGGAACACTCTAGGTCCTTACACGTGCGTGTAATGGACAAGGGCCAACCTCTTGGCTGCTGGGGGCACTCCAGGCCCTGCGGTGAGAGTGGGGTGGAGTGCTGACAGAACAGCAGGAACAGGGGGTGGTCCTGCTGGCAGGAAGAGAGGTGGCCAGTAATACGACAGTCTCTGAGTGAGTGAGGCAACCCCTCCCAGTCCCCTCCCCTCACCCCGCTCACAGCATTGGACAATGAAGAATGAAAGTCCTGTGGGATCCACTCAACCACACCACAACTGGGGTAGCTCATAGTACAACACGGTATGGCTCACCAGAGGCAGGCCCAGACCTGATGGAGAATGAGGTGCCTTCATGGGCCTCCTCAGAGCATACCTTTTTTCACTCTCTGAACACAGTAGGCTTCACTTGGTTGGTATACCTGTGTACCCAGTAGGGCCTCCCTCCTAATGGATTACACAGACAGAAGAGCTGCATGTCACATAGAGCTGTACATTTGGGTTCGTACACAAAGTAGAACCTTATTCAATGAAGTCACACTTAGTAGGACCTTAAATTATGTGGGGCTTGGATTCAGTCCCATGCACATAGTAGGAACTTTCAGTGGACTGCACACACTCACAGGGCCTCCCACATCGAGTGGGACTGTGGATGGTGGACTCTGTCATAGCAGGGCTTTGCCTGGTGAGTCATAAAACAAGCTAAGCCTCATCCGAAGGAGACGCACATGCACCGGCTACACACACAGTAAGCCCTTGGTCCCTGCCTCCTACCATATAGCTAGTGGCCCAACCCAGCTGATGGGGGTGGGCACCTCCCACTGGCCGCCTGCCTACCCACCAGCTGACTGCAAGCCTGGGCCCTGGGGAGTCTTGCAGCCCTGCAGCATGCTGACTGGCCCATCCTGGCTCTTCTCCAACAACTCATGTCTGAATCGATCCCCTAATAACTCGATCCATTATGTTTGAGCAGAATTCTTGGAAACCAGCAGGAAAAGGATGGCTTCTATAATTTGTCTGAGTCATTTTTTTAAACTAACAATGGGGTGCCTCTCCCCTCCCTAGCACAGCAGGCTGTCCATTCTCACTGCATCCAGGAAGGTGCCTGAGGGTGTCAAGGGAGTGAGGCTGTGGGCACACTGGACCCTATAGCCTGACAAGGCACTGTCTTCTCTCTGAGCATCACAGGGCCTGGTCCTTCCCTGCTCCAGCCTGGGAAATTCTTCATGCTGCCACCCCCTCCAGGAAGGACATATACCTTCTGGGGTCCAGTCCCAACCAAAGGTGGGCTCTGGGAGTCAACCAGGGCCAAAAGGAAGGAGGCGGGCTTGATGGTGGCTACAGGACCTAGGGCAACCCCCACCCCCAGACTCTTGGGCCCAACTGCCTGTTATAGTGGTCAGCAAACTAAGGCTGTCACCCACCTAGGGCCAGAGTAGGTAAGTCAGACTCCCAGGAGCCCTACACTTCTATCCATGTACTTTCTAAAGCATTGCAGACATCACCTCATCTGGAAAGCAAGGACCCTGGGCCTCACATTCACGTCAGAAGGTATTTCAGAAGGAACCTAGAGAATTCTCGATGTGGGCTGGGGATCCCAACCCTTCAGGGTTCCTGAGGTGATGCCTTCCTCACTCACTCCCTGCTTGGTACATCGGGTTTCTCCAGAGACCACCTGATCTGACCCAAAGCAGATGCAGGAAGAAGCATTCCACTGTCTCTGGATTCTCTCATCAGGCCAATGAAACTTGGCAAAACCACAAAACACCCCCTCTTCTTGCTACATTTTTGTTTTGGAAAATACAATCATTTTTCATAAGCTGCTCTGTTAACATGTAAGGGGGTTATTATTGCTTTAAACAAAGTATTTAACAGCAACTTATAAAGTTCTCAGTTTTAAATTACAAGAAGGTGAATGCTGAGACAGTCCTGTCAAAGAAGCTCCTGGGGCCTCAATTAACCCAGGTATCAAGGGTCCTAAGAGCCTGGAGCTCTGGAACCTGTTCTATTGGATTGGGGAACAGGCTGGGTGGCTGTCATCAGCAAACACCTGGGTGTCTGGCCTTGTCACATTGGGCCAGGGGCTCCCACACCCCAGAGGATGTCCCCCACCCCCCCACCAGGGGCTCAGACCCACTGCATGGCCTGCTGGCCCCACCCATATCAACAGCGCTCCACAGTTCCCACTCCTCCACATGCTCCCTTCTGGGCCCCTTCAGTCCCGCTGCCCCCCAGTAACCATCACACCTTAACACGCTCCCCAGCATTCGCAGGGATGATAGTGCTTCTGGGACCTTTTAGCCACACAAATGCTGTTGTTCCCCTGTGTACAACACCCCATGCTCCCCACCCAGTGCGGGTCAGCAGCCCCTCTCCATGCTTCCCCCCAGAAACCCCTCATGTCTGCCAGAGGCCCGAGCACATCACAGGGCTGCCCCCTACCCCATAAAACCAATTGGGGCAACACAGTGCTCAAAGGACCTTTCCTGGAGGACAAAGCCCACCCTTCCCATGGGCATGCACATGAAAGGCCTCAAAGTGACCCCTCCTGAGGCAGGGACCCCCACAGCTTGCCTTCACTGCTCAGGAGCCTGCTTGACAGGAAAGCAGCTCTGGAGAAGCAGGGCACTTTAATAATAAATCCTTTAATTAGGGAATCCCGCTCTGAGGACAGGCACGCAGGTTACCTGCTGTTCTGTATCTCAGGGATTCCCGGTGCAGCATGCCGCCTGAGGGGGCGGTGGGGGAAGGGCTGGGCAGAGCCTGGGGCAGAGAGATCTGGAGGAAGCTGGTGGGGAGCACAGTGCACCTGTGCCTGCTACCCCAAGGTGTGTCCTTTGCAAATTGACATGGAAGGCACGTTTAAGAGTCCCCCCACTCCCTGCATTTCTGGAATCTTCTAGGAGGCCAAGGTTTAGGGGTATGAAGGTTTGCAATTTGGTTGCTGGCTCTGGATGGCATGGGAGCACCAGGGAAGCTGGGCCTTGGGCTTGCGACCAGCAGGTGGGCTAAGGGGGGCTGGCCACCCACAAGGGGAAGCTGTGGGGTCCGGAAAGCCTCTAGCAGGCCAGGAACCAGGTGTCTGTCCAGGCAGCTTCTCCAAGGAGAGTTTGTCATCACTCCATTTAGGCTACACCCTAAAAACCCCATGATGACCTGCTGGACAGATGTACCAAACAGCCTATTTCCCTGGCAGGCCCTCAGACTCCCAGGGTTTCCAGTCCCAAAGATTGGGGCTGCCCACGAGGTATCTACAAGGAGGCTGCTGGGTAACCAGGGGTTCCCCAGAGTGTACTATAGGAGGATGGAGACATGCACTGGTCAGCAGGGACAGAGGCCTGTGTGGGAACACGACAGGGCTTAGTCAGCCAGAGTAGAGGGTAAGTGAAGGGAGAGGGGAGACAGGCCTGGGCCTCTGCACTGGGGAGAATTTGGACAGGGGGTAGAGGGCAGAACTGGACATGGGGACCTGGCAAGCACTGGCCCTTGAAGCACCTGTGCTAGCAGCACTGAGGTCCCAAGGTGACTCCACATAGTCAGCACCAGGAGCTTAGAGCCCTTGGTGAGTCCCTCTACCCTCTGAATCGGAGGTTCCCACCCTTGTGTGACTACGTGCTGCCTTCAGTGGCTGTGAAGGATCTGCTCAGCACAGCACCCTCCTGGTGATGAGTTTCAAGTGGCACGCATGTCACTGGTGCCCAAAAGGCCAAGGGAACACATGGGATGAATATAAAATACAGCACACAGATGAGAGAGGGTGGCCCACCCTGGGCCCCCACGAGGTGCAGTCCAGGCCTCTCCCTGCCATAAACCCCACTGGGGCCGCTCTGCAGAGGATGTTCTGGGGGGATATCAGAAGGGGTGTAAACCCAGTTGGTGTGGCATCTGGGAAGCCAGCCTGGACCACAACTAAATCTTAAGCACTGGAGAAAACACACTTTCTAATTAAAGTTGGAAAGACAACACTGGTCCTTCACAGGATGTCGGGGACATGGGGGCGAGGGAGGGAGGTGCTCTGCCCTGGTCGGAAGATGGTCAAATTCACTTTTCACTGGCTTGGCTGCCCATCTCATGTTCCCCCACCCCCCGCCCCAGTTTCTCATGTTCTTTTACCATAAAACTCTGACCCGAGGGCACAGCTGAGTCTGCCAGCCTTGCCCCAGATTCCTCACAACTCCCCAGACCCACAGCCCCGCCCCACCCTGCTGGTGGACTTTGCTGTCCAGAAGGCTGGGGAGGGGGCTGCTCCTCTGAGAGGTTGGGTGGTGCTCAGTTGACCGTGTGGATGTCCCCAGGGCTGGCTGGGGTTCATAGGCAAGCCTCCCACCTCTGTGCCCACCAGGCACTGCAGCGTTGGAGGCAGGAGGCGCCCTGGCGGGGGGGGGGGGCGGGGGCCACTGTCTCTTCCCGCCCCGGCCTCCAGAGCTCTGCAGATAAACAGTCTAAATTAGGAATTAAAACATCCCTTGCTCCCATCAGCCGGCAGGCTGTATTTCAAACGTGCAGGAAACACCCCAGCCACCGTGGCCTCAGAACTTCCTAACGTGACTCTGCAGGGTCCAGCTGTACAGAAGAGAAAGTCTGTGCTAGGGCACAGCCCGCTCAACTTGGGGCCAGCCTCCGTGAGCCAATGGGCACAGAGCTGAGATCCCAGCCCCCAGTGCCCACTGGGGCCACACGGCCCTGCCCAACCTCCTGTAAGCCCCTGAAGAGGGCACACAGTCCCGGGACCATGGACTGGGGACAGTGAATGCCCTCCTGACTGCCCCGGCCTCTCAACCAGGGAAAGGCCACCCTGGTGCTGGGTGAGGATGTCCATCCCTAGGCACTGCATGGGGCCAGCAAATAGCAGGGAGCCCCCCACCTCTGTGCTCCAGGGTTCCTCCAGACAGGCATCCTGCCCACCCATTCCCAGGACCTGGGAGGGGGAGCTGCCTGGAACAGAGTGCAGCCGGGACAGAGGCAGCTCCGTGTTGTGATTTCAGGCATCAGTCAATGGAACGGAGAGGCTCCCTCCTCCTGAATTCCAGACGCCTGGCCCAGTGCTGGGGATGCCTGCTCTACCAAGGGTCACCTGTGGGCCAGGATGCAGGGGACAGGGTATTAAGCTAGTCCAGAGAATGCTACCTTCACACTAAGGGGTAGTTCAGGTAGAGGACTTAGGGCCAAGGCCAAGGTGAAAGAAGATGGTGCATTGGGAGTTGAGAGCAAAGAGAACCAAATCAGCATGGGGAGGGGGCACCGAAGTGAAGGTCCCCTTGAAAGCCCATCTCCCTTTACAATGTCCCCAATGTGGACACCATTTGGGTCTGCCCCAGGACAGGGAGGAGATGCTGCCTGGGGTATCTGCTGCCATGAGGGGGACCATGCTCCAATGCCTTCACTGACACTCCCATTTGGGCTTGTGTCTGGTGACAGTGGCTGAGAGATCTACTCACCCTGGCCACAAAGAGTGGACCACTGGCCAGGCATGGGGCACCTCAGGTCCCCGTCCCTCTTGGCTCTCACCCCCTAGCACACACACAGCCACAAATCTCAGCCCATGTCCAGCCACAAAAACCAGTAGATATAGCTCAGCCATGCCTCAGGCCACACATGCTGGCTACAGTGACTTTGAGAAGGACAGAGAGGACCAGGGGACTGACCCACAGAACCCAGATGGCCAGAGTGGACACTAGGGTTCTGGCCCCAATCACCAAGCAGCCTGCCTCAGCTTGACCCACCTCAGGCTGGAAGGGCCTATGGAACCCCCTGGAGACCCCCCTACTACATCTAGCCACTTGCCCAATGTCTGTGCGTGGACACCCATAGCCACGGGAGAGTCACGGCTGCCCAGCCCCTTCTGCCTTTGGTGAATGCCTCCATTAGCAAGTTCCAGTTGACACTTCTTGAAGGAAACCAGACAGTGCTGGAGCAGCAGCCACACAGAGAAATGGGCCATATGGACACCTGTGGGGGCCCCACACACCCTGGGCGCTGCTGGGAAGCAGGTGCTGATAACCCAAGACTCCTGGCTCCATGTGGGGCCCTGGTCATTCCAGGCATTAACCTATCAGGCTCAGCAGCTCCAGGGAGTATGGCAGGGGTGTGTAACCAGCCCAGGTGGCCTGGGGCTCCTGGGGGCAATCCTCTGATCCAATAGCTTACCCTAAGGGCCCATGGTGTCATCCCAGGGAAAGGACACCCTGTGTGTGAGATGGACTGGTGGCAGAGACAGGGCGCCACCCAGCTTTCTGCTCATCTGTCCACCTGTCCACCACCACCACTCCCCGAGGGAGTAGAGCAACTTTCAGACCCCAACTGCTACCCAGGACCCCACGGGTCATGAGATGACCATCATCCCTATCCCTGTCCTTGGGGTAGGAACCCAGCCTCCTCTCTTCTCAAATGAATGGCCCATAGCCCCCTGGATAGACTGGCCTGAGAAAGGTCCAGGCCAAGCCTGGTGGGACCAGAAACTTGACATAGCCACAGGCCAGGGAACTCCACTGGCCATGTATGAAGCCGAGGCCTTGAACCTGGAATTGCCATCCAGTCCTAGGCCCCTCCTTCCCCTCTCGGGTCTCAGCCGTGCACCAGCAAACCCCATGACTAAGGTCCTCTGGCATCAGATCATCGATCCATGATCTGGGTTTAAAACCTTCCCTCCATCCTCCTGGCTGCCCAACTCTGCATATTTAATGAGTACCCCACCCTAAGCGGCTAGCCTCAGAAGTGCAGAAGTGCCCCCGCCTCCCAGCTCATCCTGGGTGGGCAACAGGCTCTCTAGGGCCTGAAACCCCAGCCTGGGCCCACCTCCGTACACTGCGCAGTGGCCATCAGGACCCTGCGAGGGGCTACGTCTGTTGACGGAAGCCCAAGGCATGGTCACACAGAGGCCAGCAGCTGCTCTCAGCTGCCTTTGAGAGCTCTATTTTAGACCTGCGGCTTAGACGCCTGCTTACCAGGCTATTTCAGGGTGGGGTTCCTACCTGGGGACCCCCAAGGTGGGGAGCAGGGAGTTGAGAGAGGTAATGTGGCTGGAGGAGCCCATGTGGGAACATGTCAGGAGGGTGTAGGAAGGTTTGGCTGGATTGGAGCTATACTACTAGAGTCTTGCCTCATGCTCCAGGGGGGCTACCTGGGGGCTCAGAAAGACCAGGAACCCCAGAGCTGGAGGCAGAGCCCAACCCGGGTGTGAGGGGCTCAGAGAGGTGCTATAGGCTGGCTTGCCTCCACCAGAAATTCCTACATTGAAGCCCTAGCCCCCAGGCCCTCAGACTGTGACTGCATTTGGAGGCAGGGTCTCTAAAGAGATGATTAAGGTAAAAGGGGGCCACGTGGGTAGGCCCTAATCCAATGTGATGGGTGTTGTTATAAACAGAGAAGACGGGAACACAGATAGTTAACCAGATCAAGACACAGGGCAAAGACAGCCATCTACACACCAAAGAAGAGGCCTCAGAAGGAACCAGCCCTGCTGACATAGTCATCGTGGATTTCCAGCCTCCAGGACTGGGAAGAAATAAATGTCTGTGGTGTGAGTCACCTGTCTGTGGTGTTTTGTTACAGCAGCCCAGCAGATTAACTGAGGAGGTAAGGTCTGGGGGTGCCCCCAGAGTGAAGGGGCCCAGGGGGCTCTGTGCCGAAAGCAGATCCCTGAGCTGGGTTCAGAGATCATCCTGAATGAGTGAAGGACTCTTGGGGTCCACGAGACACATTGGGCTTCACCCTCAGAGAGACGGCCATGTGGAGCTGGCTTCCTCCAGGATGCCCTCCCCGCCTGCAGCCTTGCACTGCTCCACCTATGGGGGGCCACCCGCCTCCCACTCAGCACTTACTCAGGCAGCTGGAGGGTATCCCAGAGTGGCTGGAGAGCGAGCCAAAACCTCAAGTCCAGTAGTCTCCCTGCCTGGCTCAGAGCCGCCCTATGGCACCTCCTAGCATAGCTGACCCTGTCCTAGAGCCAGGCCCAGGGGCAGACAGCCAGACCTCTGACAGTGGGATCCACCTGCTTCAGATTTCTGAGTTGGGGTTTGCAGCATAGTAGGGCCTCAAATACTTGAGCCAAAAGAACCAAAGAGGAGACAGCCATCAATGCCCACTGCAGACACCCACCACGTGCAGACAGGTGTCAAGCTGCATCAGAATAGACTAGATGACGTGGGCTTCTGGGACAAGCCAAGATTGTAGACTGTCATTACAGGCATCTGACACAGCCTCCCTCCCATCACGGGATGGGTGGGATCACCGAATCTGCTCTTGCCTCCCACCCCCACACTTGAGAATTCTCATTCTAGTTCACCTCTCAGGTTCAGGTGCCCTCGCTCCTAGTAAGTTCTCCCACTGTCAGGTGTGGGGCAGACAGAGACATGGGTGCCAGCCCTAGAGATAAGCAGCCATCTATCAGGGCCCTGAGGCCACAGGCTGCCCAGGAACATGCCAGCTCCCATGGATGTGAGTGCTTCCCCTGCTCATCCACTAAGTACAACTGAGCACTTACTACATGCCAACGCCCTGGGCAGACACGGGGAACCAACCAAAGGTTGACACTCCCCCTGCCCCCCCCCAGGACTTCTCTTTTTAGTCACATGCCCACCACCACGGGCTCGGGGGCTCCATTTTCTGTATCTGAGGGACTCATGTGTGGACCCTGGAGGTGAAAGGCTGGGAGCTGAGGGGTCTCTAATCCAGGAGCAGCCCTGAACTCAGTAAATCACTTTATGTAACTTGGGCCAGGCCGGTAAACCAGGAGCCCAGCTGGGGATTAGTGACAGGCGTTGCCACAGCAACCTGATTAGTCGGATACATGCATCTCAGTTCAGGCCTGGCACAGCTAGGCAAAGGTAAAAGGAAGCCCCAGAGATTCATTAGCAACAGGTTCCCATGGCAACCATGCCAAGCTCATTAATAATTTTTTATGCCAACTGTGGGTGTTGAAATTCTCCAGAGGGCTGACAGAGGGCTGGATGCCGAGCAAACACACACGCCAGCTACTCCCACCCGAAGCCCAGTACCACCCCCTCCAGAGCTTCCTACTGCCACATGCCTCACCCACCTATGTACCTAATGTGCACCAAGATGTGGTGCCCAGCAAGCCACATGGCTCTGATAGCCATGCCCTGTAGGATGGACCACTGAATGGAGAGCCAGATCAGAAAAGCAGCTCACACCCAAGAGGCTATCTGAAGTGTCTGCAGAGAGGAGCTGGGGAGAGCCCTACTTGCACAGGTGGGCTCGGCACTGGGCTCAGACTGGGTTTGGTGTCCCATGCCCACCAGTTGCCTCCTTCAAAACCACTGCTGCAGTGGCTCAGAGACCCAAGTCCAGTGGGTGAGAGGTTAAGAAGTAGGCACTGCTCCTCAAATGACACAACACAGTTTTCCTATGACCCAGCAACTCCACTCCTGGGAGAAGACAGGGATTCAAACAAAACTTGTACATGACTGTCATGGCAGCACGATTCACAGCAGCCAAAAGGTGGGAACAACCCAGTGTCTATCTGCAGCTGAATGGATGTGTCCATCCATACAACAGAGTATTATTCAGCCATGAAAAGGAGTGAAGCACTGGTACACGCTACAACACAGACGAACCTTGAGAACATAATGCTCAGCGAGAGAAGCCAGACACACAGAGATCACATTGTGTGATTCCATTCACATGAAATATCCAGACCAGGAAAACCCAGAGACAGAAAGTGGATTAGTGAGTGCCAGAGAAACACGGAGTGACCACTACTGGGAATGGGTCTCCTTTGGCGGTGACGAAAAAGTACTGAAATTGATTGTAGTGACAGTTACACAACTCTGTGACTATAATAAAAACCACTGAATTATATATTTTATGTGAGTTGTGTGCTGTATTACATCTTGACAAAACTTAGAACAAGTGGGCACCTGAGTCGGCCTGCCTGGGTTCTGAATGCTGGGGGCCATTCAGAGACTGGACCTACCCACTCTGAGCCTGTTTCCCCACTGGTAGACCAAACTCGGGTGCTGAGGTGGCCCTCCAGGTCTGAGACAGAATGAGGGGCTCCCTGCGGCAAATGCAGGTGAGCCTCCTCTTCACGGGTACCATACTCCAGGGTCAGAGGTGACCAAGGCCAGACTCACAGGACATGGCCATCTGCTGCGGGCAGGAATGTGACCCAGGACTCAGCATGGCCTTCCAGGGTGAGGGACACCTCCTTCCCAGGAAGACCTGGCCACCCCCAACCCTGTCCTGCCTCCATCATCCAGTCTTGGTGACGTCCCAGTGAGGAAACATGCAAATGGAACAATCCCTGCTACCAAGTTGTGGTCACTCGATTTCAATCTGTGGAGAGGACACATCTCCCGGTGGCATCTGCAAGATAGCCAAGGGGCAGTCACAACAAAGGAATGCGGGATTTATAATCAGAGGACATACAGTATGTTCTGAACCCAAGTGCTCGCCATTCGCCCGCCACGTGGGTGACAGCCAATTACCCAATTAGGAGCCACAAACTCAGGGCTGCCCTTTCATACAGAGCAGGAGGGGACAGTCTAGCCCCTGAACTTCAGAAGAGACATGCTGGCAGGGCAGGAGAATGCTGGGACACCAGCTGGACCTCGGAGCCAGGTGTGGGATGGCAGCCCCACTGCGGACTCTCAAGGGCAGCCTGGACTCCCTGAACCCCCAAGGCCCAGATGCCCCCTTTCCCTCTGTCCCAGTGCCAGGCAACCCCTTCCCTCGCACCAATGCCCAGAAGTTCTACTGCACAGCAGCGAGGCCAAACTCCCTTCCCTGCGCCCACCCACTGGGGCCCGCATGTTCCCTGAGACAGTTCCGCCTGCCCCTCCTTACTCAAGTGACCCAGATTTCGAATGTAGATTGAAAAAAAAAAGCTCTGGAATATTAAGAAATGAGTATCAGTAATCCCAGCTTCTAAGACATAGAACTATGGTCTGGGGTTCACCGTTTCTGAGCCTTTGTGCCCCAGGCCCACTGGCAGGTCATTTCCCCGACACTGCTGCTGGCTTCCAGAATGTTCCTTGAGGGACGGCAACATGTGCCTCCTGCCTGCTCCCTCCCATCAACTGTAGCATCCAGCTCAGCTAATGGGGGGCTAGGTGGGCTCCCCCCCTGTGTCCCAACACTCAGGGCCTCCTTCCTGCCTCAATCCCACTGCAGACACACCACCTGCTGGCACCTTCTCATGTCTCCCACTCCCACTGGGAGAGGCCCACCTGAAGCCCCTGCCCAAGCCCCCCATGTGGGGCATCCTTCAGATCTTCAAACCCCCACTGAACTAAGATCAACCACCTGAAGAGTGCTCTCACTACATCAAAACTTTAGGAGCGCCCAGCCTGCCACACCCAAGGATGCATCACAGGTGGTCCCATCTTGTTGTAATACACAACAGGCCCATTTTTGTGGCCAGAGCCAGGCAGCTATCCTGCCAGCAGCTCAGGACCCAGGACATGTCCTCATACATTTCGATGAGGCACTAATGCAGGCTGACTCATCAGACTGCGGCCACGGCTGGCCACTGCTCGCAAAGACAAAGGGACACAGGCAGACGATGCCACGTGGCCACCTTGCCCTGGAGAAACCAGCACCACCTTCACACCTTCCCGGCAGGTGGCAGCCACCTCCATGCTCCATGTTGCTATCCCTGTGGCAGGCTGAGGGCTTGGGAAAGCAATGGGCACAGGCCGGCTACTCAGGGGACCCTCCCAGATCACACCAAGGCCCGGGCCCCCTGCGTTCTAGAGAAAAGACCTACGACATTTCTAGGACCCAAGTTTCTAGGACCCAGCCCTCTATCAATGCCCCCTCACCTTTGTCTCCCTGCCCCCATGCCAGATCACTAACCTCCACCACCCTTCAGACAGGCACCCTGGGGCCCACCCAACACCTGCCAGCCCACCTGGCCACAGCCACCTCCAGTAGCCTGAGAACACCCCACTCTCTGCTCACCCACACCCTGGATGGTCCCCCAAACCCACCCTGAACACTATCCACCAGAGAGCAGTAACTGGCCTCGGCCACGGCAGGGTCTCAGCCATCTGCATGTCTCCTGCCCCAATCACACAGTCAAGCACTGCCCCACAGCCCTGAACAAGGGCCCAGGGGTCACCAAGGAGGAGCCTCATGGCTTTCAGACACCCCAGACCCTCTCCAGCTGGGCTGGAACCATGGGGGCTCCAGAGCGCCTAGGCCTGAAGCAGTGTATCCTCGTTACCCAAGAAAGCCCAAGCTGGGTGGTGGGGTGGGTGGGGGCCCTTTGGGAGGAGCCCAGCTCTGAACTTGAGCCTCTCTTCTCTGGCTGCCTGTGGGCAGTGTCTCTCTGTGGCTGCTAACAGGAGGATGTGGTAGCAGCTGGAGCCCAGATGCCTCCCAGAGCCTTTGCTGCCACAGAGAGATCCCCCGCTGGGAATCTAGCCCTCGGCCCTGCTGCCCACACTGCACCCTGCAGGAAGCCCTCCACCTGGTTGAGGGGTCTCAGGACAGAGCCAGGCAGGGCTCAAAGCAAGGCTCTCTCTAGGCAGTTGCACCCAAACTGTACCCCTGGGGCAGCAGAAAAGCCCCCAAAGGCACAAGAGGAAGAACACTTGCTGAGTGAAGGTCCTAGACTCCTGCACGGGTCTCTAGGAGCTCATCTCATCCTGGGGGAAGAGGCCAGTCCAGTACAAAAATATCTGAAGACCCAGTGTCATGGACACACACCAGTGGACACCTCCTTGGGGAAGCCCCTCAGGTGGGGTGGAGATGGCACTGGGCTCCACCTGGGCAAACACCCAGGCACTTAGAGTACATGGGCAGAGACATAACTGCTCAGGGTGTGATACAACCTTCCCTCTGTGAGGCTCAGAATGACCAATTCACAGTTGGCTTCCCCTCCCCAGGTGGCTCCACTGCTTGCTTGTCAGAGAGCCCGATCTGATGGCTGATGGAGATTTATTCTAGAAGAGCCTGCCTTCCATTAATAGGTCCAGCACCTCCTGCACCTCCCTCTGGGGACAGCAAGGGCATGCCTGGGGTGTGAGGGAAAGAGAAGGGACCACTAAAATAAAGCGCCACAGATGGGGGCTTAAACCACAAGAGTCCTCTCACAGTCTGGAGGCCGAAGGCTGTGATCAGGATGTCACAGGCTGGTTCCTTCTGGGGACCAAGAAGAAGGGTACATTCTAAGGCTCTCCCAGCTCTAGTGACTGTGGGAAACCCTTGGGCTTGTGGATAATCACTCCGTCTGCCCCATCTTCATGTGGCTTCTCCTGTCTTTTCATCTCCTCCACTTATGAAGATACCAGCATCAGATTCAGGGCCCTATTTACCCATAAAGTCACATTCAGAAGTTCCAAGTGGACATGAATTTAGGGGATGCTATTCAAGCCAGTACACTGGCCTACCCATGCCAGACTGTGTGGACAATGTTCAAACCCACACAACCACACTCCTGGACACTGCACTCCACCCCCAGGCATAGTGCTCCTGCCCCTGTACACCTGCCTGTCCCTGACCATTCCTGGCATCCCCACCCAGCCTAGCTGCTCTATGGGCCCTACAGTAATGCCCACAGTATAGGGCTGAGGTTTCACCTCTGTCAAGCTCCAATGCTCCTATCCCTTATACATCTGCTTCTGTGTCCTCTGTGAGCTCCCCAGGGCCAGCCCATGGCTAGGTGGCCGAGACACAGCTGGTCTCAGAGCTCCCTGGGTACCTGGGAGGCAGGTGGCATTCAAAGGTCACCCCAAGGGCACCAAATGGGCAACCTAAGATATGGCCTCAGGCCTGGCACTGGGAATGCCCCATCCCGTGCTCACATCTGAGAACATGAAGGAAAGTCCTTTCCCAGGTGTCCTTTCGAAGGACACTTAGCCCTCAGCCCTCAGTCCAATGAATGGTCCCGACCACCTGACCTACACTTGGGCAAGACCCTGTGCCATTGCTCCAACCAGGGGCACCCGGTTGGCATGCCAGCTGTCTACAGATAACCATGACTAAAGGTCTCAAAGGGCATAGGCCTGTTCAGATCAGAAAAACAAGGCCTAGGACACAACCTTATCCACCAAGGTCCTGTGGGTGGTGACATTGGCAATGAGGCTCCAGCCTGACATGGCCCAGAGTAAGAGGGGCACCCCAAGCTCAGAGCCCACCCCACTTTGCAGCCTTGGACCTCAGAGACACACATTTTGTCCAAAGCCTCTGCCACCTTCTGGAAAAATCCTCCCTTAGCCTCTCCCTCCTGCCGTTAATGGGTCAGATGTCCCACACCCTCCCTGCAGGCCAGGCTGGGGGACCCTGGAGGCGGCCTGGCTGCTCTCAGAGGTGGGGATGGGGCCAGAGGTCTGTGTCCCTATTGGGCCCCTGGAGTCTCCACTGCATGGCCCCCTCGCCAGCCAACCAGAGTGAATCTCAACCTGTCAACAATGGAGGATGGTCAGAGGTGATATGAGGGAGAAACCACCCAGGCTGCAGGAGGGAGCTGCTAGCCTCTCCTCCTGTGCCCAGGGAGACCGAAGCCCTGACCTCCCTAAGTAGGGTCACTGACTCCTGGGACCACTGACTTCAGGCCACATCCCCTGAAGAGGTGTAGGGGTATCCCGACTACAGTTCCCACTCAACAGTAGTGAGGAGCTGAGAGAAAACCACTTCCCACCAGGTGTTCTAACAGACGTAGACAGGTAGAGAAAAGGGAGGAAAGAGAAAAAACTAGAACAAAGAAGTAAGGAAAGGCTGGGGCTGACAACTGGAGGCCACTGCAGCCCAGAAAAGAGGCACTGAGCCCTTCCTTCCCAGGCCACTGTCTCCATCACACCAGCGCCAATTTCACCTGGGGGCCAGCCGGTGAAGTGGGGGCCACTGCAAGAGCCCAGAACAGAAAGAGGACGTCATGATCAAACAGGACAGTTGCCACTTGCCAAGCAGATCTCTACACTGGTGCCAGTGCTGGGCTTTGCAGGCAGGGGTGGGGGCTGTGCCCACCCAGGACAGTGTATAGTTGTGTGCAACCCCCCCCCTCCCTGCCACCCAGCAAGCCTGGGGGCTCCAGCTGACTCTCAGCCCCTCCCTGCACTGTCATCCATCCCTGCAGCCTGCCACCCCCCAACGTCAAGGCCTAGGCCACACCCACCCTGTCCCATCCTCCAGTGGCTTTTATTGTCAGCTCCCTGTCTTACACCAGGCAGGGCTTGGGGTAGTTTCATCTTGGGCGACCTCTAAATTTCGGGAGCCTGGCGGGGGGTGGGGAGGGGAGTCTGGGATCCCCTCTCTGCCAGCTCTGCCCGGTGCGGGGCTGGTCTGGGACATGGCTTTAGCCCTTGTTGGAATCACACAGAAGGGAATGCTCCTGGTGCCCCTAAAATCCTCCCATGTTCAAGAAGGGCTGGGGCAGAAAGAGGCAGCCACTCACAGCATGAGGCTCCTTGCTCCCCACTGATCCTGGGGAGCTAGAGGTGGCAGCAAACCCACCCAGAGCTCCGAGTACACTCATCAACTATCCCCACTAGTCAGAACTCCAGGCTGACAGCGCCACCAATATCCTGCTCCTCCCTGCAGCAGGGGAACAGGTGCCCTGGGTATGGGGACATCGATGTTCACCAGCCCACCTGCCTGCCAGGCCACGTGGAGCAGCACACCCCTCCCTCCCTTGGAAAGTACGTATGTGTTCAGTGGGGCCCCTTCTGAGCAAAACCACGAGCTTTGTGAAGGCAGCGCAGCAGAGGCCCCCATCTGTCATCCACGGCAGACAGTGCCCTAGGTGCCCGAACCCACTGGCAACTCATGAGGGCTGGACTGCTTTCCTTCACGCCCCTCCACCTCTGAGGATCCAGACCCTAAATCACTCTGTGGGCTGAGAGTTTGACTTCCCTCCTCATGTTTGCCTGGGACCAAGTTTAATTGCCCACCTAGAAATTCAACCCAGGACCACATGACTTGCAGTTGTTCCCAGATGTGTCAAAATTAACCATTGAGGGAAGGAGAGAGTAATTGGTCTTTTGAGCTACAGAGTTAAAAACCCACTTTCAAGAAGAAAGAAAAAGAATATCCCTAACATGGCCTGAAGGGCTACCACCCCACCCCCTTCCTGGGCGGGCTCCAAGGAACAAAGGGGGAGAGGGACACATGTGACACGTGGTAAATCAAGGTGACATATCTCCCATCTGACCTTGACTGTGTAGAACTGCTGCCTGGATTCATCCCTACAAGAGCGGACAGGTTGGCCCATCCCCCGCATTCCTTCACATCCAGACCCAGGAACAGGGAGTCTGGCCGGTAACTCAGGGGGAGCCGTCCGCTCCACCCACTTCAACGTGGGAAGCTCCCTGGACCACCTGAGTGCTCCACAGTGCCAGAGAGGGTGCCGACAGTCAGGGAGGAGACGTCTGAGTGGTCCAAATATGATGCCCCCCATGGCCAAGAGCTTCCTCCTCATGGCAATAGCCATGGACTCACCTCAGACCTCAAAATCATGGTACGGGCAGGGGGAGCACCAGCGCCTTCCCACCTCCCAGCCACTGCCCTGCAGTGCCGCCTTCCACACCTGCCTTTCCACTCCCACCTCTCCTTGATTTCTCCCCGAGTCTGGTCCCAATACTGCTCCCCTCTCGTGGAACCAGCCCCAATCCCATCTGGAGGCAGACCCATTCTCTGAGCCCCCAGGCTAGCCCATCACCCTCCCATCATGCTCACAGGCTTTTCCTGGCCTCTTTCTCCACAGCCTAGCTTGCCCTCACCTCACAGCTCAACCCCACCCCCAGCTGCATGGACATATTCCACCTGCTCTAGGACCTCTGCATATACTATTCCGCTGCCTAGAACACTCCTGCTCTATGTCCAATCCACCCCCGCCCATGTCTCCCCCAACACAGGACCCTGTGCCCATTGAGCTGATGGAGTTTCTCCCTGAGTCCCAGCCCCCGGGGCCTCCATCTAGCCCATCCTACCCCCTCAAGCACCCTCATGGAGATCAGTCCAGCTTCACTCTACTGCAGAATGGCCAACATCTGGACATACCGAGCACAAGTAGGAGCTCGCAGAGTCCTGCTGCATGCCCGTAGGGGTAACCCATGGTGGGCCCAGCACAGAGGCCAGCACAAAGCTCAGGCTGGTAAAGGTTTGCTAAGTGAGGCTCCCTTTTAGAGAGCGTTCAAAGAAGCCTGTCCAAGTCTCTCCTCCAGACCCTCCCCCCACACACAGAGCCTCCCCAGAGTTCAGCTGGGCGGCAGATGTGGGGGCAGGGGCTACACTTGGCCTCACTGCACCACACGCACAGGGCACTTAATCAGAGCTTCCTGGTCTCCGCTGACTAATCAGACCACCAGTAAGCGCAAGGGGCACCAACTGCTTGCCTGGCTCCAGGCCCTGTGGGTGCCTGGGTGGGGAAGTAGGCAAGGCCAGAAGTTTAGGCCACTGTAGAGAGAGTGGGGGCTCAGCCAGGATTCTTCCTGGGCAGTCTCAAGGCACTGAAAGTGACAAACAGGGAGGTCAGGTCCCTCTCAGGCAGACAACACCTTGATCTTACTCATACTTGCTCATACTAATTCCCACTTCCATACCCTGCCCACCCCAAGGACCAACACAGGCACAGATCTGAACTTGTGACCAGAACAAGGTCCCCAACAATCACACCTTTTTGCCTTCTTGTCAGAGACAAATCCTTCAGAAACCCTATAAGAACCTTCCCATTCCTTCTCTACCACCAGCTCCTATCCAAGCACATGGCCCACCTCAGCAACCCTATTACATTCCACGGAACCCGGGAGGATGCCTGTCACACAGCCCTGCTCTCACTCAGGGGTCAATGGGAGCTCAGGCTTCTGTCTGGGGCCCCTCCACCAGTCTCTCCAGGAGTGGTCACCCAGGAACAGGGCTCTGCTTACCTCACCACCTGCAGGTGCTCAGAGATCTCCCCACCGTCACCCTCCCCAGCTCTCAGAGGAAATGCCTCCTCCCCACAAAACCCCCCACCAAGACACTCCTCTCTTAGCCAAGATGTCTTTACTTCCACACCCTGCCCCTGCCAAACCCTGGAGGCCAGGAACATGCCCTTCCCCTCCACACACACAATCAGTGCTCAGCGTGAACACAGAAGCCCTCAGAGGATGAGGTAACGGTGTCGGCTTCAGAAGCAAAGACACACATGCTGTAACTCCTTCTGTCTTCAGTCAGAGGGAGTCACAGTAGTGCCATGAGCATCAGCCACAGAGCCCAGACCCTCCGAGTCCCCTCCCGCCCCTCTGCTCTCACATTCCATAATTCTATGGGGGCCTGATGGCCTTCCTAACTGCCCAGGCCGCCCAGTGCCTGCTTGTGAGCACCCTAAAGGGCAGCCTGGGGCCTCTGAGTTCAAGACACCTTGGCGCCAGGATAAAAGGACCAGGAACGAGGTGCTGGGGCTCAGAACATGTGAGGAAAGCCCTGTGCCTACGGCAGAAGTGCTCAGAGGTCAAGGGCCATTAGGTCAGAAAGGTGAGTTCGTGGGACCTCCCACTCACATCAGGTCTGTGAAGGCAGAGAGACCTGAGAGCACAGGGAGGCAGGTGAGGATAGCCTAGGGCCCATCCGTTTCCAGATCACTGCCCCATCTGTCCTCCCTCACTGGGATAGCCACGCCTGCCATGATCCCCAGGCACTGGCAGCAACCACAAAGAGGTATGATGGTTCAGAGCATCAGTTTTTATAAGATGCCTTTAAGGACTTGGATTCGTCCAACCTCACCACCCTGTCTGGCATGGCCCTGCCAAGCACGTGGACTTGAGAGTCAGGCTGGATTCACCCAGATCTGCCATCTGCAGCCACATGACCTTGGCTGGTCTTTTGCCTTCTCCAGGAGAGAGAAGGTGGGAGACACCTCTTGGAGGTGCCCATTATCCCCGAGTCCCCAAGTGCCCTCTCAGCCACCTCTTAGTCCCTAAATACCCTGGCCATGCCAAAGTCAGTCTCCCTCACTCATAAGAGAACCTCACCGGGGCCCCCTTCCCAGCTGCCAGCATCCCTGGGGGACTCCGCCCAGCCTAGGTGCTGGGATGCAGCAGCTGCAGATGCAGTCAAGTGCCTAGTCAGGAACCCCAGGGGAGCCCGGCCATAACGTAACCCAGCTGTACAGCTACAACACAGATCCCACCCACCTTCTGCTATAAATAAACCTGTGTAGGAGAAACAGCACTTGCCCCAAAACTTCCACCACAATTACAGTTTCGAACAGCAAAGTAAATTAATAAAGGTAGGGGCCATCCTCGCAGACTCCTTCACCTTGGATCAGTCTCCCAAAAGCAAAAACAGAATATGCGTGTTCATGTGTGCAGAAAGGCCCTCTACTCAGGGTTTCCAGAAAAGTGCAAGGCTTAAGGCAGGCCCGTTCTTTCGTTCCAATAGCCAGTGGCATCCCAGCTCGGGGACATAGGCTGGGACTCTGCCAGCATTTGGGGAGCAAGGTGCTGCTTCACACAGTGTAGGTTCCCAGAGTAAACACCATTATCCTATTTTGGGCTCCCAGTTTACCCTCTGCAGCAGGGGAGGCTCCAGGAAGAACAGTTGAGTGTGCTGACATGACAGCTACCTGCAGGGAGGGATAACTGAGATTTCAGATGCACCATGCAGCCACAGGACACTCCATGATCCCTGGAAAACCCAGCTACACGGACCTCCATCCCCTGGTATTCCCTGCCAAGGCCAGCCCCTGACTCCCAGGAATCTGAAGCCCCTGCTGAGGCCCCATGGGCTTCCCCAAGGGAGCTGATCCCCACCTGTCCAAGCACGCCAGCTTATTTTAGGTTCTCCCTGTGGCTGACACACACTCTGAGCCAGGGCCTGGCATCTGCTGAAGATCAGCAGCCGTCCCCACATGGGCGGCGGCCCTGACAAGCCCACCCTAATGGACAGATATGGTGTTTCGAGAGACTGTGGAGTAAAACTATCCTAGAACCTAAGCTCCTCGACCTCCTGCCAGTCAGAGGGGATGGTTTTCATCTCTAGTTGACAGCCATCAGCACCTTCCTGCTCCTTGGGCCACAAGGTATCTTTCTTTTCCGGTCATGAGCATGTCTAGGGATAGGGACATCAGCAAGTGGCCCAACCAGCACCATCCTCTGCCCCCTCTGGGCCTCATCCAACCTGCATGAGGAGCACCACCCAACCTCCCCTCCACTGAGTAACACAAACAACCCTGTTAGACGTGACATCCTCAAGGACATAGCTCTGCGTTGAACACCCAGAACATCAGGATTAGGCTTAAAAACTTCCTCAGCCTTGAGGGAACAAAGCAGCCAGGCCCAGGGGTTGTCAGGAGAGAGAATGTGCAGGCCCCACTAGGCTCCTTCCCGATCTAGTATCTGTGCTGGAAATGACTGACACGCAAGGAGGACTGGCCTCCTGTTTGTCCCAGGGCCTTCAGGAGCTGCCCCCCACCACACCCAGCCATGCCACCTTCCTGCCAAAACAAAGTGGCCCAGCCATCTCTAGGCTGGGTTCTGGAGAAAAAAACCACACCTACCAGTCACCCTGAAAAGTCAGGCTAGCTGCTGCTCAGAGACCCAAGCCCCAACACCCCAGCTTGTCCACCCATGAGCTACAAGGACTAAGGCAGGCGCTGAAGCCTGCTGCTATGCCTTGGGCAGGCCCTCCAGCCACCGCCCACCATCCTGGACCCACCATCCTGGACCACACTACCTCCTTCACAACCAGAAAGCGATTCTGACTCAGCCCATGTTTGGACTTGAGAAAAGGAAACACGGGTTTTATTACTTTTTTTGGTACAGGTTCCTCTTTTGTATTCAATATTTATACAATTAAACACACAAGGTAAGAAAAATATATACACGCATTGCTCATTTCACCTCTGTCTCCCCAACTCTGACAAGAAAAGTTTATGTACAAGCTTCCACTTCTGGCAACCTCCTCTCCTCAGCAGTCGGTCCAGGACCTTAACTCCCTCCAGGTCCACGTGCAGAAAGGCTCAGCACCCACAGCAGGGCCACCTGACAACCAGCTCTACTAGCAGACCAGTGTGGACAACTAGCCAGAAGGCAGGATGAACCAAAGCTGACACTCCCCAAAGGCCACCTGCTGGGGGGCAGCAGACCTGATGCCTGTATCCCAGAAATGCCTCCTGCACAGATCCAGCTCTGTTCTGGAACACAAAAAGTGGTCCCCTCCTCTTTCAAGCCAGAGAAAACACCCAGAGAAAGTACCTGAATAAGGGGCTCAAGGGTGTCGCGCCAGCTGCCTCCCTGCCCCCCACCCCCAGCTGCGCATGACTTAAATCAGCCCCAGCACTGAGTTCAGCCCGAAAACGCGAGTTCACAACCAACGTCACTGCCTCTCTCCGTGGAACGTGTAAAAGGCCGGCGAACGAGCACAGCTTCCCGGCTCCCACGGGTCTCCTGCAGCAGCGCTCAGATGCGCAAAGCACAGGCTGAAAACTTTGCCTCCTTTACACTAGCTCCTTCCGGCCTATCCCTCCCCAGCGAGGGTCCTGCCTCAGGGCATAAGTTCTGTAAGCCTAGTGAAAACTCTCCTGATCGCAACCCACGAACGCTCCGGGAGTTCCAATCTCCCCTGACGACTCCTCTCCCCTCCAAGCCTCACTGCTACTCCTCCATCCCCTCCCGTACTGAGCTGGCTCTGGACCGGGGACACCCATTCGAGTGGAGAGATGCCTCACTGTCCCCCAAAGCGTGGACCGGGCCACCTCTCTTGGAGAAGCGCTGCCATTGCGTCCCTACTCTGCGCCCCCGCGCGCCCGGCCCGAGCCGGGTCCAAAGAGCCTGGGCGCGCGGGGACGCACGCTGAGTGAGTGTCACGCAAAGAATACCCGCACCCTGGCGGCTCGGGAAGGATATGGGTTACAGACCAGCCGGAGACACCAGCTGCGCGGCCGCGTGGTTTGCCCAAGGCAGAAGAAGACAGTGGCCGCTAGCGCCGGGTACGGGACGGGCTGCTCCTCGTCGGCGCCCAGCTCCGCTCTGCGCTCTGCTGCCGGGCTCTCGGGGGGCGATGCACCGAGCCCCGTCCCACGCTCCGCCTCTTGCCCCGGCGCCCCAGGGCTCGCCGGGGACGCCCCCGCCGCCACCGCAAGGCCCGGGGCAGGCGCGCCCAGGGGCACTCGGACATCGTCCGCCGCCAGCGCGCCCTCGGTCATGGTGGCGGCGGGCAGCACCTGCGGGGGACAGGCGATGACCGGGCCCCAGGAACGACAGTCTCCCCCGCCTCAGGCGGAGCGGAGCTGCGGGAACAGGCGCGGCCGCCGGGATGTCTTTGTCTTTTCTTATTAGAGACAAATGCGCCCCCCGCCCCCTCCCTCCAGCGAGGGCTGGGCTGCCCCTCCCCCACCGCCGGGGCGGGGGCTGGCGCCCAAGGAGCTCCTTGCGGGCTGCGCTAAGTTGAGAGGGTCCCGGCGCGCAGCGGAGCGCGCGTCCTCGCTGCGTCTCACCTCGCTACCGCGACCGGCGGCGTCCCCGCGGGCATTGCCCGGGCGGCGCGGTCACCGCGATCCCGGAACGGCGTTCAGCCCCTACTGGAACGCCGCCGCCCCCGGCCCGCGCCCCCGACCCGCTGGCTCCGGCTGCTGCACCCGTTCCCGCTACGGTTCCGGCTCCGACTAGCCCAGCGACGGCGGCTGTCCCGGTGCGGAGGGTACTGCTGGGCGGACCCGCGCGGGAGAGGGGCGCGGGCCGGGGGCGGCAGAGACGGCGAGGAGAAAGCCTAGAGCGTGTCCGCGCGCGGCGCAGGAAACTTCGGAGTGAGCCGCGGGCGGGGCGGGGGCGGGAGGGGCGGGGCCAGATCGGGGGCGGGGCCGGCAGCGGAGCGGGCGGTAGCGAGCCGGGGCCCTGGGACGCCCCCCATCATGGGAGGGCCGGGGGCGCCGGGAGGGGCTGCCGGAGTCCTGAGGCGCGCGCAGGCGAGCGAACCCTCCCCCATTGTGGAGGGTGCCCCGCCTCCTCAAGGTCCGGGAGGGTGGAGCTGGACCCCGCCCGTCCCCCCACGGCGCCCCCTCCCCCTCCCGGGCGTGCGGGGCACCAGGGGGCGCTCGCGGGGTGGCTAGGCGGGGGGGGGGGCGGGGAGCAGCGACAACGTCCTCCCCGCCCCCAACTGCGGGGGCGGCCAGAGCTGCGGAGGCGGGACCTCCCCGCCCCCTCCCGCCGCGGCGAGCCGCCCCTGCCCCCACCGCGACGCGGGCCGGGGTCGGCAGGGGGCGGAGCCTGGCGGGCGTGGGCGGTGTGCCACGGCTGTGACTGCGAGCTGCGTGTCTCTCCCCCTCTGCCTGTGTGTCCCGGGTGTGACCGTGCGCGTGTGATGTGATGCTGTATCAGTGGGTGGGATTCTGGGTGCCCCTGCATGTGTATCTCCCCTAACACACACACACACACACACACACACACACACACACACACACACACTCACTCTTTCTCTTTCTCTCTTTCTCTCACGCGCTTGCGCGCGCACACCAGGTTTTACGAACTTGGTTCCCATCCCCTCCTGGGTCTCTACAGAGACCTATGGTACCCTGCGGGAGGGCTACTCTCCTACTCTCACACTAAGCACAGGAGGGGCAGAGCACCAATGCCTCTGTGCTCCGGGGGTCTCTCCATGGAGGAGTCCTTGTGGGGCTCACTCCCCTCGTCTGGCCGGCACCTCAGGGCCTGAACCAGACCAGGAAGGCCCACACCAGGCCCACAGAAAGACCACCACCTGAGATACCAAGGCTAACAAGGCCTATCCCAGAGTCAAATCACTGCCACTTGAGGTGTCAGCAAAGAGGGGCCTGGCCCCGACTTTTCCCCACCTTAGTGTTTGCCCCCCACACCCACCCTGCTCCTTCCCTGAGATTCTGACCAGCTTTTCACTTCCCCAGGACCACCTGTATGCCTTCACAGTGGAATTGCACAGGGGTGCATGGCTTTGCCACATTCCAGCCAGCCCACCCTCAGAGTGGAGGGGAGACCCCCACCTCCTCTAGACAAAGGCTGATCATTACATGCTGGCTTCAGTGGCCTGCAGGCCTCACCAGCTGCTGTATTGGATAGGGGATAAGGGCCCACCTGGGGGTCCCAGATCTGAGCGGTGATAACTGCCAGCCTGGGCTTCCCCACCTGCAGGGTGGCACTGGGGAGAATGTAACCTGACACGATGGACCTGTGCAGGGAGCAGGGAAGATCGCAGGGGGCATCTGTGCCCTGCTCCCCGCACACCAGGCCCTGGGAAGGGCACACTAGCCCCTGAGGTGAGGAATATACTAGAGCTGCAAGACTATGGCAGTTCCGGCACAGGTCCCAGGTGGTGCCCTGCATAGGACACCCACTGTTCAGCCCCACCTCCACTTGTATATGAGAACTTTTCAAGAAAAAGAAAACATTTACTTACTGCTTAGTGGTGGAGGGTCACAGCTGGTAATTAAGGTCCTCAAAGAGTAATTAAGGCCCAGGGGGAGCTCAGGGCCTAGGATGAAGACCTGCAGTGAAGGGCGGGGCAGACACAAAAACTGCAGCAGGATCCTGGGTTGGGGTCACCTGAGCCCCCTGATCCTTTTCACTCTACCTGCCTCATTAAAAGTTAAGATGAAGCTCAAGATTGGTTAGTGATTTGCTGGACAAAAATTACTGGGAGGTGGACAGTATGACAGGCCATGGGTGGAATTGGGGTTATAGGGGAGGTGAGCAGTACAGGCCCACCCTTGTTCCCTGCAGCGTCATTCCAGCAAGGAGGAAGCCATGAACAAGTCTTTGGTTAAAGAAAACATTTACGAGCTGGGTTAAGTGTCACAGATAGCCAAGCTAGGCAGGGGCAGAAGGCCTACTTGGGGACAAGAAAGCAGCCAGAAGAGGAGTTAGGGGGTTCTCCTAACAGAGAGAGCAGCCTGTGCAAAGGCTCTGTGGCAGACAGGAGAGAGCTGAGGAGTGGGAAGAACCAGAGAGCGCCTGGGGGCCCACGCAATCCGCAAAGGTGAAGAAGGTCAGGGTTCCCATAGGGCCCAGTGGCACAAGGAGGAAGATGAATGTCATTCTGGGATTGTCACCATTTTCTGTCATGCTCTCTCCTCCAGATGTCCTCCAGGGACAAGGCCATGGATTTTTAAAATAGACATTATTTTTTAAAGATAGTATCTAAAACCTGACAAAGCCTGTAGCCTTCAGGCATCCTGTGGCCCATTTACAGACTGATGGGGCCTCAGATACTTGGAGGGGCATTTTCCACTTCAAGGTCTTGGAAGGAGGCCTACTCCCACCAGCTTCCGCTCCAGTTGACTGAGCTGGGAACTGCCAGAATTGTCCTTGCAGGGCTCCATGTCCCCTGGGCCAAGGCTCCAGTGGGGCCAACCTGCATGCAGGGGCTTGGCATGCTGCACTGGGGGACTCCATTGGGCTCCCGGTAATGCAGCTGAAGCCTGAGCTCATTCGGTTTAGGGTACTGCCCAGAAGTGGCGGATGGCCTCCCCCTTGAGAAAGGAAATGGAAAGCAGGTCATAAGTTGATACAAGATGAAAAAATGGCATAAAAACAATAAAACTGTGATACATACATATCGCAGAAAGGAATGTTAGATGAAGTATGGAACAATTTGGAAATTTACATTAAAATTGTTTAATTAAACTGTATAGTGTGTTCAGATTTTTTTTTTTAATCCTTTAGGCCTCTAGAAAATTTGGTTCTTTCCCCCCTCCCCCTCAGGCCACCTCGGTCAGGGCCTGTGGGCACCAGCCCAAGCTCAGGGTCCTCGAGGGCTCCTCCATCACCTGCTCCTGCCCAGCCATACTGCTGTGTGTCCAGAGCACCCCATCTACCCTTTGGCTGGAAAAGTGGGCTCCCAGCTCCATGTTGGTCCCTTGTCTTAACCTTTATGTGGTCTCCTCCTTCCTTCTCCAACTATACCCCTCCCCTCCATGCACCCTCTTCTTTCCTGAAGCCCCCAATGGTTCTGGGCACTGGGTCAAGTGTCCTCGAGCTGGTGGGGACCCACTTCCAGGAACTGTCTCCAGCCCGTCCTCCTCCACTGTCCCTTTCGAACCATAGACCCACCAGCCAAGCGGCTCCTCCAGGCCACCAGCCTTGGCCATGCAGTGTCACCGCTGGAATGCCCCTGCCTGGCCCGTATTAGCCAACTCCCTCATGCCAGCAGTGCCTGACCTCACACATCTCTGCCTGGTTCTCTCCCCTGAGGCACTCACCTCACTGTATACTGGCCCGGTCTGTTTTCAGGCCAGAGTGTGGGTCTCCAAGGGCAGCCACAGTGTCACATTTAATGTGCCTGTGATGCTTGGCAAGTGCCTGTCCCAGGTAGGTAGACAGGAAATGCTTAGCGAATGTGCAAGTGGTAAGAGTGGTGACCTGAGCCAAAGCTTCAAAAGATGAGATGTAGGTTACCCAGCACATGTGCATGTTGGGCTGCAGTCCTGACACTGCAGCCACACAATGCCTCTTGGGCACCCCCAGTGACACTGAGCAGACCTGGGCCCCCACCCCCCTTGGAAGCTCATGCCTCAGAGGAGGGGTCCTGGGCCTGCTGAAGCTGATAGATCTGTCTTGGTCTCCCCTGAGCTCCTCCAAGCCCACCTCATACCTCTTGGATGGGCCAAAGTCACCAAGGAGCCAGCCCAGCACCTTGCTGCCTAGAAACTGGGCCCAGAGGTTCTACCCTCAGCGTGCACAGGGGCTGGAGGCCCGCCTGGGCCAGGCTCCACAAGGTAGTGGCCTTCAGGGCAGGTGGCAGAGCCATGAACCAACAGAGGCCTGGGCCCCTGCCCAGCTGGGGTGCCTCCAGTGACAGTCACCTCACTCCCAGTCCCATGCTTATCTAGTGTCACCTCAGTTCAAGGGCCACCCAAAATTTCAGGGTGCCCAGCCCAGATGGCCGTGCTGGACAGTGGCATCCCTGCTGATGTTCTTTCCCCAGCCCCCAGGACAAAGCAACAGCTAAAGGAGAGGCTTTTCTGAAGTCTTATTTTAAACTCTCAGCAGCTATCAACACTGGTATCTAGAAGGTGGTGTTTGGTGTAATGCAATAGTTTCCTTAGATTTTAGTGCCCTGGTTCCTCTTTCACACTATCCCTGCCCCTCTCCCAGACAAGCCGCTCCACTGTACCCACTCTGCCCCAGCTTGGCCTTGGCTCCTCTGCTTCCTGGGTCCACAAAGAGTGATGTTGGACGAGGAACAAGAAGAGGGTGGTGCCCAGGTCTCAGGTGTCCATCCAGCCTCTGGCTGCAGGATGGGCTTGATCTACTCTGCTCACAGAGCTTCAGGGTGGGACTGCCAGATTGAGCAGAAAAAAATACAGGTAGCCCATTTAACTTTGAATTTCAGACAAACAATGACTAATTTTTAGTGTAATATTCGGGACATACTTAAACTAAAAAAATTTTGCCTATATCTGAAATTCAAATTTAAGGAGGTGCCCTGTATTTTATGTGGCCTGTGAGGGGCTGGGAGGAAGAGAGGGGGCCAGGCCCCACATGAGCCAGGTGCCCTCTGCAGGCAACCTCTGGGAGATGCACAGCACAAACCAATGCCCCCTTTAGGGATGCTGGCTGCAGGGAGTCAGCATGTTTTGAAATGGTAGGCGCCCAGAGGAGGGGATGTTGAACTGGGGTCGGGGAGGCATCCGCAGTGTGTATTCCTGCATGGCCAGTATCCTGCACCTGCCCTTCACCCACCTGCCTTTCCCACTGGAAGCTCAGAGGGTTCAGTCCCAGCCCCAAGACCCTGTTCAGGTCCCTTCAGGTCATGTGGGGTGTGGCCTCGGCAGTGCCCCTTTGAGCCCCCAGACTTCAAAAGCAGGAGAAAGAATCACAGGTCACCCAGAAGCACAGGAGCTTATAGACCTTCATTCTGCAATTGCACAGACTCCATAGGGCTTCGGACAACAAGACCCTGGAAGGTGGGAGCAGGTAGGTCTCCTTTGCTTGGTGCCTGGCATACAGTAGATGCTAAATAAATGTGTTGACTGGATGGCTGGAGGGGCTTGTGCTTGTACTTGAGGGACTTTGGGGAACCACACACCCCCACGTTGTGCTGGGAAGGGTGACCCCACTACCCTGGGATCCCGATGACTGTCCAGCTGGTGGGCACCCCAGCACCTCAACTCACAGAGGGGGGCTTGCCCTTTCCCTGGGGACTCAGGTAGCTCATGGCATTTCAGATATTGTCTAGAGTCTTAACTCAGCAAACATAATTTTTTGAAGTTTCAACATGAGATGATTAAACCTGTGATAGTACTGAGCATAGAATCATTCACTTTATTGCAGCTGAGTTAAACATACCATCTCCCGGTGGCGTCTAGACATCTCCACCAGCACTTTTTGTGGAACCTTCCCTTTCTTGCCCTCTTTCTCACCTTCACTGTCATTTGATAGGCTGAGCTCTGGAGGGTGCAGCCAGGGCAGGGCCGCAGGGCTCCTCTGGCCCCAGGTCTGGCCCCAGACTGAGGGGTACCCTTCCCTTCCCAGAACATGCTCTGGAGGGGCATGCAGGCCATTGTGGGTCTAGGGGACCACATGTCCAAGCCAACCAAGGGATTTGGAACATTTTCCCAGCCCTGACCTTGTACCTAGACCACCTGTGGGTGGAGGGCAAGGGAAGTGCTAGCTTAGGTCACTGGGGAAATGGTTTAGTGGGAAAGGGGCTGTGTGGGGAGAGCACTCAGAGTGTTCTTCAATTTCTTCTCTGTGCCCGGCTTTCCTGGAGACTGCCAAGAGGCAGGGATGGAGGCAGAGCCTGGGGTGTGTGGCCCACGTCACCAGAGGACAAGGTGGAAAAGAGGCTCAGGGTCTTTCTTGGGCTCCACTACCTCATAGGGTGCATTCAAATCCCAGCTCCGCCGATCCTGGCTGTGTGGCTTCAGACAAGTATCTTGACCTCTCCGAACCTTAAATTTCTTCCTCTGTAAAATAAAACCTGCATCAAATGAAAAGAGATATTGAACTGGTTGTTATTCTCAAATAGTTAAGAATAGAGTTACCTTACCGCCAGCAATTCCACTCATAGGTATGTGCTCAAGAGAAATGAAAACCTAAAGAAACTTGTACATGAAGGTTCACAGCAGCATTATTCACAACAGCCCAAAGGTGACAACAACCCAAGTGTTCAACACACAGATAAACTGAATGTGATGTGTTTATGTAAGGGAATAGTATGCAGCCATAAAAAGGAGTGGAACACTGACAACCCTACAACATAGATAAACCTTGAACCCATGATGCTCAGTGAAAGAAGGTCACGCTGGTATGATTCCAGAGATGTGATTTGTCCAGAATAGGCAAATCCACAAAAATGGAAAGTGGATAGATTGCCATGAAATAAGGGGAGGGGGAAATGGAGATGAACTATCCTTTTGGGGTGATGCAAATGTTCTAAAATTGAGGAGGTGGTCACACAACTCTGTGAATATTGTGAAAACCACTTTTACACTCTCAGTGGTGAATTGTGTGGTGTGTGAATGAGATCTCCACAAAGCTGTGATGTGATAGCAAAGGTGGCACTAGTGAATGTGACAAAGGTGGGTCTGAGACCCCTGCGGGGGCTGGAGCTGGGCGGGCCTCGAGGAAGTTGCTGCTTGCCATAGGGAGGGCCCAAGTGGACTCTAGGGTCCTGGGGTCCACCCTGTAGCAACATCTGGCCTGGGCTGAGGCTTCGTTGCCAACTAGGCAGGGGAAAACCATGTGGGAAGGGCATCCTCCTGGATGGTTTCAGTGGGGCCTCCTTGTACGGGGGAGCTGTGTCTCAGCTTTAAGTCCTGCCTGAGCCACTGAGAGCCCCCCCCAGCAAAAACACTCCCTGAGAGAGAAGGTGATGTGGGTTGATCTGGGTGAGGAAATGGAGCATGTGAGCCCTAGCTGGGAGCTTCTAGAGACTTTGAAGAGGCCATGGGAAGGGGGGTGACCAGAGGCAGATATCAGGCTTGTCTTCTCTCTCCACTGACTCACTCACACGTCCTTTATCAGAGAGAAGCCCCAGAAGGTCAGCACTGCCACCCCACAGATCCCAGCCTCCTCCCCACCCTGGCAGTTCAGTGATGCCCCTGAGAGGGTGTGGCTCTCCCCGGAGCCCAGAAAAGGTGGCTCTTATCCAGGGACAGTGAGGACCCCAAATACAGTCTGCGTGCCAGCCTTCTCCCCAGATCTTCACACATGCAGTGTGAAGGGGAGTGGTGGGAGCGTGACCCAGGGCTGCTAGAGGATGTGCCACTGGCTGCCTAGTTGTTAGAGTCAAGAACCTGGTCACCTGTCCAGTGATGTGGTGACTTCTCCTGGTAACGTATGAGGGATAAGTGATCAGCCCAGGCAAGGCTGAGTGCTGCAGGGAACAGCTTGTACAAAGGCTCTGCGGGAGTCAGGATGCTCCCCACTTTACATCTGTTCTCTGTTGGAGAGAACCAAGGGAGAGACACCAGCTGAGGTAGCGGGGCGAGGATGGGGGGTTCAAGTGCCTACGGCAGGCAGTCAGCAGGATGAAACTCTGCATAGACTGTGGAGACAACTGGGGGGCCGAGGGCACCTGATTCCTTCTCCTTTTATACATTCACCTCCCAAGGTATGTTTTGTATCTTTACAGTTAAAGTGAGTTAAGTCTTCAACTGCCACGTATCTTAACAGCCTCTCCTGAGGGAGGCCTTCTCCAGCTGTGATGAAGGTTGGGAACCTCCCATAGGGGACTGAGGTGGCAGATGTGACATCAGGACTCAGGCTGGGCAGAGGCTTAGGCTCTAATGGTATTTCCATAATTTATTGTAAATTGTTCCTGCTTTGTTTAATGTTCTGTTGATTCCACTTAGTACTAGCTTCCCCAGTGCCCGCTGGCCGAGATGTTGCAGGCAGTTCACGGTTTTAGGGAGGGAGAGCTGCATTCAACAAGGGGGACTGTACCTCAAACTTCAATGCCAGGCTGGGGATGGGGAAGGGGTCCCAGAAAAGCTGGCTTGATTGAGGGCGCAGAATGTGGAGAGGCTGTCAACTGCGAGGTAGGCCCAAGATTAAAGGTCAAACAAACATGTCCTCTATCTATATGTGGTCAGGACATTTGGTGAGGGACCGAGGGGGGTGGGATTAGGATGTCTGAAGGTATCTGGCTGGGGTGAGTGAGGAGACTGAATGGCTGGAGCAGAAGAGGCATGTTGAGTGGATGAGGCAGCCCTCACAGGTTCAAAAGACCTGACAATCAACCATGTAAATTGATAGGTTCCACCTTAGGCTGGCTTCACCCAAAAGGTAACTCTGAGAGAGGGGTTCGCTCCTGGGCAGCTAGAATTCCCATGGCAGTGGGGACTCAGTCCTGCTGGGGACCTCACAGGATCATGTGGATCACACCACAGTGTCATCCCACTGAGGGGCGAGGGAGGGTGGCATTGCCCACCTGCTCCTGTCATCGCTGGGGTTCCTAACCCCCTCTCTGAAGACCTAGGTTCTGCCTTTGTTCAACCAAAGCCTTCCTGGTTTCATCCATCCTTTTCTTGAGCATCTGCTGTGTTCTAGGTGTGACTCTGGCTTTGCACTGGGTGCAGCTGAATCCAGATATGACCACCTCAACACTGTTAAACTGCATGTCATCCCCTCGATGTCTCTGGCTTCGGGGGCCAGGTGTTGGACCTCTGCCCTCCTTGCCAGCTCACAGTATGTTCTCAGCTGGGAGCTCCATGAACCTAGGGCAAGGGAGGGATGGAAGTGCTACTGTAGATATCAGGTCTCCTTTCGGCCTTATTGTTGGCCCTTGATGAAGAACAATGTATCCAAGCAATGTCTCTGAGCTGGCCCTATCAATCACAGTGTAACTGCTGCCCCTTCTCTCAGGTCTCTAGCAAGGAGAGACCTGAGGTTTTTTTCTTCTTATTTTTATTAGTAACCCAATTCTGTTGGCAGATAAGGTGAAGATAAAAGAAAACGGTGCCTTTTTGCCTCTATTATAAGTGTATTTCTGACAGCAGCTGTGATAAGGCACTTCTGTCATGGAGGTGCCACAGTCCCTAACCGCTGCTGGGGGTACATGCACCTGTCGTTTATCTCCTCCACTTCCTTGCCTGCAGGTCCATGAGTGGTCCTTGTTTAGTCAGTCAAACCCAACCACCACAGGGAAACCAGTCCTCAGCCCCTAGAAGACCAATGAATGCTTCACCCCCACTTTTAGGGTAGGACCCATGACATGGGTTCAGAGTATCAGAAAGCCTCTCCTGCCCATGGGTGTCCTTCCCCTGAAGCCCCACCTTTGGGTTAAGTGTTGCTGTCCTTGGGCTCTTCTTTTTAAAGGCCACATCCTTTCCAGGAGGGGCTGTGTCTTGAGCTATAGTAACAGTTGACATTTTAGTATAAATTTCTTTCTCAAGTCCTTTCTGCTTTGCCAACAGGAGAGAGCAGAAGGTTTAGGTGACAATGGTGGGAAAGAACAGCAAGGGCTGCTGGGAAAAGCAGAAAGGATGGGATGTTCTGGCTTGAGTCTGCAGATTTCAGCTGCCCCAGCCCCAGGAAAGATCCCCCTTAGCTTAGAGGCAGGGTCAGTTTCAGGGGCACAGAGCCAGGTGGGAACAGGCCTCCTAGGGATACTTTTAGGGGATGAGGACTTGGAGGGCAGCAGAGATGGGCTGGGCCATGCAGAGGGTCTAGTTGGAGCCAGGAGCAAAGTGCTTCCAGGAGAAGAAACTCCGAGGAGACTTTACAAAGTAAAGGGGAGCTTCACCTCAGCCAAGAGCAGCTGGCTGCCCGCCCGGGTCTCAAGGAGCAGAGGGGCACCTATACACTTGGGCTTATTCTGGATGTAGTTAGAGGGCAGGGGATGAGTCCGGGACTGAGCTTTGGACTTGTCCTGGGAGCTTAGCCCCTCAGGGTCTCTCTTTGGTCCTCAAAGCCCCATACAAGGCTTTCCCCTCCATGCTGGGCCCTCGAGGACATGGCAATGCCTTCATGGCCCCTGAACATGAAAGTCTGGGAGGGTCATTGTGGGAGCTAGGGAGGCAATGACAGCATGACCTCTCCCAGCACCCTCGCCCGATTAATAGGAATCTTGTCAGGCTCCTGTCACCTCACCTGGCAAGAAAGCAGCTGTAGGAAGCAGAGGGATTTCTGTCTAGCAGATGCCAATGCTTTAATTTCCCTGGATTTATGGCCTTTTCTGTGGCCTTATTACTGAGATAAGGACAGAGCTCATCACTGTCAGGCTGCACTCAGGATGTGCAACCAGCCCTACAGATAAACACAGATGCCATTTATTCCTGCACAGGGTGGCAGGAGAGTCCCACGGCACCCCCAGGACTCAGGTCAGTATCCAGGGCTGCTAGTCACCCCAATAGGCAGGCTCCTGCTGTGTGGCCAGATATTCCACCAGGGACACAATAGCAGTAACTTCCTCGACCTGATCCAGGCATTTGTAAAAATCTCACAGCAACAACCATCATGTTCGATGGCAAAGGACTAGAAGCTTTTCCCCCTAAGATAAGGAACGAGATGAGGATATTGCTCTTTCCACTGCTATTCAGAATTAGAATGACTAGTCCTGGAGATGTAGCCATTTTAATTAGGCAAGAATAAAAGGCTGGAAGTTTGGGGGAAAAAAAGAGCAAAACTGTTTTTATATTCAGACAGCAGGACTGTGTAAGAAATCTTATGGAATCTACCAAAAATCAACTAGAACTAATACGGATTTTATTAAGAGCATAGGACAACATACGGAAGTATATACCAGCAATAAACAATTGTAAATAAAATTTGGAAAACTTCCATTTAAAATATATTCAAAAAACACAAAATATGTAAAAGTCAGTTTAACAAGAGATGTGCAAGTCCTCTATAATGAACTGGATGACAAAAAGTTGAGAGAAGTTCAAAACCTCAATAAGCAGAGACATAGATATGCTCATAGATTGGAAGACTCAATGTTATTAAGGTATCAGTTACCCCCAAATTTCTGTGTGAGATTCAGGGCAATCCCAAACAAAACCCCAAAAGTCTTTTTTTTTTTGGTAGACATTAACCAACTGAATCCAAGATATATATGGAAATACAGAGAGCACAAAATAACTAAATAAACTTGAAAAAGAAGAACCTAACACTGTGAGAAGACTCACAGTATTTACTATGCAGCTTTAGTAACCAAGTGTGGTATGGCTGTCCAATAGGTCAGTGGTGTTGAACTGAGTGCAGATGTAATCCTAAATGATTGATTGATTTTTGACAAAGGTGTCGAGTTAATTCAGTGGGAGAAAGAAAAGTCTCTTCCACAAGTGGTCCTGGGAAATCTGGCAAATCTTTGGAAGAAAATGACCTTCAACCCCTACCTCACACCAACACAAAATAATTTGAAATGAATCATAGAATTCACATAAAAACTAAAACCATGAAGTTTCCATAGAAATTATGGAATAATTTGGATATCTTTGCAACTTTAATACAGACAAATATTTCTTTAAAACAAAAAGAAGAAAAAAATTATTAACATGAAAGAAAAAATGATGCATCAGTTTTCATCTATTAAAACCTTCTGCTCACCAGAAGACGCCATTAAGAAACTCCAAAGGACAACTCAGACAGGGAGCAAGAATTCACAGTTCTGATCTATGGCAAAGGGCTTGTGTCCAGGATGTGTAAAGAACCAAAATTCATATTACAATGACCTAATTTGAAAATGGTCAAAAAATTGGAATAGATATGTCAACAAAGAAGACATACATGTGGCAAATAAGTACATAAAGAGATGCTCGGGATCCCTAGTCGCTAGGGAAGCACAAACCAAAACCACAAGGACCAATGCCTCGCACCTGTTAGAATACCCACAGGATAAAACACCAATGACGCCATATGTTGGCCAATGTAGTACCAGAGCTCTCGACGCTGGTGGGACTGGAAGGTGGTGTGCCACTTTGGAAAATAATTTGGCAGTTTCTTGAAAGTTAAACAGACACACATCATGCAACCTGGTCTTTCTACAGCGGGTATTTATCCTCGAGAAACAGAAGCATGTATCTTACAAAGACTTGCGTAAAGATTCATGGCAGCTTTCCTAGGAATAGCCCTGTCTTAGTACGTCTGGGCTGCTATAACAAAATGCCACGAACTGGGGATTTACAAACAACAGACATTTCTCACACTCTGAAGGGTAGCAGGCCCTCCAAGAGTGAAAGTGGTTACCTGGAGGTGAGGAGGGACAGTGGGGAGGGAGAAATGACACCTTTTGGAGCAATTGATATTTTCACTATCTTAATTGTGGTGATGGCTTCTTCATAGGCATGTACACAGGTTGAATTTTTAATGTGTGCAGTTTATTGCATGTTGATCATTCCTCACTAAAGCTGTTTGAGAATGTAGACGCTCAGAAATAATTACCCCTCAAAATTCAATGAACTGTACACTTTATATCTGTACATCTCACTATATGTCAAATTGTCCTCAGTAATAGAGTCAGAGCCAGGAAGAGAGATTTGCGTGTGCAGCGATCTGGAGAAAAGAAAGGCTGACCCCACCGCCTTTTGAAGTGGCATCTCCTGGACACCCCTCCCCCACTCCTTCCAGCCCTATTGGGGCTCTGAAGTCCTGAGCACAGAGGCTGCAGTGACCCTGGCCTGATGTGGCTGAGGTTCCAGACCAGCACAGCATGTTCCAGCAATGTTTTCCTTTCAGACCACACGCATCCTCCCTCTTCACACTCTCATGTCTTCTCATTTCCGGTTCTATCCTCTGTTTGCAGGCAAAGGAGATGGCAAAAGGCCAGAGACGTGTCCATGTCCAGAGCAGGGGCTCCAGGCTCCTCTGGGCTGAGGCCGCTGCTGTCCCCAGAATGTGCTCTCTCGACAAGTTTGGGATATTTTTGGCTTCCACCCCCCCAAGCTATCAGTGGGTCCCCACCCCCACACACACCCTCCCAGCCTCGTGCTTCCATGACTGGGGGAGGGGTGGGTGCAGTATTCTCGGAGGCCCCCAGTCCTCAGAGGAGGTGGGTGGTGGGCAAGGTTCTCAGGGAGGCCCTTGGGTGGTAGCCATGCTGCACCGAGGGCCCACCCTCCGGGGCCAGTGAGTATGAGTGGTGTTGCCATGAGCAGCAGAGAGGGAGCTCCAGCCTTCACCTCCCCGGAGCCTCTCCCTCTGGCCATCCCAGTGCCCTGGTGTCTGTCTTAGCAGGCTGACCTTACGTCTAGGGGCCGGACAACCCCCTCAACCTAGAGACTGATGAACAAGCCTCCGCCCCCAGTGCTACTGCTGGACTGCCCAGGACTCTGTATGGGGACAGAGCTGAGACCAACTCCGTCCCCTGGGGCCTTGTGACTAGGGGCAAGATGCTGGCCTCTGGGAGCCTGGGTTTCCCCTCTGCCAAATGGAGATTCTAGTCACTGCCCCCTGTGGGGTCACTGCAACATTGCGGGATCTTAGTATGAAGCGCAAGGTGCACGGTGAGCACCCTAAACTGCGTTAGGTCTGAGCGCTCACCAAGGCAGCCTTTGTATGAATAGCGTCCTGTATGAGTGTCAGGAGTCCTCCAGAAAAGGCATCACAAATCGGGAACTTAAAACAACTCAAATCTATTCTCATTGTTCTGGAGCCTGGGAATCTGAAATCAAGGTGTCACAGGGCCACGGCTCCCTCAGCATCTTAAGGAGAGGACCCTTCCTGCCTCTTGTGGCTTCTGGTGCTGCTGGCCATCCTTGGTGTCCCTGGGCTTGTGACCACATTACTCTAGTCTCTGCCTCCTCCCTATATGTCTGTGTCTTCTTCCCTTCTTTTCTCTTATGAGAACACTGTCATTGGATTTGGGGCCCACCTGGATAATCCAGGATGATCTCATCTCAAATTCCTTAACTTAATACCTTTTTCCAAATAAGGTCTCATTCACAGGTTGTGGGGATTAGGATGTGGACATGTCTTTTGGGGGGCCACCATTCAACCCCACCACACAGCCCAGGCTGGGAGCAGTTTATTGGGCCCTTTCTGAGGCCCTTCTCATGAGGCAGTGCATTGCCTGATCATTGAAAGCTGTTTGAAAATAGCGTCCTGCCACCAATTGCCCCTCCTCATTCAGCCCTTCATTGCCAATTCATCAGAGAGAGCTGGCACCATTCCCACAGAGCCTCGTGTGTCCTCAGGCAAGGCCTGGGGCTGATTCAGGCTTCCCAGGGAAATGCCTTCCACTGATGTATGGATCTCCTTTGTTGTAACTTCCTTGCAGCTCTATTGAGCTGGAGCTGCAGCCGCCTGGCAAGTGACCTCCTTGCACTGCCAGGACTGATGTCTACTCTCTCTCTCTTTTATTTCTCCTCAGCTGGAAGGCAGACAACACTTTTGTTAGTGTTTAACACCTCCACAGGGACAAGGACAAAGCTTGCTCTGAGTCCCCGGAGTCCATACTAGCATCAGGGTGCCCAGCGACATTTGAGGCTGTGCATTCCTTGTCCCTGTGTGTCTCCAGTGGGAAACCAGAGCTCTATGGGGACATGCAGGATGGATATGGGGGGTCCTGAGCAGCCATAGTGAGGAGAAAATGCCAACCAGTAACACCCAGAAATGCTGGATAAACTGTGACAAATGTCATTGTAAGTGTTTAACTGCGTCACCAGAAAGGAAAGGAAATCATTGATGAAGAGGCTGTCTTAGCCCATTCTAGCTGCTGTGACAGAACACCACAGACTGAGGCTCATATATAACAGACATTTATTTCTCACAGTTTTGGTGGCTGGAAGTCTGAGATCAGAGGGGCCAGCATGGTGGTGAGGACGCTTATCCAGTCCTGCCTTACTTGGGCTTAAGGCCTTGGGCTTAAGGTCTCTCCATATCAATCAACACCCCAAAACTCTGGTTAAGAGACAGGGCTCCAAGTGCTCCAACCCCTAAGATACCAATGATGCAGAGACCAGTTTCTTCTCTTTGTTCCGTGTGTCCCCCAAATCCATATGTTGAGAACTACCCCCCAAGATGATAGTGTTGGGGGGTGGGGCCTTTGGGGGGGTGATGAGGTCATGAGGTCATGAGGGTGGAGACCTCATGAATTAGATTAGTGTCCTATTGAAAGACACCCACAGAGCTTCCTTGCTCCTTCTACCATGTGAGGACACAACAAATCTCAAACATAAATATGAGTGAATTTGATGAATAAGAGCAGATTGCCACTTAGGCTCAGCTAAGTGAAGATGCAGGACCCCACGTGAGGAAAGATCTTAGAACTGGATAGAGAGGAGAGTCTGGCGGCTTCAACAAATGGCAAATAGACGTATAACAGATGTCTGGGCAACGAGAGGCCAGGAGATGACAGAATTGTGTCCCTAAAGTGTGGAAGGAGGAGACCAAGAATTCTCTGCTTCTCTACTGACACCACCAGAGCTGAAGGAGACAGGAAGACACGGCAGCCCAATCCAGACTGAAGAGTTTTCCACTCCCTGACTCCTGCTGAAATAACTATTCAGGAAGAAGGAACTGGACCAAGAAAGAAGATGTGCATGATGATTACAAGGAAAATAATTTTAAAAAGTTTTTCAAAGATATAAAAGATCTAAATAAATGGAGAACTATGATATCTGTGGATGGGAAGACTCAATATGGCAGAGATGGTAATTTTCCTAAAATTAACCTATAAATTCAATGCAATGTCCATCAAAAGCCCAACCACTCTTTCTTGAATCTTGATGAGGTGACCCTAAAATGTTTCTGGATGAGTAAAAGGCCAAATGCTGCAAAACTAATTTCAAGAAAGAATAAGGGAGAGAGTTCTTCAACCAGATATCAGGATTTACCATCAACCTAAAGTCATTAGAACATCAGAGGATAGACAGCAGAAGAGGGGGCAGAACGGACAGCCGGAAAGAAGTCCCCATAGACCGGGCCCAACAGCCTGCATGGAGACCCATGGGGTGACCACCAGGAAAGTGGAATAGTAGGACCAGCAGGTGTCTGCATGGCCGGAGCTGACTTGGATTTGCTCGTATAGACCAATGGTCAAGAATACGGTGAGCAGCTCGTTAAACACAGCCACCAGGAAAAGTTAAATTACGTTGACTTTCAGTTAGTGCTGAAGTGAGAGCAGCTTCAGTTTAATGAATGTAATTTGTACCAGCATGAGAAATAGATGAACAGAGGGTCCCATGCCAGTTTTCGTGACAACACACTGGGTGGACTGGGGTGCCCCTTTGCCACCTCCAGTTGGCTCCAGCACAAAAGCAAAAGTCAGTGAAAGAGTTCCATGAGAATCAGCTGGCCATGTGGGATTTACAATAGACAATGTCACGTATTTTATCACTATTTGTAAACCATGTGCTATACCTCCTTATCTCCATGAAATTTATAACAAGCTGCTGTTGTACATATATAAACACCAACACTTTATATACCACCTGGTGACTATCACACAGAGTGAAATGGCAACTTGCAAAGTGTACATAAAAGAGGCCACAGTTGTATGAATGTAAAAACATTTAAGGGCATATGATGTGTGCATGCATTTAATCTCGGAGGAGGGTCTACCATTAGCACTGTTATTTTCTGTACTCTTCAGCATACTTTGAAAACTGGTTTGAAATGGAGCTAGGTCTTGGCTCCCAGGGTCGCCCCTCCTAATGGGATGCCCACACTCCCAACCTCGAGGGAATGTTTCTATCCACTTCCTACCATGGCCCCGAAAGCAGGAATGGTGCCTGGATTCAGGTGATTTTGCCTGCTGGAGTTCAGGACAAACTCTTGCTTTGGGCTGTAGAAAAACCTCTTGTTTTTCCGGCCATGCCTGGGGAGGGGAACAGGCTCTTGGTCCTGCCTGGCCTGCTGCATGCTGGGCCTACCTGCCCTGCCTCCAGGCCCCCTCCCCCTCCTCCCAAGCTGATCAGAGCTTTGGAAAGGCAGAGTGCCAGGCTGGCAGCAAAGCCACAGCCAAGAATCGATCCGATTGTAATTGGGACTTGGAAGAAGTTTAATATTTAACTGGATTAAATATTTAAACAGGACAAGTTGACAGGGAGCTTGGTGGCACAGGGAAATCGGGGAACAGGTCCTGAAGATGGGGGATAAGCCCCACTCACCTGGGAGGGAGAGCTTCAGATACCCAGGACTGCCTTCCAAGTCTACAGCAGATGTTCAAGAAGTTCTCTTCAGAGGGGATGATTTGATCCAAATTATCAGGGCTGACCAGAGGAGTTTGCTGCTGTCTGCTGGCTAGGCATGCAGAGGACCTCTCCATCCCCTTCCATGGGACCATTTCTTGAGCGCTGACTGTGTGCCAAGCAGGGCTGATGGGAAGGGAATGCCTTATAAGTGCTCCTGTGAGGCCTCGAGGTGCTGCCTCCTCCAAGAAGCCTGGCTGGACTGGGCCAGCTCCCCATTACATACATTACCCTGCGGAATGTCCCCTACACCTATGTCATTTGTAAAGATCTTTGAGATGCTGTCTTAATGTAGCTAGCACCCTGCATGCCAGTGGGTATTCCAGGCCTGTCTTTGACTGAGAGGCTCCTTGCCTTGCCTGGGGCTCCCAGCAGACAGCACAGGGTGGCCTGGCCTAGAGATATGAGGAAAGCCTAGTCCCCAAAGCCTCCCAGCCCCAGCTTTCTGTGAGCAGGGCCAGAGTTAGGGCTGCTGGGCTCAAGCCCCTATGACCTGCATGTATCTGAGACTCTGGGGTGAGGGAGTCAGACTTGTTCAGTGCTGTCCCAGCCAGGAAGGCTGCCTAGGGGCAGGTGGCTAAAAGGACAGTCACAGGGAGCTGGAAGAGGACAGGGCTGTGTATGTGAGTCTCTTGGGGCTTCTGGATGGCCTGAAACCATGGGAATTCATCCTCTCATGTATGGAGGCCGGAGGTCTGAGATCAAGGTGTCATAGGACCGCCAGCTTCTGGAGGCTCCAGGGGCAGATCCTTCCTGCCTCGCCCAGCTCCTGGTGTTGCAATCTTTGGGATGTGGCCACATCATCCCAGTCTCTGCCTCCATCATCACATGGCCTCTTCCTGTATGTCTGCTTCTCTAAAACTCCTCTTCTTACAAGTACACCAGCCATTGGATCAGAGCCACCCCGATGACCTCATCTTAACTTGATTATCTTAATTTTTCAAATAAAGATCCCTTTCACAGGTACTAAGGGTTAGGATACGGACTTATCTTTTGGGGGGACACAATTCAACCCACTAGCCAAGTGGGGAGTGTGAGGGGTGGGCTCGGGGAGGTCGTGAGCAGGACTCAGGGTCTCACCACTATTCTGCAGCTGATGCCTGTGTCCCCAGGTAGCCCCAGGCCCCTCAAGAGTCTGAGTCTGGTCTCTTGATATAGATGGGCAGGCAGAGCCAAGCCTGTGGTCAGTGGTTCCCAACTGTGAGTCCACGGATGGAGCTGAGCCTATAGGAGTGGGGGCAGGGAGTGGGCTTTGAACTGGAGAGAGCCAAAATCCTCCTCAGATGATCAGACATTGATCTGAGACCTCCTGCTCCCACAAAGTCCAAGAATTACTGATCTCCTCATTTCCCTCTCCCCCCACCATTCTTCCTTTCAAGCTTTGGAAATGTTTGACTTTTGCTTCCCACCCTACAAGAGCACTGGTAGAGTGAGGGGTGCTGTTCTAGAATTTCCAGAGGGAGGGCGTTGTCCTCCCTCTCACACCCCTCAACTCCTCCAAACAGTGTCCCTAAGCAGAGCACTGGGAGGATGGGATGGTGGGTGGAGCTGTTCAGTCACAGAGCCCAGGGTTCTCACAGGGCCCTCAGCAAAGCTCCTCGACTCGCAGGGCCTCCATCAGCTCTGCATGGGACAGCAAGACCTCATGGCCCGAGCGTCCTTGAATCTCAAGCATCCTCTACAACGTGGGTCCACTGGCAGCTGCAGGTGTTCCAGCCAGTGGGCAGTGGGCAGCCAAACGGCCTCCCTGTGCTAGGGGATGAGGAGGGAGGGGCCCTTGGTGTTCTGAGTCCCTGTCCCCCAACTGCCCAGTGCAGGGCCCCGTGACTGTGGAGGCAGTTTCTCACACACAGCACACACGTGGCTGAACCAAGCCAGGTCTGCAGAATGTCAGCCCAGCGCAGGAGGAAGTGAGGAGTGCGGCCAGCCCCTCTGATGTCTTGCAGACCCAGGGAACCGAGAGAGACAGCTCGCACTTAGGCCAGGCTGCCTTCCTGAGTTTGGTCAGGTCTGGGGCTGGACGCAAGGGTGTGACTGGTGCTGAAGGAGAAACAGAATAGGGAAGAAGAGGCTGAGATGGAGCCTGACTCCCATGGGGGACACTCTGGAGAGGGCGGCCCCACCCATCCAAGACACAGGCAAACTAGGCTCAGCCCTTCTCTGGACACTTAGGAGCTGATGTGGGCTCTGGGGTCAGAAGATTAGCAAAGACCTGACTGTGTGACTTATTCCTCTGAGCTTCAATTTTCTCACCTGCAGAATGAGTTTGGGACTTGTGCTTATGTAGGGGTTGTCGTGGTCAGGGGACGGACTAGGGTGTACCTTGTCATGGGCCTCTGTTTAAGAGCTGTTTTTCATGTGTGTGGGTAGAGAGTCGCTATGAGGTGCCAGGGTGGGCCAGGGAAAGGCCACAGGCACCATCCTGCCCATGGGTGTGTGTGCATGTGTGCATCTCCCCTTATCCTCTGGGGTGAGTGTATGAAGGCGACAAGTGCCTCTGATTCAGTCCTCATTCGCCTCCTTCCCCAAACAGGCAGGGGCGCCTGCTCAGGTCTGCTGGTCTGCTCTTCATGGCTCCAGGCCTGATCCCAAAATAAAATATTTGGTTTCCAGGGCTGATGACCTTGAAATGCAAATATTGCTTCTCTGTTTCCAACAAACAGCCGCATTTGAGACTCTTGGAGGTCTTAGTTCCTGGCTGAGATAACCAGTGTCCACTGCCCCTGAGGGAGTCAGTCAGGGTGGCGCCTTCTGCCCTATGATGACTGGGAAGTGGGTGCAGGACCCCCACCACTGGTTTTATGGGTGAGGAAATAGAGGTTGGTAGCGGGTGGCGCCAGCGTGGGCACCCTGAGGTCCACCTGAGGATTCCCAGGCTCTCAGGAGGGGCTCCCATGCTGGGGATGAAAGGGCACAGCTGCCCAGCTGGAAGGGTGGCTGGACCCCAGCTTCCTCTGCTCACCTGGCTGGTCAGTCAGAGGTCTCTTCTCACCAGCTACGTCAGAAGGGACATTTGATAAAATACCTGTTCACAAGTGAGCAGGGTATGGGAACCCATAGATGATAGCACAATGCCAGCCTGGACTTCAGGGCCTGGACACTAAGGGCCAAGAGAGGCCACAGGGACATGGAGAGACTGCCTGGCGGAGGGCGGTACAGCACAGCCCACATGACTGGGCAGGTAGGAGCCAGGAATGAGCCCCCACACACCCCTCCCTCCTCCAGAGACCCAGAGGCCGACCCATTGCCGAATCGAAGAAGACGCAAGCCCGAGGTCTGCACTGGGAAACAGGGTGGAAAGGGAGCACAGAGGCCCAAAGCCTGCGAAGTCCTTCCATCTCCCCATCTCATCAGATCTTGTTCTCTGCCTAGCATGTCACTGTGATGTCAGCACTGACATACGGTATATTGTGTTCTCTGTTCCCTTCGCCACCCGAACAGTGCAGTACAGGGAGGAGCTGCGCGTGGATGAATCCTCAGATGCTCAGGCACATGGGCTCTGCTGGAGAGGATGCAGGGTGACACAGAGCTTTCCAGGCAAAACCCACAGGATTTCCTCTAAAGGAGACCAGGGGATTCTTAGGCAAGTGTAAGTGTGAACATCTGCCAGACAGGTGGGTGCCCTCCATTGGGGAGGGGTTCCTACCACATGAAGCAGAGATTCTGTGATGATGAAACTGCCCAGGCTGCTCCAGCCACAGCTGGTGCACATGGAGACAGAGTGGGGCAGGGGAGAGGCGCAGACCCCACCGGACCCCCTCTTCTTCAGGTTGTGAGGAGAGAGGGGCTCCCGAAAATTCCAGATTTCCCTCAGGGCAGTTGTGTGAGCCCTGCTTTTGCCTGAAACACCATTCTCAGTTTGGCCTCAGGACAGGTCCTTGCAGACAGGCTGACCCCCCTGTAGGCCAAGGCATGGCCTCTCCCGGCTGCACGGAAGCTTCCCTGGGCACACTCAGGGGTTCTCCACACCCCAGCCACAGCCAAGGCAGCACCCAGGGCTAAGCCTAGGTAGCTCCTTGATTGCCATTAACAGAGCTTGGACATTAGAAGGAGTGATAAGCAGGGCCTGCTGCCCCTCAGCCTGAGGACACTCGGGGCACATGCTCCCAATGCGGGGCAGCAGGGGCTCATGGCAGGGGAGGGGCCCAGGCCTGGCCTCCCACTTGGCTCACCAACCTACAGAACAGCCAGTGTGGTCCCCAGAAGAAAAGGCTAGGCTGGTGCCTCCTTGCTCAGAGGAACACAGGGCCACAGGATGCTGGGAAGGTCCATTCACCAGCTGTGGGACATGGAGGGAAAAGCTGGTGTCTGCAGCTAGCCCGCTTCCAGGTAGAACCACAGCAAAAAGCCCAGCACTCTCCCCCCAGTCAGAAGTACAAGGAGGGAGAGCTGCAGGTCCTGGGGTGGAGGGGGCCCTAGAGGGCTATCCAAGGTCTCTCTGAGTTGGCAGGTACCCACCCCCTACATCCAGGGCTGGGAGACCACTGCCGAGATAAAACACTGCAAAGGCAGCTCTTGAAGCCAGATGAGTTCTGGGGTGGGAAAGGGGCTCGGGTTCCAGTTCCAGCTATGGCTCAGCAGCGTGACCACAGGTAAGGCAGAGCACAAGCCTCTGTTTCCAAGTGTGAAAGTGGATGTGGGGTTCTCACTCAGCTGATGACAACACTGACCTCTAATTGGGAGATCACACCCGACCAGTGAGCCTCAGGTCACACTTCATAGTGGGAGTACTTTACCCTCGGCCTAAAATTGGGTTTCTACTTCCCAAAAAAGCCAATTCAGCCTCTGATGAGGCCAGCCTCTGATTCTGCCTGGTCTCCTGGTCTGAGGACCTCCCACAGGCCTGAATGCCAAGGGCCGATCAGAGGCTTGAGAGGGGCCAGGACACTCTTGGGGTTGGGGTCCATTCTCTCTTCCACTTTCTGGGGTCAGGCACCCCCAGGCACCAGATGCTGAGAATGGAGGGTTGACTAGCAGATGCCCCCCACCAGCCCAGGACCTTTCCCCCTGGAGCCCACAGCCCAGAATCCAGTCTAGTGGAAGTGCAAGTGTTGGGGTGGGTGTGGGAGGAGACAGAGGAGAGGATGCCCAGTGTCCTCCACTTGCAGTCCCCCGTCAGGCCGGAGGAGCTGGAGGTGCTGAGCAGAGGCAGGACCAGACTGCGTGGGCACGGGGGCTCGGGTGGTACAGGCGGGGGGGTTGCCAAGCAACCGCCACATGCATCTGGCTGAGTGTGCTCCCTGGGGTGGAGGAGCCGCCGGTTCCAATATTTACACTTTGCCATTTGCTAAGGAGCTTTTGCTTTGGATGGCAAGAAGGGGCAGTATCCTTCATGGAGCATTGGGAGTCCCTTGTCCTGGGGTGGCATAGGCTGTAGCTGCTGGTCCCTGAAGGGGGAGAACACTGGGCCCCATGTCCACCAGTTTTGCTCTCAGGATAGGGGCTGGCCAAGTTCTCCCAGTGGCTTAGAGCTGGAGGCAGAGAGACCGTGATGGTGAAACTCCAGCCCAGGGTCTCCTGCTGAACCCAAAATGACACCAGGAATTGCCTGTCCCCTCTGCCTGGCCAAAGTGAGGGAAGAACCCAGCCTGGGGTCCAACTTCTCCCAGCTGTCCTCAGTGGCAAGCATCTCACAAGCAAAGTCTTCCCTGTATGGTCTTTTGAGTCACCTCTGCAGCCTGTGAGGGAACAGAGAAGTCTAGGCCTTGGATTCCCTATAAGCACATTGGGTATTTTGAGTGCCTGGTTGCTCCCTAAAATTCCAGGTGATCCATGGCCCTGGGCCCCTTCTGGCCAGAGAACTGGAGATCCCTGTGAGCTCCAGGAGAGAGGATATTGGCCTTGGGGAAGGCATGGCCAGAGACAGCTTCTCCCTGGAGGTCCAGCACTGTTGTGTGGCACTGACCCTTCAACAGGCTTCCTTGGGGTGAGGGCTAAGGACGGTGGGGGTCTCCAGCCAGGCGTGGAGATAGCAGGATGTGGGCACTGCCTGGTCCATCTCTCGTGGGCCAAACCCCAGTACCTGGCCAGGATGGTCCACCTGGGCTCACTTGGGACCTTGTCAAACTGCCAGGTTTTCTAGCACCTTCTGTGGTTCTATTTCCTCCTTCATGAAGTCTCCTGCCAATCCAGGGTGGGGGTGGTTCCTGCTGACCTGCTGGGATGGGTCAGGGGCTAGGAAAAGGCCACTCACGAAGGAAGGGCCTTACTGGCTATGACCCTATCCTTTTGTGGGTCCCTACCCACCTAGTGGGACACCCTCCCCCCAACTACAGGCAGTATCAAGCCTCAGTCTCCTCACCTGTCCCTTAGGCCTAGCTCCCTCTAACCCTGCACCCCGGGCCCTGGGCCGATTTGGCCATACACCTGGGCCACCATTCATTTCCCCGTTTTCCCTCCACTTCCACATCCTCATGCAAAGCAGGGCGTTCCTGGCCTGAGGGTGGACCCAGGCAGGCCTGAGTGCCAAGGGAACTGAGCTGGCCATCTCTCCCTCAAAGGATCCTGGAGGCACAGCCCCTCCCTGTGGGGTCAGGGTAGCTGAGCATTGGAGCGCCCAGACACCCCAGGCCTCAGCATCCCCTAGAGGCTGGTAGCCTCAGCTGAGCCCCATCAAGGGGTCCAGGAAGAGAGACTCTGCCCAACCAGTGGAATTGAAGCCCAAACCAGCAGATGGACACGCTTAGCAGCAATTAGGAGGTGCAGTCATTGCAAATGTGCAAATTTATACACTTGAGTCAAATAGGCTCTGGATTTCTTTTTTATTGAGCATAAATTGAGTGCATGAGATTTCCAAGTACAAAATGTGCTTTTAGTCTAGTCCCAAGTGCCAGCAGTTGATAGATGCCCATCAGAACTGGGGGTTTATTGATGGAAAGGAAGCCCCACCCTGCCCCCCAATCCAGCCTGAAGCCTGGACCTGTGGCCTGGACCTGGGGCCCCCCATCATAGCCACCTGTCCTGCAGCCAGGACTCCTCACAGGCCTGGGACAGTGCTACCCTCCCCTGGCCCTCCTACTAGCATCTGGGACAGCTCTGCTCTTCTGTGCCTTGTGCTGAAGGGAGCCCTTCTGGTCTCTGGATTGAGGATGCTCACATCCCCCACAGCATGTCCCTCTGTGTAAACCCAGGGCTGCTGTGGGGTTTCATTCATCCACGCAACAAATGTTTAGTGAACACATGATGCAGGTGTCAACGGTCTGGTGCCAAAGACTGTACGGTAAAAAAATCTTGAGGCAGGGGACATGGGACCCCTCCTCTCCTTAGCGCCCACGTGGACTCCAGGGTGCTCACCTACAACTGGCTGCCTTTTGTGGGGACTCTGAGGCTTTTTATGCCTCCAGGAGAATCAGAGAGGCCCAAGATGTTCAGCCCCCCAGCCCTCACAGGAACCCTGGGACACAGCCAAGCATCCCTTCCTCCTGACCCCAACGACTCTGTCTTTCCAGAAATTATTTCCAGGGCCTATGAGTGTTCTGGGCTGAGTTAGAGAAACAGAGAGTAGGGACCAAGGTTGGGGCTAGCCTGGCAGTGGCCCCACTAAACCCAGATTCTCCCTATTGATTGAGAACCATTACCTGATGGCAAACCCCATTAGGTACTTACACATCATTAAAGAGTTTAAAAATAACAATTTATCACCGATGTCGCCAGAGGGCCAAAGTTCGGGGCAGGATGCTGTGTGCCCGATTGTAGAGAGATGCTTGCCACCTTTGGCACAGGGGCAAGGTGTTGTAAATCTGGTCCCCTAAATGAGAAGCACTTTGTCTTCCAGGGTTGTCTGCGAGGGGCAGGGTCTCCACTCGGGAGTTTGGGTCCACTTGGGGACCTAGGACATTTTGCTTCATGGGCCCAGGGCACTAGGGTGCCCAACAAGTGAGCAGGCCCAGTGGGAAGCCTGTCCACCTTGCTCAGAGGCGGGGCCCAGCTCAGCCCCCTCATCCCCACTCCCCAGGCCTAGTGAACAATTCTCCACCAAGATTAGGAGGACCAATCGTCAGAGAAAACAACCATCGTTCCAGAGTAAACCACTGCCATCTGGGTCCCTCTCTGGCCAGGGCTGGGAGTGGGTGGGGACAGGTGGCCCCTCCTCCCCAGATCTGTTAATAGGACAAATAGTGTCAGGTCCTTGCTTGAACCCTGTGCCAGCTTCCCATCATGCGGGAATCAAATACTGGGGGCCTCCTGCACTGCCGTGACCCTACCTCCCCATCTTCCTCAGATGCTATGCTGGCCCCCAGCCCCAGCTCCCAGCTGGCCAGTGGGCAGGCTGAGACTGAGCCCATCCCAGCCTCAGGACCCACATTAACCACAAGCCAAGGGACACCAGGAGCCACGGGACACCAGGAGCCACTAGACACCAGAAGCTGGACGAGGCCAAAAGTATCCACCCCTGGAGCGTTAGAGCCTTGATTTAGAACTTCCAGCCTCCAGACTGTCAGAGGATGCCTTTCTGTGTTAAGCTGCCCAGTTTGCAATCCTGTTACATCTCTTGGAAAGTGATATACTACTTTAAATAATGGCTATCACAGCAATCTTTAATATGGACAGTTAATGTCTTATGTAAAATTGTATAAATGCATCTTTAAATCTTTTGCTGCTTTTCTTTATTTGCAATATACAAAGGAAACACTACTGAAAACAGCGCCCCCCCCCCTTTTCCAACCTGGTAACTCCTTCTAGCTGTCCATGTTCCTCCGGGACCTTCAGGTTACCCCTCGGGGCAGCAGTGATGATCAGGTGCTTCTGGTCAGAGTCTCTTTCATGAGTGGCTGGTCAGTTGGCCTTGAGGGTGGCTGGGGCTCGGCTAGGTGAGCTGAGCTGGCAGCTCTTCCAGCCCCGACATGCCAGACACCCACTAGTCCACTCGAGGGCAGAGCTGCCAGCAGTGGGCTCTTCTGGCAGTCGTCATGATTCACCTGGAGGAGGGACATTTCCTCAGCACAGTGGAGGCCACATCTCTTAGTCCCACAAGTCATGTAGGTCCCTCTGCTCTATCAGGCCCTTGTGCTCATGGGGTCACTCTCCATGGGAGGCAGAGGTGTGGTGTGGAGGGAGGCATAGTTGAAAGGCACAGCAGGAGAGCGTCCTGGAGGAAGGTGTCAAGCGGGGTGTTGAGGATGAAGAGAAATGGGAAGAAGAGGTGACTCTGGGAGAGAGTGGCCTAGGGGAGGCCCTGTAGGCAGAATGACTCAGGCTCTCAGGACCTCTGAGGTCAGTCTGACAGAGAAAAGATCCCATGTGTCCAAGGCAGGTGGAACAGGGTGCCAGGGGAGCTGGCAGGGGCCTTAGGGAGCACACAGAGCCCCTCTAGGAATAAATTTCCTATAAATCTGAGCAAATGGTGTTTCTTAGTATGAGGAGCTAGCTCCCTTACAGAATCAAGTCCCCAGAGCACCCTTCTCTCTCTTCTCAAGAAAAGCAAGATTTACAATAATGTAAAGTGCATTAGCTCACAGTGGGGAGGGCGGTCTGAGCCCATCCCTCAGGCCAATCATATACTCAGTTGACTGACAGCTATTTAGAGCTCTCCAGTGGCCATGAAAGAGGGGCAGTGCTGATGGGGTACTGGATGTGGGGCAGAGGCTTCTTCCCCTGCCCCCCAGGTCCCCATGGCTGAGCTCATCCCTCCTGGGACAGTTCTTGCATAGATCATGGGGATACCTCCTCCCTGGGGGATGCCACATCGGCATCTTACCTCTTCCCACAAAGAAGACCCCAATTTTAGGAACTTCCCTGCCATTCTAGGGGACCTGTAGAGTGGACGTTGGCCAGGTCCACGGTCAAGAGCACTAGGAGGTGAGGCGCACTGGTGGGCAGAAAGCAGGTCTCCAATGGGCTAGTGGGGTCAGGGCTGGTCCAATCCTCCATTAAATACTGCACCCAGCGGAGGACCTGGCTACACTGGGCACTCTGTATAGTTTAGAAAACTGGCCTGAATCACTATCATTGGTATCTGTGGTAGGTGAAGGTCACCAAGGGCTGGGAGAGACACCCATCATGATTTTATCCTCACAACCCCTGGAGGGAGCAAGACACAGGCCAGGCAGAGGATGAGCCTCCCTGCTGCCCAGCAATTCCTACTTGCCATGCCGCTCCTGTCCCATCTTGGTGACTGTCAGCTCTCAAAAGTGCCAGGCTGTGCAGGCTCCTCTCTGGGGCAAGACCTAGGAGCTGAGGTCCCTGGCCTGGGCCTGTCCCTACCTCAGCATCTCCCCTTGCCCACCAATGGGCTCAGAACCTGGGACTGGGGCTTCCCTGTGCCCCCACAGCCACTGCTCTGTGGCCTCCTGATGTTGCACCCCAACTCTGGGTGCTCCTAGAGTTCAGAGGCAGCAACTCAGCCCCTGCCTCCTGGATCCCTATTCCTCTTGGTACCCCGCTTTCAGCTGCGCTGGACTCTGGAGAGGGGTGGAGGGGCTTTGTCAATTAGCTCCAAGAGCCAGCAACCCAAGTATCCCAGTCTCACCTGGGGAGGGACACGAACAACCAGGAGCTAAATTTACATCTGAGGCCACTCGCCAAGCCAACCTGAAATCAGGGAACTAAAACATGGAAGTGCAAATTACCTGGGGCTGTGCTCCCACCTCTGACCTCTGAGCTTAGAAAACCAGGCTGGGTGGTGTGGAGGGTGCTGGGGCTGAGGGGACTGAGGCCAGGCCTGGCTTCTGCAAAGGATGGGGTGGGTGACTGGCAGGAGGGTCAGCGGGTAGAGGCAGGTAGGTGGGAAGGGGCCCTGAAGTTGCCCAGGGCCCTCCAGGTGACCTTGCACTTCTCCTTTAAGCACTTAACTGGCTGTTTGCTCCCTCTTGGTGGAGACTGAGTGGCCCTGGTTCCACCAGCTAAGTGGCTCCATATAACATCCGCTGCTCCTGAAAGGACCATCTGGGGCGTGGCGTAACATCTAGCCTCTGTGTCTATTTTCAGGGCCTCTTTGGGCTAAGTGCTGGGCAGATTCCAGCCCTTCTGCCTCAGACCCTCTAAGGGCTGGCATTCTCTGGCTGAAGGGCACCTGGGGGCTAGTCTGGGTGTCCCGCAGACACACTTGAGCCAGTGATTCTAGGGAAGACTGCCTCCTCTTTCTTGCTGCCAGTGTTGTCTTAGAGAGACTGTCTGAACACAGAACTTCCTCCCAGGATCTCCAGCAGAGAAGAGCTGAGGCACCCCTCCTGGGACAGGTATCTAGCCTTGGCACAGCTGACATTTGGGCCATCTGAACACTAGGGTACTGAATAGCATCCCACACTTCCACCCACCAGATGCCAGGAACACCTTTTCCTTGCAATTGTGATACCCCAAAATGCTTCTAGATGTTGCCAAAGTCACCCCCAGGGAGAAGAATGAGGTAGGTGGTGGTCTATGAGGCTTACAGTGACCACAGCAAGGCGATGTGAGGGGCCCCTGTGTGTGGGTGGGTGTTTGGAGACTGGGGACCCCCCCAGTCACACTGCATGTGGGACCCCAACTCCTCTTATCTGGCAGCGGATCGTAGATGCAGCCTAGGCCCAGGAGGCATCAGGCCCCCACCCCACCCCACCAGGAGGAAGGCCCCACATCCCAGGTCCTTGCAGTCTTCAACCCCACTTCTGGTCTGTCGGGTTATGGGTGGGGAGCATCAAACTTCTCCATCCAGCTCTAATGGGCTCCAGGAGTCCCTGGAACTGAGAGGCCAGCAGTGCAAAGACTAAAGCCGCCCAGGCTCACCATGGCCCTGCAGCCCAATAGGTTGAGGGCTGGATACTCCATAGCCAGGATACTCCATGGCTCCCATTTTGTAGACAAGAATACAGAGAGAGTAGGAGTTTCCAGAAATCACACAGTGTGCAAGTAGGATGAGAGTCTTATGTGGGTGGCCTGACTCTAGGGCAGCTCGGTGCCCTTGACTAGCACCTCCAGAGGGGCAGGATGAGAGGGAGGGGGCAGGCAGGCAACAGGGGGTGGATGGGGAGAACGTGTTCCTCACTATTCTCTGTGCCTGCCCTTTAAATGACCCTCCAGGCTCTTATCTGCAGCCTGCATCCCCCTAATCTGCAGACAGAAACATTTATGGATGATGTGGGTGGGGTCTCTTAACATCAGAGCGGCTGTTCGCACCCCGACACTTTTGCTAGGACAGCGTAAGGTCACCGGGGTCATGATTCACCAGGGGTGCCGGGGAACCAGAGGTGGGGGGCAGCAGGGCCATCCTGGAGGGGCCAGGGAGTCAGGGGCAGGCTAGCCAAGGTCAGGGTGGCGGGGCAGAGACCCCCTGCTATAAATCCAGGTTTCCCCTCTACAGTGAAGGTGAGGGATCCCTTTTAGGCCCTGTTCCCTGGATCTCACAGTCTGTAGCTTGTGGGTTTATGTTGTTACTGCTCGGGGGCTGGGACAGCTGTGTCCCGTCCCAGGCTGCCCAGGACCCCTCTCATCTTTGGGCCAGACTCCTCCAAGCTCTTTTTCCTGGGGCTTCACAGGCAATGGGGGTCCAGAGGGGACATGAGATGTGGCAGTGAGCACCGCTGAGACTTGCCATAGTGGATCCAGCATCAGGGCAGCCAGGATAACCAGTGCTGAGGCCTGAGACAAAGGGTGGAATCAGGGTTCAGGCTGCAACACCAATAGGGTCCAGATGGTCTCTCTGTTCCATGGATGGGGCCTGACCTGCCACCAGTCACTGAGGCTAAAAATAACCTTGGCCAAGCCACGAGCTGCCCAGGACCCTCCTCAGGCCAGCCCCACACACCGTTGACTCATCCCCACCTGGCTCCCAAGAAAGGGCCTGCATACCTTGTTATTCTTATTACAGGTGGGATGGACACAGAGGCAGCAAGAAACTTGTCTGGGTCTGAGGGGACCCTACACCCCTTGCTTTCTGCCCAGCAACCTTACTGCCTTCACCCTAACCCCCTTGGACAGGCCACCTGAGACCAGGGCTTCCAGATATGGATGTGGCCATTGGCTGGAGTTGGCCCCTCAGTCCAGTCATTCCCACTGAGATCTGCTGGGCCCAGCTTGGCTGAGAGGGGAATGTGGGGTGAAGGCACCAAAGCCTCATGGGCCCTTCTGACCAGCAGAGCCCACTCAGTGACAGGATACCAGCCTGGGGGAAGGGGTACATGGACACAGGCAGGCAGTTACAAGCAGTGGGTGGCCAGGCCGAGCAGGTGGAGGAAGGGGAGGGGGAGTTGCTGGACCCTCAGGAACCATGCCTAAGACCACCCTTACTTCTGACACCAACTTCAGGCTAAAGGGGCCTGTAGAGCCTCTCTGAGCCCTGTATCGCTGGGAGTCCTGGCGGGCCCTTCCAGATGGAGGCCACTAGGGGCTGGGTCTCTGTGTCCTGTGGATCTTGGTACCAACCCTGCCTCCTCCATCAGAGCAAGAGAGGCTCTGATGGCCCTGAGTGCCCGCTGAGCCTTCTGCTCCGAATGGCACTTCTTTTCTCTGTGCCATCCATGACCCTCACTGCTGTTAGTCTCCTGAGAGTTTTCAAAGGCTCTGCAGCTTCTCCTATTTAGAGCTAGAGCCGTCCTCAGAGTGAGGGGGCCGCCCTGGCCTCAAAGCCTCATGGAATAGGTCATTAAAGCAAACTCTTTAACTCCCAGAACCCAGAGATGATGCTCATGGGACCCTGTCCTTCCTGGCCCAGGCTGGCCCTCTGCTCACTTTGGGGTCCACCATCCTGAGCTATTCTCTCTTGTCCTCAGGGCTGGGTCCCCCAGGGTAGTGTTGTGTATGAGGACACATCCCAGCCCCCAATTGCCTGCCTGGGGTTGAGGGTCAGGAAACGGCATGACTTCACCAGGCCTCAGTCTTTTCATCTGTGAAAAGGCTGGCTGGGGGGTGGGTGAGATCCTGCCCTGTCCACAGCAGAACCATGTGTGTCTACCCCACCAGGCCTGGGCCCAGGTGACAGGGCCTCTGTGGAATTCTGAAAGGCTATCCAGTGATGACAAAGTAGAGATGAAGAAGGGGAACATGGCTCAGGGGCTTGGTGACTCCCACACAGGGACCCATAGGTGGGTTGTCCTCGCTCCTGGCTGCTGAGCTTCAGGCCAGGAGGGGGCTGGGCTGGGTACCTTCTGTCCATCCGCCCACTCATGGCTCAGGCATCAGCGGCCTTGTCATGTCAGCCTGTTCCTGGCCCTGCTCAGGCAGACGCAAAATCTCTCCTAAATCCTGTATTTAATTTTGTTCTCTGGGAAATTGTGGGAGGTTTTGGAGATAAAGCTGAGCTGATAAGTCGGGGATTTGGCTATTCTTGCCGAAACTCCTGGACAGGGAGGCAGGCAGCAAGCCCAGGATGCTGTTGGCCGGGCCTGGCTCAGGCCCCCCCCCTTGATGCATCCTGATGTACAGTATGCCAGGTCCTCGGGTTCCCCAGAGTGATGGGCATGAAGGACACCAAGGTGAGCATGACACACATGGGAGTCAGACCCCAAGGAACCCCAAGGCACTATTAGGAGGTGGGTCCATGCACCGTAAGATCTTGGGAGGGGGCTGAATTGCATGGGGGGCATTATTGATGCTCAGCTCCCTCCTGCACCTTCTTCCTGAGGCTGTGCCTTCCTCTGAGGGTGTGGTGGCAGTCCCTGGCCTCACTAGCAGCTCTGCCCTGCTTAACCAACACCCTCACTATCTGGAACATTCTATTCTCCCTCCTCATCCCTGGTTTGATGGGGGTGTGGTGGTGGCAGGCAGTCCTTCAGATTTTATTATTTTTAAGACCCTAGGAAGGTAGAACTTGAAAGTCCCTCACTGCATTGCCACATTTTCAAAGTCATGGTCTTTGAGCCTTTTCGAATTGTGTCTGAGTAATAAAAATAATAACATACCCCCAAAAATTGAAATCAGTGTTCAAACAGAAACATGTATACCATGTTCATAACAGCTCCATTCACAGTAGCTCAAAGCTGGAAATAACCCAAGTGTCCATCAATGGATGAGTGGATGAACACAATGTAGTCCATCCACACAGTGGAATAGTATGCAGCCATGAAAAGGAATGAAGCCCTGATATCCTACAACATAAATGGACCTAGAAAACATTATTGTAAGTGAAATAATCCAGACACAAAGGACTGTGTATTGTGTGACTCCATTTACATGAAATGTCCAGAACAGGCAAATATACAGAGACACAGAGCAGATTGGTGGATGCCAGGGGCTAGAGGTGGGAGGAATGGAGAGTGACTACCAATGGAGTCACGGCTTCCATTTAGGGTGATGAAAATTTCTGGAACTAAATAGAGACGGTAGTTTCACAACCCTGTGAATGTACTAAACGCCACCAAATTGTACACTTTAATATAATAAAAACAGAAAATTTGTTATATATGTTATACCATAATAAAAGAGTAGCAACAGTAATAAACACGTCTGCAGGGCTTGCTACGTGCTAGTCACTGTCCTAGGTGCTGTTTCTATCTTACCTCTCAAGGTGGCCTCACCCTTGCTGTTCACATAATGGGCAACGGACACTAGGGGCGCTCTCCCAGGACACGGGTGAGAGGAGCTGATAAACCTGCTTCCCTGGCAGCCAGGCTCCCCTCTGGGCCTCCCTCCTTCGCACCCATCTCTGTCCTACTCCATGTTGTTCGGCAGAATTTTCTTTGTAAAGTCACTTTTATACCTACACGCTCATTCAATTCTGTGCCCAGTGATTCCTCCTGTTCTGTCCATTGTCTGACCTTTATCTGCCTCCTGAAGTTGGAATCTTCATTCATGTTATTTCCTTTTAATTCTGAGATTTTATAGCTTCTTCTAAAAATAGTTTAGCTTGGCCATATCTGGAGTTAGTTGTGAAGGGCGAGGGTTCTGAGGGGTGGTGAAGGTCAAAGCTCCTCCTTGCTGGCCCTCTTTGGGTGGGTGCCCAGGACGGGGAACCTGGCAGGTGCTCCTCACCCACTTGTTTCTGGACCTTCCAAGCCTTTTCTCCCATCTGAACTCGGCCTCTCCACCTAGATGGGCCTTGGACATTGCCCAGAAAGGACATCATGCTGGGGCTGACACTGACCAGGATGTCCTCTGGTAGGAATGAAGCCAGGAGTTGAGGAGCTGGCCATGCCAGGAGTTGTACACATACCTTCTCACCTTATCCTCAAACACCTACAAAGAAGGAACTACTCTATTCCTCTTCATACATGGGGACACTGAGGGCTCCATGCCACGCAGCCTCCAGTGCTGTGGTCTAGATCTGCTGCCCACGCTATGGGCCTCCAGAGCCATAGCATGGGACATCCTGGGTGAGCAGGCCAAGTTGTTGGCAGCCTTCAGGGGCTGAGCAGAGCCCCCCTCCCTTCACTAAGTCCTGGAGGTGGACACAGCTGCCAGGAAGTCACACTCAGTGCCCACTTCCTGGCAGATAAACTGAAATGAACTGGGGACACAGGCTGGGGACCTGAGCAGAGCAAGTCCTCAGTCTCCCACAGCCTCCCTCCTGCTTCAGCTGGGGGCCAGGCCTCTGGCTACATCCTTACTTCCTGCTTGGCCTACCTGCCCTCAATCATATCCTCTGCTTCCTTGTCCAGTCCTGCTAAGCCTGATGCCTTCCCAGAGGCATCTTCTACAGCTGCCTTGGGGACAGCTGGGGATGGACCACACTTTTCCCCTCCCCACAGCCTTGGAGGTGTCCCACCCCCATCTGAACTGTGTGCCCTTCAAGCCTTGGTGGAGGGGACTCTTCCTCCAGGAAGCCTCCTGGCCTCCTGAGTCAGCCTCCCTGGCCTCCTGTCCATGCTCTGAGCTGAGGTACCTGGAGGAAGGGGTGCTCACCCTCCCCTCCTGCTTGTGGGGTGTAGCAGCACCAGCCCTTCCCTGTTTCCTGGCTTCTCCAGCATCCACTGTGACCATGGCCATCTCAGGGCTGTATGAGCCACATAAAATCCTCTTGTTATTAAAATATTCTGCTAGCGCTGGAAGAGACAGCCAGGGACGTGCCTCAGGCCCTGCCCCAGCAGGTGAGTCTGCTCAGAGGCCAGAGAGCTCACTGAGTTGTCGTTCCAGGTGGGACAGCAGGGAGATTGCAGCTGGGGTCTGAGGGGGCCGGATGGCCGAGTCTCTGCTCAGGCGTCTCAGGGCACCTTGGGGCCCCTCTGGGCTCCTCCAGGTCCCTCCCCACTCCAGTCTGTGACCTTGGGCCCATCATGGCCACCTGGGCCTCCTGGGGAGTGCTGAAGGCTGTGAAGCTGAGCAGAAATGACAGGCTCCTGTTTCCCCATCTGGCAACTTCTGGACCAGGGACAAGGCAGGGGAAGGCTTTAGCCTGAGGGGGCTGGGCTGAACCCAGCAGGAGAGTCCTTTGCATCAGGCTCACTCATGAATGGTGCTGCATTCATGGTGACATGGCATGGGTAACTGTGGTTCCAGAGTGATCCCACTATGTGGCAGCCCTGGGTGGGAATAGAGCCCCAGGCCTGGCTGGGTCACTGGTCATCCTCAAATGCTATGAGGCATGGGGTGTGCCTCTCCTGGGCCAAGATCAGTGTTTCTGCAGCTGATTCCTACCTGGCCTGAGGCCAGATATCCACAAGACACCCCCTGGGAGCCCGGGATGCGGGCCTGAGCAGCCTCTGGCCAGCCCTTCAGGCCCTGGGCAGGTGCTCTCCCTCCTAACCACAGGGATGCCCGTCATGAAGCTTATGCCCCTAACCCCTACTGCTCCTGGGAAGCCCCAACAGCATCCCAAGTGACCTTGGCCCTGCCCTCTCAGTGTCTGGGTCCTGACTAGGGGGCTGGTAGGCAGAGTGCCCTTTATGACCACCAGCTGCCTGGAAACCAACCGCCCAGCTGCTAGGGGCCCAGCTGACCTGTCTGACCCCAAGTCCATAAACGAAATGCTAGGGTCAGAAAGTCTAGCCACAGGGCACAAAGGGCCCAAGTTGGGGACCCAAGCTTATCTCCTCCCTTCAAGGGACTTCCCGGAAATGGCAGGACCCACATCCTCTCTGCTACTCCCTGCTGGAGTCTGGGGCTGAGGCCGAGCTGAGGCCTGCATGCAAATCCTGCCTCCTGCCTCCCAGTTGTATGGCCTGTATGTGACTTAGTCAGTGCAAAGGGAGAGTAACCCCAGGGCCACATGAAAGTCAGGTATAGGAAGCCTGAGGGCGCTGGTATAGGGCCAGCATGCAAGCTCTCGGGTCAGGTATCATTACTCCTTCAACAGCCCCAACTCATCTGCCTCTTCCTACCTCTGATAAAAGATCAGGGCACTGGCTGGAGGCCCAGGCCCAGGGCCCCTGTAGGCCTGGGTTCATGAGATGGGCCAGTGGGACGACCAGTGGGCATCCCTCCAGAGCTGCCCTGCAAGGGAAGACCACTCTATCCCTGGGGGTATGCAGAGTCTGGAGGGGAGTGACGGGGGCCTCAGGGCCTTCCTGACCCCACCGCCAGCTCCAAGCCACTGTCTGAATGCTGCTGGGGGGAAGGGTGCCAGGCAAGGACCTTGGCCCTGGGAACCTCTATGTGTCCCGAGACTCAGTTTTCCTGTCACAAATGCAATTTAGAAACAAATAAATCCAATAAACATGTGTGCCCACTGCTCTTTATTCAGCCACCGTTCTGACTGTACTGATACCGACAAAGAGCAGTATCTACCCCAACACGTGGCCATAGACATACTGTCCAAGAAGCTGAGCTCACCGAGGCCTCTGCCATTGGCCTGACCAGGGATTCATGCCCAGAGACCTTAAGGGGTCTGGGGGGCTATGTAAGACAAGAAGGAGCCAAGGGGGCACTGGTCATTCTCAACACTGAGCATCAGGCCAGCTGTGGCCACCGCGGCCCCACATAGTGGCTGGCATAACCCTGCTCCCCAGATGGGGAAACTGAGGCTTAGAAACTGCCACATAGCAGACAAGGGTAGGGCCAGATCCCAAGCCAGGAGCCTTCCAGGGTGTCTTCACCCCTGAGCGCCTCCACCTTTGGACCGAGGGTGGACTAGGGATCTGCTATTTCCAGCCCCCTGACAGGTCAAGTCCTGCTGGTCCAGGCTCAGTATGGGCCAGTTTGTCTTGGAGCCCCCACTTTAGGGACCATGCCACAGGGTGAGTTAGAGTGGGACCCCCACACAGGCAGGACACCCCCTGCCAGCCCAGGGCCGACCAAGGTCACCAGGCTCTGCTCCAGCCTGTGTGTTCCCAAGGGTTCCTGGATTGGCTGATTCCCAGGGAATGGACCCCAGGCAGCTTGGCCCTGCTCTGGCCATAGCGGAAAGAGTTTGTGTAAAAAACAGGTTCTAAATAAGAGGTGGATAGTGGTCCCACCCTGAGAGGGCCCTGTATGTCTATTGCACTCTGGGGAAACCAAGGCACAGAGAGGTTCTAGGACATTCCTCAGGCCACATCAGCCCTGGGGATCTCCTGACCGTCTGCCCTCGAGGGCAGGCTCTGGCTCAGTCTGGGTTGAGGAAGATTCAGGCTGCCATCCCCAAAGCCCACACTTCTGAAGCACCTACTCTGTCCCGGGAGGTATAAATGCCATCATCGCAGTGAGAGGTGCCAGTGCCGAGGGAAGAGGGTGCTGCAGGGCTAAGGGTGTCAGGAGCTCAGGCTGTTGTGTCTGAACGGGTCCTGAGGCTCCTGTGCCACAAGTGGAAGTGGGGCAGGGGCAGGATAATGGAGGGGCAGGGCGCTGGGAGCGATAGGTATCCTGCTAAGTTTGGGGGCGGGGCAGTGAAGGGGGGGATGTTCCTGTGGGAGGAGCTGGGGCTGGGGGCCATCCAGGCCTGAGTTTTAGCTGGCTGAGATGGGAGAACCAAGAAGCTGCTGCCCCAGCACCACCACATTTCTTGGCCAGCTGCGCCCTCTGCTGCCCATGTGGGGCATCACTCTCTTGCTCAGGCTCCCCATCCAAGATGAGGAATGAGTAGAAAATGTGCTCCAGACCAAGCAGGCATACTTCCTGCCCATCTCCCCTTTCCACTGGGGGTCTCATTGATGAGCCCTGGGTGACCTTGGGGACACCATCCCCAGGATAGGACCTGCCTCCTCCCATGTGGGGCAGATGTGGACATCGGACTCCAGACACTCATGGGAGGCTGAATTCAACTTCCCATCAAAGACACGTCCACCCCAGCGTGCCCAGGGAGAAATCTCACTGGGACAAATAAGACAAGCAGGAGACGATAGGGCCTGGCCTCGGGCTTCCGGTCCCATGTGCAATGCCTCCTCCAGCCAGACACAGACCAAGATGGAGGATGGGTAGGGTTGGGGCCTGCCTGGCCCTTTAAGAAAATCACTGAGGGAGGGGTCCCTGTTGCCCAGCAACAGGAGGGCTTGGCCTATACCTGTCACTAGGATACCAGGAGACGTTCTGCTCTGGGGACAGAGTGGCCAGAGCTGCCCTGCTGACTGTGGCAAGTGCCCCACCCACCAACCTGTACCTGGGCTGGTGGCACCATGGCGCAGACAGACGTGCTCCTGACCAAGCAGCCTGCTCCACAGACAATACCGGCATGCGAGCTGCCCCCCAAGGTGTACGATGTGGCCCGCAACACAGGTGCCTACACGTCCTCAGGCCTGGCCACCAGTGGCTTCCGCACAGCCAAGTACCTGGTGGATGAATGGTTCCAGAACTGCTATGCTCGCTACCACCAGGCCTTTGCCGACCGCGATCACTCGGAGCGGCAGCGCCATGAGAGCCGGCAGTTGGCTGCTGAGACAGAGGCACTGGCACAGAGAACACAGGAGGACTCGACCCGAAAGGTGGGCGAGCGCCTGCAGGATATGCACTGCTGGAAGTCGGAGCTGCAGCATGAGGTGGGCGAGCTGAGTGCTGAGACTGACCTGCTGCTGGCCCAGAAGCAGCGGATAGAACGTGCTCTGGATGCCACAGCCGTGCCCTTCTCCATCGCCACTGACAACCTTCAGTGCCGAGAGCGCCGCCAGCACCCTGACCTCGTGCGTGACTACGTGGAGATGGAGCTGCTGAAGGTGTGGCCCCATTTGGCTCCCAGGGGCTGGCAGACCTGGGCCACCCTTAAGTCTCTGAGGGAGCAGGACCTACACAGGGGCCCAAGGGTAGATACAGTGTGGCCCCATGACATGGGTTGGCAGAGGCCTTTGTGCCCATGCCCCTGTGCACACACAGGCAGAGAAACTGGCTGTTTGTAGATCAAGGACCAGAACTGAATCCTGGGTCCTAGATACTGAGGCAGCCTCAGGCTGGTGGCAGGGTCACCCAGGGGGGAGGCGCTGTCTCTGTACAGCATGCTGGGTTAAGGGCACCATAGCCTGGGGGCAGCATGTGGGCTCAAGCACATATGGGGGCTGGGCCTAAACCTCAGGGCTTGTCCACTGGTCCCAACTGCATGTCTAGGGCCCCTGCGCTCCCCTCCTCCCATTATGGTTCACATTGGGGATGAAGCAGGCCACAGGCCATGATAGAATTTACAATTGGGATGTGTGTTGGAGACGTTTGCCTGAGGATGAGACAGTCAGAAGCCACTGAGGCAGGGAGAGGCCCAGCCAGTCCACCCCACAAGCCCTAACACCCCTCCCACACACACCCCAGGGATGGGGAGGGACCTGAGCTGAATCCTAGGGGCAGTGCTTGAGGTCTAGGGTATGTGCAGGGCCAGGAAGCCCTTCTTGGTTAGGTCCTGGTGACACCTGCACCCACTGGGTGATCCCTTGGTCACTTCGAGTTCTGGTACTCTCTGGGTAGCCCCTCATGTCACCTGATCATGCAAATTAAGCCTGACCCTGAGCTCCCAGAGGCTGAGCCCGCCATAGTGGCCCCCTCGGAAACCTGTGGTGAAAATCCAGGCACAGGCCAGTAGTATGATGTGGATAGGATGAGAATGGGGTAGAGGTCACATTCATCCTACAAGGGGCCTCTGATCCAACCTGGCAGGACCTGTCCTGGGGCAGTCCCATAAAGATCAGGGGGGCTACCCAGTCTAGGCCCCTGATACTAGTGTGCAGAGTTCCCAAACCTCTCAGAGCTTGGGAACCTCACCTATGAACAGGCTGCAGGCCATGAGAATGCATGAGAGATTTGGGGAAACAAGTAGCTCACTCAGGGGCTCAGGGTATCCCCTGCACCCGTCCCCAAGATCAGGCTAGAAGCTTGAGTCCCTCACTTCTCCCTCCTGCCCACCCTTGCCCTGAGCCAACACCCCTTGCCCAGTAGTGCATAAGCTACTATTGTGCTGCACAGATGGGGACACAGACCAAGGGACAGACCTGGACACATGTATGTTTAGTGCCTGATTGGGGGTGAAATTCAAATCAGGGGAAAGGGTTGTTTGTATACAGAAAACGAAGCTGTCGAGGTAGTACAAAGAAAGGTGGGAAACCCCCTGTATTCTCTGTGGAGAAGGCCTCTCTGTGCCCACAGTCCCAAGGGGCAGCCCCATCTGAAAGGCTGTTGGCCTGGCTGTCCAGGGGCCAGTGGGCAGGCTGGAGCCCTCAGTGCCCTGGACAGGATACGGGGACAACTCCCAGAACCCAGGGGGTGCTGGGTGTTGGACAAGTGAGAGCTGCTGCTGGATGACCCTCCCAGAAGCCCAGGAAAAGCCCCCAGAGGAAAAGACCTCATGCACCACACTGAACAGAGTGTTCAAAAGCCCAGAATAAACCTGACAAGGAGAAGCGGGGCTCATGTCCCATTTTCCAGGAAAGAGACGAGGGGTAACAAGGCCCATCGCCACCTAGCTAGGGGTCAAGTGCCACCTGAGCCGCCAACATCTCCGGGTGTCTCCCCAAATCTCAGTTCCTTCCGGGTATTTAAGGGGCTGACTGTGGGCCCACGGCAGCCCCACAATCAGAGTCTCACCAAGGATGGGGTCTTCTCCCCCAGGAGGCCGAGCTCATCAGGAACATTCAGGAGCTGCTGAAAAGGACTATCATGCAGGCTGTGACCCAGATTCGGTGGGTTTCCAGGCCATGGGATGACCCGTGTGCACACCACTCAACCTGGCTTTTGGCAGAAAGTCAGGGTGACCAGGCCCTGAGGCTCGGGGTTAGGGGGCTTACCCCAGATCATAGCCAGGAACATAAGCCAGGGCACCAGGTGGTAGTGGGAGGCAGCAGATTCCTGCATGGCCTGGGGGACCTGGGTGTCCACAGCATCAGGGTGGGGGGAGGGGCAGCTGCTCCTGGACATTGCTGGCCTTGTGGGCCTGGGCATTTGGGGCACTGGGTAGATGAAGTATGCCTGCTCCTGGGGTTTGACCTGCACAACATCCTGGTGGCCCAGTTCCCCACCACCCTCTGTGCGAATGCAGGCCCTGTCTGCTGCCCCCAGGATGAACCGGGAGCACAAGGAGAGGTGTGAGATGGACTGGTCTGACAAGGTGGAGGCCTACAACATCGATGAGACCTGCGCCCGCTACAACAACCAGAGCACCGAGGTGCAGTTCCACCCGCACTCCACCAAGTTCGAGGAGAGGTGGGCCCCCACAGCCTCACCAAGAGATCCTGCACACAAACACACTGTCCCAGCACTCCTCCATTCCCAGCCCTTGCCCTCACAGCCACCTTTCCACAGTTCCTGCTGGGGCTGCTGGTCTCTCTGCCCAGGGTCCTCTACAGCCCCACTGGCCTCTGAGGGCCTCACAACTGATGGCTCTCCTTCAGCTCTCTGCTCCTGGTTATGGGCAGCGATTAGGACCCCTGTCCAAGTGTCCAGCCCCACACAGTTCACCAGAGTGGCCGGGGCTGCACGGGGAGGCAGGACCCAGGGATGGGGGATCCCTGCAAGCAGAGTGCAAAGGCACCAGACACGGACGACCGACCTGCAGCTCCACATGCGGCCGGTAGGGGCGCTAGGCCCTCGCCCATCGTAGCGCAGCCCTGGGGGGCGCAGGAGGCACAGAGAGGCTCCAGGCGGCGCTGAAGGGCGCTGCGCAGAGCTGGGGTAATGGTCGCAGGATATACGTGGGACGTACGGGGAGCGTGGTCGCAAGGCGGCGCTGGAGCTGGGAGTGGTTGTTTGTGCTGGGGCACCGAGGACACGAGGGTGCGGGGACGCGGGGTAGGCCTGGTGGGAACAGGGGCCGTTGGCAGGTGCCCCCACCGACCGCGGTGCCCGCCCGCTGCCCACCCGCAGCGCCTCCACGCCCGAGTCGTGGGCCAAGTTCACACAGGAGAACCTGCACCGCGCAGAGCGGGAGCGCCTGGCCTCAGTAAACCTGCGGGGGCTCATTGACTGCATCCTGCGAGACACTGCAGAGGACCTGCGGCTGCAGTGTGACTCCGTGAACCTGGCCTTCGGGCGCCGCTGTGAGGAGCTGGAGGATGCACGTCACAAGCTGGGGCATCACCTGCAGAAGGTGGGTTCAGGCTCGCAGAAGCTTCGCCCAGGACACACCCAAGCCACTCCCAGTCCAGTCTGGGATCTGGGAACCCATAACCAGAGAGAGACCAGGCCCCTTGTGAACCCTCGCTCCCCTCCTGTCACCACTATGCCCTAGTCACTACCTGACCTTGCTCCTCCCCCTTTTCTTCCCCTCTCATCCTGAAGGACCCCAAAAGCAGGGCCCCACTCTTCCCTGGACCCTCATTTAGCCCGTGAATATCCAGGTGACATTGGAAGTGGTCTACTGGCATTACCACCCTGGTCTATTGGGACTGACCAAGGGGCTGTCAGGTCTGAGCAAGAGGGAAGGTGGAAGGAGGTAGTTCAGGCCTGGCAGGCCTCTGACTCCAGGCTCTCAGGGTGGCCTTTGCTGCTTCCAAGTCTCACTCGTTCTTGGCCAGGGTTGGGGGCTAGTGACCACCAGGACTGGAGGGCTTTCAGACCAGAGCTGCAGTACAACAGGCTTGCTGTTTCACCCCAGCTGCCTGGGTGCCTTTGGAAGGGCCGAGGTAGCCGCGCACATCCTCCCTGCCTCCAGCCTCCTCCAGAGCCAGCAGACAGACCGCTCACTGGACATAGGCCCAGGGCTCAGGGAGGAGGCCAGGCCCATCCTGGCAGCCTGCGTTTCCTGGGGCCCATGGGGACTGTCCTGTGTGCAGACACTTCGTGAGATCACGGACCAGGAGCATAATGTGGCAGCGTTGAAGCAAGCCATCAAGGACAAGGAGGTGCCCCTGAAGGTAGCTCAGACCCGCCTGTATCAGCGCTCACACAGGCCCAACGTGGAGCTGTGCCGAGACACCGCCCAGTTCAGGTACAAACCTGGGGTAGGCCAGGTCACTGCCCTCCCCACCCAAGTGCTGTCCACCTGCCTCCAGGCCTCCTTCAGCCTCTGGGACCCCCATGAACAACCCCCACCATACACACCACCCTGAAAATGTATTGAGAAGACACTGGGGCCTCATGCTGGCGCAGCTCACACAAGCAGGCATTTACACTTCCCCACTCCCGTTCAACATTGTTGGACAGGGTTTGGGGAGCACTGAGTGTCAGGGTTTCAAGTGCCAGGGACAGCAGGGCACTTCCCACTTCAACCTATGCTGTACAGCCTTCCCTGTGAGGAATTTTGGGGTCTGAGTCCATTGGCATTATGAAGCTGTCTATACCTCTAATGTCATGGTGGACTCATGTCCTGGGCTGAAGCCATTGGTGGGATCATGGTTTTTGTTTTTCTAACTTACCAAGTGCCCAGCTGCCCTTGTGAGCAGAACTAAGCCCACCTTGGCATTCCTCCTTCCATGTCCCTTGATTCATTTGGGAAATTTGGGGCCTCACTCTATCCTGCTTTCAAATGCCAAGAATAGATAGAACTGGGGAGCCCTTGGGCCTTGAGTGGAGCACTGGCCCCAGCCCACTCCAGCTCTGCTGGTGGGCTTCCCTTTGGGAACTTTGGGGTCCATTTATGGCTGAGCATCTTGGCTGGGACCCCTCACCAGGGTTCTCATCCTTTGATTCTCCAGCCTCACCCCTCCCAATCCAAAAGCTCAGTGTTCTCATGACAACTCAGCTCACACTTCCCTCCTCCAAATCCCCCAGGCTGGTGAATGAGGTGGAAGAGCTGAACATGTCCCTTGCTGCACTGAAGGATAAGCTTCTAGAAGCAGAGCAGTCACTGCGCAACCTGGAAGACACGCGCATGAGCCTGGAGAAGGACATCGCTGTCAAAACCAACAGCCTCTTCATCGACCGCCAGAAGTGCATGACCCACCGTGCGCGATACCCCACCATCCTGCAGCTGGCCGGCTACAGTGACCAGGGCTAGCACCACAGCGGGGCAGGCCTTCTGGCCTTGGCCAGACTCAGGCAGGATCCCATCCTCCAACCCTCAAATAAAGAGCCTGTTAGCTTTATACTCATGACATTGGGCTCAGGATGGAGTTTAAATGCCACTGCCTGGGCAAGTGGGCTTTGCCTGTGGATCCTATTGTCCTAGCCCCTTGGAGGCAAGGGCTCAGAGCATTTGCAAGGGCAGTTCTTCCTGCACAGTGTGCTCCCAGTTACCACCAGGGGAGAGGGGTCAGTCAAGGATGGTAGAAGCCCCACCTCATGGCTCAAGCAGACCATTGGAGGTCCGACCCCTACCCCGCTCCAAGCCCCTCTCCCGTACCCAAGACACAGATGGGTTTCTCTGCCCACCTGGGTCACCTGCAGAATACTTTAGAAGAAGTATCACCTCCTGTCCTACAGAAGCCACACCAGTCATTATAGCCTCTGGTCACCACAGTGATAATCTGCTCTTTTACTTCCATGTACCCTGGACATTGCCAGGGCGAGACTGGCTGGCTGGCTCTCCTTTCATTAGTGGGAAATGAACCTGGGGCAGAGGTGTCAGGACATGCTGCTGGCCTGGCTGGCTCTCCCCTAAGGGACTTGGCCCTGGGGGCTGTGACCATCCATGCAACACCTCAATGCCCCTTCAGGGTACCAGCCCAGGCCTGGGGTAGTGACCACCCGGGAAACCCATGGGACCTCTCTCTGCCACTCCCACCTGGCACGGGGTGGGCACCTCGGAGGGCAGGCCCTAAACTGGGGTTGGGGAGTCCAGATTAGGGGGGGCCTCCACACCCAGACACCTTGGCCATCTTTGGATGGGCAGTCTTCTCATTAGCCCCCTCCTTAGCCAGTGAGTGAGTCAAATGTGTGGGTAGGTGGAGACCACAAAGCCCCTGCTGCCCACCTGATTCTATACCACCATGTGCCCACATCTCGGGCAGAAATGCAGTCCCCAGGGAGGACCAGGCACGTTTGTGGAGGGGCAGGTGCCAGTGAGGCCCCTCTCGCTATGCCCCCGTACCCCGCCACAGATGAGCTCCTGGCTGCTGTTCCTTCCTCAGCGGCAGCTCATCTACAGGACTCCCAGGGACATGTCCATTAGGACTGGGAGATAATAACTCCCGCTGTGAGCATTCCTGCCACTCAGACCCTCATCATTGCCCCACAGCAGAGGCAGTGTTCCCATTGGTGCTAACGGTCTCTTCATCCAGGCCCCCCAGAGAGTGGAAGCTGATAGGAGCTAAGTGCGGGGGGCTGTGCGAAGCTTATTATCTCTAAAGCTTGGTAATGGCACCAGGCAGGGAGGGTGGTGAGCACAGTCCTAGGGCACAGCCTGGCTGGGCTTCATCATCTATAGTCCTCTGATGGCCACAACTGTAGAGACCAATGACCAGACCCTGGAGCTAAGCGGTGGCTCCAGGCCACACATCAAATACCCCGAGGCTCAAAGGAGCATTAGCTTCTCTGGCAGCCCCAGAATGGCCAGTTGTCACCAGCAGGGATTTGGTCCCTGCGAGGGTGGGTAGCTGACCCTATGGGGCCACGAGGCTCAGCCATGCTCCCGTCGTCACGGAGATACCAGGCGGCATGTCCGAGCGATGGCTATTTCCGTCCAGGAGCCTCATTCTCCTGCCACCTGCTGAGTCACCCTTGGTGTTTGCTGACCACCTCTGCTCAGAGCCCTGCCTTCCAGCCCACTCCAGCAAGTGTACTGCAGTGCAGTTCCCAGAGGCAATTTAAACACAAGGCATATTTAACACACTGTTCCCTCCCCCAAGGGGACATTCAGTGAATGCCCATCTCTTTTGGAGGGCTGCTCTGCCTGCTGGCAACAGGGAGTGGGCAGCAGGAGGCATGTGGAGGGACACCAGGCCTGCAGCATGGTGAAGCCTGCAGTGTGCCCCACTGGCTGTGCTTCTCCCATTTCCATCTAGCAGAGGGGATACTCTCGCCATTCTGAGCCCATCGGTGTCTATTTACAGGTGGGAAATCAAGGCTCAGATGCAGGGAGTAGCAGAGCTCGGATGTCTGTCTAGCTTTTTCTGGGAGCCCCAGAAGCAATAATGGGGTGGCAGAGAGGAGCCCCTGGCCTTCCCTGGGTCCACCAGCTCAGCTAGGATGTGGTGATGAGAGGCAGAGGCCTCGGCTACTCACCACCCTGAGTGTTGCCTGCCAAGCTGCCCGCTGTCTCAGAGCCAAATCACGAGGCACGGAGGCTACAGGGGCTGCAGGGCAGTGAGTCAGGCCTCAGGATCTCGGGTCTTCACACCCCCTCTGTCTGTGCCACTCGCCAACAAGGGGCGAAGACAGCTATCCCCTAAGGGGGCTGCTGGGCCTGCTGGAGTGTGAGCTGTCATCTCCGGGGAATGGGGCCAGTCTGGGGACTGGCTCCAGCTGGCATAGCCTCTGCCCACTGTCTTTACCAGCTCCACTCACCCTTAGCCTGGCATAAGAAGCACCCCCCACAGGTGGGACCACCTCAGTCTTCCCCTCTCCTCCTCTCCTTGTCCCTCCCTGGTTATCAGTGAGGAGAGCTGGTGGGGGGGAGCTTGGGAGAGAACCAGACCTGTGGCTGGGCCTGGAATAGCAGAAATGGGTGAGCCAGCACCAGCTGCCCACAGCCTGCCTGTTCCCCAGGCCATGGCTGGTGCCTCCCTCACAAGTGGCCTGGCTTGGTGTGTGTGGGTATGTTTCCCAGAAATTGCATGTTCCCAGGTCCAGAGGCAAAAGTGCCAGGTTCTGCCCCTAGGCCCAGTGCCCAGCTGTCCAGACCCAGAACAGGGATGAGGACAGACCCTGGTGTGGGCTCAGCTTTAGGCTCACAGTGCGCAAAGCCCCTGCCTGCTACTATCTGGGGGGACAGCCCTATGAGTCATTCCCGCTGGTGGGCATAATGGGGACACAACCCTTATCCACTGGAAGGCTGGGCTGATGTCAAGAGGTGCCCCTGACAGGGTATTACAGCAAGCTTCTTGCTCTGCTGGGCACTATGACCTGAGAGGGCACAGGGGATGAGGGAGCAGACACCACAGGCCTGGTCAGACGCTGCTCTCCTGGGTTTCGTCCACCAGCCCCAGTCCTCACTTCCCAGTCAGAAACAGGAGGGTGTCATGGTTGCCAGGTGGGCTGGTCACAGCCATGGTCTGCCCTCCTCCCACTTTGGCCTCCAGCCCCTGACCAGTCTCCTCCCAGCCTCCCCAATTCCCCATCCAAGTCACTGTACCCCAGATGGAGGAGGCCTATGGCACCATCCCACAACTCGCCAGTCCCAGATGCTCCAGGTCCCCAGAGTCATACCATGGCATAGGTCTGGCAGAAGAACTCTGGAGCCCACACGGCAAGGCTATGCAGACCCTCTGGCAGGTGGTAGGTGAAGGGCAGGCTGGAGGTGGACAGCAGGGCCCTGTGATCCTCCTGCCGGGAGCTCTGAAGCTGGCCTGAGGCCTGTTGGTCTTGGATGGCCCAGAGGAAGCCGTGGGCGCCTGAGGCGGGCATGAAAGGGCTCTTTCACAGGCTGCTGGGGCAGTGATGCTGGAGACGTCCAGACAGGCAGCAGCACTCGACTGTGAAATGGTAACAGGGTTCATGGGGGGTGGTCTTGATAGCCACCCTGAGCAGGCAGGCTGGGCTTGCAGGGGTCTGTGCTATCCTTAGACCCCAGCAGGAGGGAGGCTTCAGCCCAGACTGTCTTCTGGGCAGGCCAGGTAGCCAGGATGCCTAGGATTCCAGACCTCCTGTGGGATGAGGTAGGGGCTCCAGCTGCACAGACCTGCCTGTTGGGTGGGATCCCTGGGAGACTCCCACTCCTGTCAGATCCTTCCATGGGAGGAAGCCAGGAAGGTCTTGCAAGGTCCAGTGAGGCTGGAGGCAGGGGGACTCAGGGTCTGCTGGACTTTGGGGGTGGGGTAGAGAGAAGGGTTCCCATCTGCCAGGGAAGCTCAGCCTAGGAGTGGGTCTCAGACCCACCATGCAAGAGGAAGAAACTTACCCTGGGCTGCAGTCCCAGAGGGCTCCCTGGAGAAGGGGGCCTGGGTCTTTGTTCAGCAGAGTTGGGCTACAGGGCAGAGTGAGGACCCCAACCTCATGCTTGCCCTTACAGGAGACCAGCCCTGGCTGAGCCTCCTGGATGCAGCTCTGGGGAGACCACTTGCCCGGGGAAACTAATGCCCACGTGCACGCAGGGCTCACCCAGGAGCCCCCAGCAGCTTCTGGTTGAACCAGAAAGTGGTGCCCCCACCTTGTATAGATGCGCCAGGTATCATGCAGGGTGTTCTGGGGGAGGGGGTGTGGAGGCAGGAGGCCTAGGATTGGTGGGAGTTGAAGACCATCTTTTCCACATCAGGGGGTGGGGTTCACATGGGTAGCCTCCTAAGTTGCTTTCCCTCCCTCTCTTGGGATCTCAAGTCTCCTGGTGTCCACCCTCTGGTCAGCTAAGCAGCAGGCAGAAACTGTCTCACATAGGCCCCACCCAACCTGGGACCCAGGCCCAGCCTTACAGGGTGGGGCACTACTTTTCGAAGCTGCCCCTCCCCAAGGGTTCTGCCTGGCCACAGGAGGGTGGGGCCCTTGGAGGGTTGATTCAGAGTCCCCTTGGCCATGGCAGCTACCCTTGCATCTGCCAGGTGTGGGGTCCCCAGCCATGAGGACTTTAAGGCCCAGGACTCCCTGACTACAGGCAGTGAGGGTGCCCGCTACAGCCCAGAGCTAAGGCCCCAGGAGGGGTAGGAGCCCACAGAGGGAACAGCCCCTGAAAAGGAGCCTAGATGGGGTGGGGCTGCCTCAGCCACTCTTGCTAGAGGCTCTGGGAGGGCAGGTGTGAATTGTCCCTTGTGTGGGCCCCTTAAATTAATGGTTGAGGAGGATTCTGAGGGCACATCCATGTTCAGGTATGGGGATCCTTAGTCAGGGGCAGGGGCTGAGCATCACAGAGGGGTGTGTCAGCTACTCTGTCTGGTTCAGGATGAGGCTCTGGCCCTGCCCACTATAGCATCTCAAAGGATCCCAGCTGTGTACCCCACGCGGTCCCATCTTCCGTCTCTCCAGACAAAGAGGCAGAGCTGCCTGCTGTGAAGTCTGGGGCTCAGAAGGACATCTCCTACTTAGTTGTCCTCCCCTCCTCTTCTCATCTTCTAGGCTCTGGCCCGGATGGCAGCCTCTGCCCTCCTGCTTCTCTTGGTGCTGCCTGCGGGAACCTGGCCCAGCCTGGGGCTGCCTCGGCGGCAATGCGTGCACTGCTGCCACCCAGCCTGGCCCCCAGCTGCCCCTGGTTCATATGCCCCTGAAAATGATGGGGAGGAGTGGGTGCAGCTGCCCCGCATTCGGCCCACCATCGACATCTCAATCCTCAAAGGTGAGTGTCATGGAGAGGTGTGGCCCTACCTTGTCCCCTGTCCCCATAGGGACACCCCACAGGGATGTCCACACTGAGGGGAATAGGGAAAAGGGGGCAGGAGAGCAGGTCAAAGCCCCGAGGTCCTGATTTAGTCAGAGTAGCTCTGGGAAGGCACATGGGGCCTGGATGAGACACTCTGAGTTGTGACTCTTTGCGCCTGACAGTTTTGTCAAGGCCGTCTGCCCCCCAGCCACCCTCTCAAGCAGGAAACAAAGTAGCCTGGAGAGGGGGCAGTGAAGAGAGAAGGACTTGAGACTCCCTTTAATCCTGCTCACCTGCCCTGCAGTGACCCTCCCAGGCCCAGCTCCCACAGGAAGTAGGGAAGGGAAGGCTGGGTCCTCCTTGGGAAAAGGTAAGAGAGGCTGAGTTCAAGAAGGCCTCACCCTAGGGGACTGGACAGCAGCCACATGAAGGTTGGACTTGCATACCAACTTCCCCGCCCCCTCATCCTTCAAAGCCCAGTTCGGACCTTTCCTTTGACAACTGCCTGGACCCCAGTCATTCCCACTGTCCTGCTGGTCCCCACATGACAATCTGCACAGGCCCCAGAACAACCACAACTTTGGGTTGTGGTTCATTGCCCTGTGTGAGGGGCAGGTTAGCACCTACCTTACAGACAAGGAAACTGAGGTTTGAGGAGGTGAGGTCACTTGCAAGGCCACATGGCCAGCAAGTGGATCCCAAGCCTTGACCAGAGGCTTCTGCTTGCTCCCCTGCAGGTGAGAAGGGAAAGGCAGGGGTCAGAGGTCGCTCTGGTAGGAGCGGAAAGGAGGGCCCACCAGGCTTCCGGGGCCTCCAGGGCCGCAAGGGCCAGAAGGGACAGGTGGGACCACCAGGTGCTCCATGCCAGCGCGCCTACGCTGCATTCTCTGTGGGCAGGCGTGAGGGGCTGCACAGCGCTGATGCCTTTCAGGCCGTGCCCTTCGACACGGAGCTGGTGAACCTGGATAGCGCCTTCAACCTGGCCTCTGGCCACTTCTTCTGCACCGTGCCGGGTGTGTACTTCCTGAGCCTCACCGTGCATACCTGGAATTACAAGGAGACCTACCTGCACATCATGTGCAACAGGCAGGCCACAGCTGTGCTCTATGCACAGCCCAGTGAGCGCAGCGTCATGCAGACCCAGAGCCTGCTACTGCCGCTGGCTGCTGGTGACACTGTTTGGGTGCGCATGTTCCAGCGTGACCGCGATAATGCCATTTATGGGGAGCGCGGGGACCTCTACATCACCTTCAGTGGCCACCTTGTCAAGCCAGCCACCGAGCTCTAACTGCTGCAGAGAAGCCCCCATGTCACGCCCAACCCTTCAATGGCACTCACTCCCTGGACACCCCCAGCTCAAACTTACCCTCATAGCTGAGGTTGGATGCCAGCAGTGCTTGAGTATTGACAATATGTAGTGATTGAGCACCGACTGTGTGCAGATGTTGAGCTGAGTGCCAGAGGTGTAGTAGGAGCAAGACAGACTCGGGGCCTGCCTTGGTGGGGACTGGCACAGACCAAATGTTCACACAAGAAATTTGGGATGAAGATGGTAGGCATGGGCATGTTGGTGGGGGGAGCAAGGGAGGCGGAGCACCCCTGCGCGTGATGGAGTCTGCCTCCTGGTTGAGCGATTATTCTGCTAATAAAGGGCTGTAGAGTTATTTGCAAAGCACCTACTGGGTGTCGGGCTGGATACAGGGGAAGTCAGGGGTCAAATGCAGATGCTGGCCCTCTCAGAGCTGATTCTAGCAGAAAACATGCTAAATTCCAGGGGTGCAAATGGGGTGGGGATGAGAGTCATGTCCTGGGATGGACACACAGTCCAGCTCTGGTGGGCTGATTTTCTGGGGCTCCTGGTGTCCTCTCCTCTGTCTGCAATGGGCTGGGTGGTGGAGGAAGACTATATCTTAATGTGCACCAGAGCCCCACACCCTCATGGTGTCACCTCATGCTTAGATGTGGCTGAAATTGGGGCCTGGCAGTGACAGAGCAGTCAATGGGCCATACCCAGTCCCTGCAGGCAAGGGCGTAAGTGGAGCTTGGCCACCCTCACTCCACGAGAGGCCTCCATCCGCCCCATGGGTTGGAGCCATCAGACTGCCCTACCCTAAAGTCCACTCTGAGTCTCTTCCTTTCCTGTCATGTGTCTTCCAGCCACTCCAGAAGCTGCTGCCTAGCCCCTCTGGCCCCATCACTGACACCTCTTCCCTGGGCCCACCCCTAGCATCTGCTTCCATGGCTGCTCTCTCCTGAGCAAGGATTCTAAGGCAATGAGGCGTTCGGGCCCTGGCAGGAGCAGAGTCTGTGATCACCAGAGCCTGGCGAGCTGGCTGAGGTCCTGTGCCATGTGAAGCTGGCTGCAGCTGCAGGCTGGCCAGCTGAGCAAAAGATGTAGGAGGCCTCATAGAAGGAGGGGCCATAGGCCACCAACCTGGTGGGCTCAGGAGGCGTAGGAGGTGGCTGCCGGCAGCCCCAGGCCCCTCTCTCCTGAGGAGCAGGCTGCCTACCAGGGGCTTCATGGGTGCTAGACAGGCACAGGCCTCCTTCAATTCTCATCCACTTTTGGGGCCCAGGGCCCACAGAGCACCTGGACCTGGCTGGTCCTCCTCTCTCTCTGCCCCTCCCATCAGGACCCCAGCCCATCATGAGATGCGCTCCACATTTGCCTGACTCTGGGGTGAGGATCCTTCCTGAGACAGTCAGCTGATGGGGGCGGTAAAAAGGGGATGGAAACCTCTTCATCCATTTCACCCCCTCATCCTTGTGCTGGGAGAGGGGACGAATCAGGAACATGATGGCCCTCCCTACCACCATGGAGCCCAGGTAACCCTGAGCTGAGGTTGACCGAGTAGTTCACATTCATTCTAAGGCTGAGGACCAAGGGAGGGAACCTGGTCACAAAGGCCTGGACAGATGAAGAAACTGAGGCCTGCAGGGGTCAACAGAACTCCCAAGTGTGTGTGTGCTGGGAGCTGGCATTCCCATGGACTGGACTGTCCCATCTAAATGTGGCCTAGACAGAGGAGGAGTGGGAAGAGGGGGCTCCTTTTGTTGTCCATGCAGGGCCTATCTGCAAGAGATGGGCTCTCTGCCAGCTGCCCAGGCCTGCAGCCTCCTGAGCAGAGGGCACACTGAATGGGCACACTATGGACCCTTCCCCACGTATGTCCACCCACAGCTTTCCACCCATGGCCTTGCCCACGAAGGCCATGAGGTTCTGTCCTTCTGGGCTGCCATCTCAGGCCAGCACTGGGTGAAGAAGGCAGGGGATCCTGGGGTCCTACGTATGAGACTCTCATGCCCTATGTGCAAGATCTACAGGAAGCTGAAACCCAGGGGCTGTGGGTCCCTGTGCTCAGATCTGGGCCAGGCCGTGACTCCAAACCCCCAGCACTGGACCCTCACACTGTGTCCTGGGTTCAGACAAAAAAGGACCCTGGCCTGAAAAAGCTATAGACAAGGAGGTCAGGACAGGTGCAAGTCTGTGCCCTGAGACCTAGCTCCTCAGGGGACTTAAAAGGGATACCTGCCCCCCAGGAATACGAAAGCTGAACCAGGCTCCACTGTGGTACATGGCAGGTGGCAACAGGACTCTGGTGGGGAGGAGCAGGGAGCATTGTTATGGCCAAGGACTCAGGATAGGATGTCCAGGGCTGGAAAAACCACACACAAGGTACACCAGATACAGGAGGGGGGCTGGGAGGGGGCCCCCGGACACTGAGTTGGGTGGAGCCTCAAGATGAACTTTGGCCCTTTGGCCTATGTCTTTTTATAGCTGGGGTAGCCAGACATGCCCAGGGTGCTTGGCAACCTGCAGATGCATCAAGAGCGAGTGCTAATAGGGGCCGAGGTGGTAGAGAGGGTTCTGCAGTAGAGACAAAGGTGGTCTCTACTGCAGAAATGGAAGTCTGTGGAGGGATTAGAAGGACCCCAGCTTCCTTCTGTCTCCCCAGGTCCTGGACTTCCCTTCTATCCTGACTCAGACCCCCAGGCTTCCTGCGTGCTTCTGGCCAGCCTGGCCAGGAGAAGGCAGGAGGGAAAGAAACCTCTGTCTGCCAGCTCCAAACCAAGCCTGCATTCTTTTAAGCCTGCTGTACGCTAAAGGCCTCTGTCAGGGCCCCCAGAGCAGCAGTGGTAAGGCCTAGAATGCAGGTGGGAGTGGCAGTTGCCCTGAGTAGGGATAGTCTGCAGACCTGGCAGCCACTCCACTTCTTTTAACCTCAAGGCATGAATCCAGCCATCCACTTGGTTTGGACAGGGAGATACGAAGGCAACCAGGCCAAGCCTCGAGGGAAAGGCCCTGCCCCAGCTGCTGACCCAGGAGTGCAGAGCAGGTCAGGGCAAGAAGGGTGTCTGACAACCTCCAGTACAAAGGCCACTATGTCCTCAGAGAACCAGAGGATGATGGGACATGCCCTGAGTGTGGCTAAGACCCCCACTGAGAGCCTCAGTGCAAGCTGGGGGACACGCCAGGGGACACTGCTGGTAGGATAAGAAGGCATTCTCCCATACACCCTCCAGGTTTATTTATTTTAAAAAATAACTAAGAACTGGGGGGTGGAGGCAGGATGGGGACCAGGATGAGACAGTCACCATCTCTGCAAAGCAATAAAGGGAGGGCACCCTCGGTAAGAAGCTGAAGACACAAAAATTAATGAAGCCCACTGCTGCCCTGCCCACTTAGAAGATAAGAAAGGAATTGATCCCAATCAGAATATCAAAGGGGAAGCCCCTGCTGTGTGACTCGGTTATAATCAGGGACAAACACACGTGGGTCATGAGAAGAAAGCTGGAAAATCTCTGAATACAGGGACCTTTGCCTGAGAGATGGGATCCTGTCAGGGAGTCAGTTTATCCATATTAGCTGATCTGTTTACTGGAATTCCAACAAAACATCCATTTTTAAAACTTAGGTGAGATTCATATAACATAAAATTTATCATTTTAAAGTGAACAGTCCAGTGACATTCAGCACTTTCACAATGTTGTGCAACCATCACCTTTTCTAGAACATTCTCATCATCCCCAAAGAAACCCTGACCCCACTAGCAATCACTCCATAACCGCTCCCCTAGCGTGTGTGTGCGAACGTCAGGGAAGAGATCCTCAGAGACAGGGCCTCACTGCCCTTGCCTGAGGCAGAGGCCAGGGGAGGGAGGTTTGCTCAGGCAGAGCACTTGACCCCCACCCAGTGGCCCAACAACATTGGGACGTACCCAGGTCCCCAGACCAGATGGTGCCCCTGTACCCCACCCCATCAGCGCAAATCTGGCAAATGCATAGCTGCAACCCCACCTTCAGGATGGAGAAGGTGGGCCTAGCACAGGGAGGAGCAAGGGGCCTCGAAAGGGCTGAGAGCCCCAGGACAGGGATGAGCAGGAAGGACGATGCCCCTCAAGCTCCTGGGCAGTCACAGGACTTTCAAGGTAAGGCCCCCACCTAGGCAGAGCCCCCATCCCTCAATGACACTCAGTTATTTATTCAACAAACATCCTTCTGGGTTGTGGTAGCCAGACTAGCCCTCAGGAGCCAGGATGGAGTCAGCTAGTCTACATAGGACAGGTCAGTGACCTTGGCCTCAACAGAGGAGAGGCAGCAGAGTGAGGCTTGGGGACCTCAGCCAGCCACGGTAAAAGAGGGGTCATGAATGAGCTGTCTCTCCAGGCCCTCATTTCCACCCAGCCCTAAGATTCAGCATTCTGCAGAGTTCTGGAAGGTTCTGCAGGGGCTGATAAGTCACCAGCAAAGATCCTAGTCTTCTCATCATTCAGTCTCCCTGTCACCCCCGAAGGACATCATATATCTCTGTGGCCTCAAGTTCCTGTGGGAAGTCCTTCCTTGTGTCTACCAGGTGTCCGTCTATCTAGCCCCAGGACAGCTGATGGCAGGGTGGGGCGAGTGGTGAGCCTTCCTGACCGCTCCTCAGGACCCTACCCAGTGCATCCCAGCTTAGCTCTTGCTGATGGGGGTTGGGCTGGGAGCACAGCCTTGCTCAGCCTTAGGGTGGGCCAGCCTCAGTTTCCTTCATACTGAGGATGCAGCAACTGCTCTGCCCGTGGGGACTGCACTACAATCACACCGCAGGCCCCCTGCCTTGCCAGGCAAACAGACCCCTTCTGTCTATGTGCCTCATCCCAGAGCCTCATCCTATGAGCCTCATCCTGTCCCCAGGGGCCGGATTTCCTGAGCAAGGTCACTGTGGAAGCCACTGGAGCCTGCCAGCCAATAAAACCCATCGATGTGGAGAGAAAGCTCATAAAACAGGTCACAATCCCCAGAGGGTGTGAGTTCTGTACTACCCCTGCCCCACTTAGGGCTGGAACCAGGACCTGCAAGCAATGCGGTGGCTCTGTGGTCCCCACAGCTGTCCCTAGCCTGTGTTGGGTGCAGGAGGGCAGTGGCCAGGCCAGCTATGTCCCTTGGCCTATCCTGCTAAGTCCACTGGTTCCCAGGATGCATCTTCCTGGGTCACTCCTGCTCTGCCCCTAGGCCCTGAGGGTGGGTCATTGTTCCCTCCTACTCCATGGCCAATACTCTCCTGGAGTGTCAGGGATTGTTCACACTAGCCAAGCTTCTCCCCAGCTCCAGGCCAGCCTGTGGTGGGGCTGGCCGGAGTCCCCTGGAACATTCCATAGGCTCCTCTACCTACCGGGTCCATCAGATCCCAGGTGTCCTACACACACACACACACACACACACACACACACACACACACACACGTACACACGCATATCCCTCTCTGGCAGGAACAGATCAGGGCGCCGCTGGTGTCTGTACTCCCCACAATGTACTCTCTCAGCTGGCACCACTATTAAATCAATTGGGAGAAATTGATCCAGGCAGATATTTCTGAGCCATCTGCTTGCTCCCGAAGCCATTCTGAAAGGACATACTTTGCATTCAGATCCAGCGGAGTCCTGACTGTGGGGTGGGGGCAACAGGTTGTATGGGCCTCAGTTTCTCCTGGGGCACCCTCCCCAGATGCTAGTCCCTAGGGCAGGGTGGCGGTGAGTTTGGCCAACAGCTCCAGTGTCAGGCTCTGTGTGCCCCACGTGGAGGAGCCACCTCCACCCCCTGGAACTGAGACCAGGAGTGGCAGAGACTCAGCCTGGAGCCCTAGAGGCAGCTGGGTTCCCACACACCCAGGGACAGCCCCAAACCAGCCTCCCACTGTTCGTACCCACCAGCCATGGAAGGAACTGACTCCTGTATCCTTGAGGCCAAATCCTGATCTCACCCCTCCCAGAAGTGAGCCAGGCCACCCCCACCCAGCCCCAAGGCAAATGCCCATCAATTCTTTTAATTCCGATTGTTTGCACCTTCCACTGAGTTATCATCTAAGTGCCTGCTGACCACTTCCAGCTGGGCATTTGCCCACCCCCATCCCGCTGCCTCCTATCCACTCTGATTTGCACCAACTTCGATCGGCTTCAGGGACAATATTTGCTTTGGGAAAGAGTCAAACATTTATTCTCTAATTTATTCAGGAGAGCTGTTGTCAAACACTAGCGCCCTCATTATGCCTTTGGGTTTCCAGGGCTTGGCCTCTGTCTGGGGTTGGTGCCAAGGCCCAGGCAGCGCTGAGCATCCTTTCCACTGCCCAGCATAGCTCCCCCTGCTCCCTGTGCCCTTCTGAGGGCTGGGGTCCAGCTCTGGGCTGACAGAGGAAGCTCCAACAAGGTGGCACTGGTCAGGGCTGTCCCAGACCTGCAGGCCTGCACCCTGGTTCTTCTCCTTCCAGCCTCAAATAGAGGCCCATGGAACCCAGAACCCCAGCAAGGCTTGAGTAGGCATCTTCTCTGGGACCCCGTTGTGGGTCTGGGGCTGCAGAAGTTGCCAGCATTTCTGGGGAGTGGATGGAACCACTCTAGTCTGGGGGACGAAGAATTCCTGAGGGGCCTGGCATTTGCTGGCATTTACATCCACCCACACAGCCTTTCCAAGCGGCTGCTATTTGTACTGAGAGGCCACTCCCCCAACTGCTGTCTGACTATTTCTCCTCTTCTGCTTCTGAACCTCTCCCTCTCTGGGCCAGAGCCCCTACTGAAAGCAGAAGAGATGGCTGTAGGTTCCTATGTACTCACCTGCCCGTACCCCAGAACAGCCTCTCCCGGTGCCCCAGACTCCCTGCACTGGGCTCCTTTGGACACCTATGGCCCTCTACCTACTCAGAAGCCTGGGGGCTGACTCTCTACCAGAAACCTCAGCCTCTCACTCTCTCTCTGTGCTTGCTGCCTTCCACACCCATTCCCCCTGTGAAATCAATGGTCTCCATTCCTTGTTCCCCCCACTAGGGGACAAGGGCCAACAGGAAGGGAGATACAACAGCAGGGGGTGGGCAGGCAGCTGGAGTCTCCCCTAGCATCCATCAACCTAGCTTCCCTGGGGGCATTTGCAGCTTTGTCCTTCACACCTGCCACCTCCAAGGTCAACAACTCCTAGGTCCCAAAGGTAGAGGGAGTGTAGAGACCCAGGCCAGAGTGTAGCACATTGTCTTTAATTTCACAGAGTGGCACTTGGTGCTGATCAGGTGACTTGATGCTGACCAGGTGACACAGGGCTGACCTGAGGAGGAGCACAGGTGATGAGAGGGTGGAGGCTGGGCTGGTGGTGGTAACCAGCTCACACTAACTCCCCTGGCCTGGGAGGCTGGCACAGGCTGTCCTCACACCATGGGAAGCATCCAGGCTGTTGCGGGGGGCACTTCAGTAGGCTCCCATGTCTCGGGGGAGGGATTGGGCCAGCAGAAAACTTAGACCAGGCAGGGGCAGTGGCCACCAGGTGCTGCCCACCTGTGACTCTCACAACCTGCTGGTCTGCATGAGCCCGTTGACCTCAGAGCTGCGTGCGGCCAGTGTGGCCTCCTGCAGTCGGCTGCTCTTGTCAAGCCGTGGCTCCATGGCATCCACATCCTCGGCGCCATAGCCCTTGCGGAAGCACAGAACCTTCCGGAAGCTCTGACGGAAGTTGTCAGAGAGGAAGCCGTAGAGCACGGGGTTGGCACAGCTGTTGGCATAGGACAGGATGACCACAAAGAAGTAGGCGCCAGCGGCGGCAGGCTCTTCTGGCAGGACGACAGCCAGGTTGACAATGTTGATGATGAAGAAGGGCAGCCAGCAGCCCACGAACACCAGCACCACCACGACCACCATGCGCGTCACCTTGCGCTCTGAGCGCCGCCGTGTGGAGCCCACGCGCACACCTGACGCCTTCACCTTCACCACAATGAGCAGGTAGCACAGGCAGATGACCAGCAGCGGCCCAAAGAAGCCCAGCACAGATGTGTAGATGATGAAGACGGCGCCCCACAGGCCCACGGGCTCTGGCCAGCTGAGGTTGCAGGTGTCCCAGCCCTCCTGGATGTCTGCGAAGACCACCAGTGGCAGAGACATGAGCAGCGAGAAGGCCCAGACCGCAGCACTGGCCAGCTTGGCCACCCGTGGGCGACGCCACCGCGAGGAGCGGATGGGGTGGACAACAGCCAGGTAGCGGTCCACGCTCATGACCGTCAGGCAGAAGATGCTGGTGAACTGGTTGATGCCATCCAATGTCATAACCAGGCGACACAGCACAGGGCCAAAGGGCCAGTAGGAGACAGCATTCTGTGTGGCCAGGAAGGGCAGCCCCAGCATGAGGAGCACGTCAGCCACGGCCAGGTTGAGGATGTAGATGTTGGTGACCGTCTTCATCTTGGCGTGGCGCAGCACCACGTAGATGACCAGCGTGTTGCCGCCCAGCCCCACCGAGCACACCAGCAGGTAGAGCACTGGCACCACGACGGCTCGGGCCCCTGGCGAGGGCACCGGCCCTGCCATCGTCCCGTTCTCACCACCTGCACTGGTGGCCACCAAGGAGGTGTTCCAGCCCACCGATGTGGAAGTGGGGAACAGAGTCTCCATCTCAGGGCAGGGCCTGTCCTCTCTGCAAGAGGAGAAGGGAGGATGCGGGCGATTAATCGCATGGCCAGGCACTTCCTCCCTTGGGCCCCGCCTGTCCCGGGAGGCACAGGATTACCCCACGTCGCAGGGTAAACACGATCACTCATGTTCGACTAGGCTAGAAATCACATTAGACAAATTGTTTGGAAAACAAGCCCAGAGAGGAAGGAAGAGAGAGAGAGACAGCTGCTGTGAGTCGAGACATCGAGACGTCTGTTGATACCACGGTGGCTTCCAGATACCTGACCATCCCTACACCCCCTACTGCCCTAAGCTTAAGAAACGCTGTCATTGCTGTGGATGTGATGGACCCCGCCCCAGAGCCCAGGCCAGTAATGTGTCCCTCAAAGCTGCAATGATAGCACATCATGCAGCTGTCTCCCAGGTCATTTCCTTGGCCCAGCAACATCCATGCTGCAGCAGGTGGGCTGGCTGGCAGCTGTGGGGGGCAGGGAAGCCAACTCCTCTTGGTTACATGGCTGGGGCTCTGTCAGGGTGACACAGATGCCTCTCACCAGGGGATGGTGTTCCTGAGAGCCAGGTGGACACTGTCAAAACCTCTGCAGCCTGAGATCTGGCTCCTTGGCCATGTGGAAGGCCTGGCACCCTCCTGATGGTTTCAGGAGGTCACCCAGAGTTCGGCTTTGGGGTCACCCAGGAGAGCAGGACTCAGTGGGCGTTATTGCATTTCCAGCTGGCATCAGTTGGTTCTGAGGGGCGTCCTCAAGTCTGAGGCCAGCACTATCTCGCTGTGACATCACTACCCCAACCTCACAGGTAAGGGACTGAGGACAGCAGAAGTCACCTCCCCAAGAAACCTCAGGACAGGTGGAAATGGACAGGGAGAGTGATTAGGAGGCTGAGACATGGGCCCCTCACAACCAACTGATGCCAGCTGGAAATGCAATAATGCCTACTGAGCCCTGCTTTCCTGGGTGACCCCAAAACCAGACTCTGGTTGACTTCCTGGAACCCTCAGGAGGGCGCCAAGCCACATGGTCAAGGTGCCAGGCCTCAGGGTGCAGAGGCTTTGCCGGTGTCCACCTGGCTCCCGGGAACACTGTCCCCTGGTCAGAGGCAGGGCCCTGGCCATACGGCCAAGAGGAGTTAGTTTCCCTGCCCCCCACAGCTTCCAGCCAGCCCATCTGCTGCATGATGTGCTGTAATTGCAGCTTTGAGGTACACACTTCTGGCATGGGCTCTGTGGCGGGGTCCATCACTTCCACAGCAATGGCAATATGTCTTAAGTCCCAGGCAGAAGGCACAGTGCAATAACAGGCAAAGAGGAACTCCACACGTAGTAAATAAGGGAACACAAAAAATGGACTGAATAATTACAGCTAATTATAGCCCGTGCCACAGGCCAGGAAAAAATGCATGTATGCGCACATACATGTGTGTGTGGAGGGAGAGAAAGAGAGAGAAGCAGACATTGGGAGAGGGAGTGTGAAACGGGACAATTTGGGGAGAGTGGGTGGAAGGAAAGACTTTAGCTTTGTGCATGGGGTTTTGTAGAGAAAGAGCTGAGGCAAAGACAGGAAAACATTAACATTTGTAGTTCAAGGTGATGGGCACATATGTATTTGTTATAGAGTTTTTGTACTTTTCTATGTTTGAAATAGTTCATAAAAATGATGACGCTCAAGAGAAAATAAACACCTCCATTGACAAGAGGGAAAGAAGAAAGGGGATACAGGTGGGGCACCACTACTCAGGGGATAGGGGTTTAACAGGAGCCTAAGTGTCCTTGGGGGCTCCCAGGCAAGGGCCTAAAAGAGGCTGGAAAGGGCCATGATAACCTTGTCAGGGTCACTTAAACTCAGCGGCCCCCTCAGTTGACCCACAGTGCCCCTTAGTCATCGCAGAACAGAGGATGTGCCCAGCAGCTGTCAGTCCTGAGTAAGGGGTGGCAACTGAAATCTGGTAGACAAGTGGTGGGGGGGCAGCCCAGGATAAATGACAATGACAATGACAGAAAGAAACCCTCTGCTCCTGATGGGCGGACACACCAGAATTTCCAAGTTCATTTGGTTAACCCACACTAGGAAACATGACCTAGAAAATTAACAATGGGAAGGTGGCCCGATGGATTCATTTCAGGTGAAATAAAAATATTATGATTTAACAAGCATGCCCAAGATACGCTCTATGTATTTAGGATCCTCAATAAGGCATGGATAAAAATATTGTGAAATAAATTTGGCTTCTGTTTAAGAAGTAAATGAGCAAAGTGTCTATTTTTCAAAAATTATAACTCTTGGTGTGAAAAATCATCCTTTGGGGGAAAAAAAAAACCTCACAAAAGTCAGAATCAACTCCAGTCTGGTACAGTTGAAGAGAGAATCAACAAATTGGAAGAGGGGCTTAGGGAGTCCCTCAGAGCATGATGCAGAGAGGAGGATGCAGAGGGTCTGAGCACTGGGAGGAGGGCACAGACGCATTATTCAGAGAAGATGGCTGGGCACCTGTGGAACTCACCACAATTACTGCACCTGCTTCTTGGAATATAATTTTGCAAGAGCCATTATTTGGAGGTGGCAATCTTCTTAGTCATCAAAATTATACACTCATGGGAAAATTGTCCCTAGGGCTCTTTCTCTTGTGGGTAGGGGATTCAATGGGGGAGAGAGACTGTGGAGCCAACTATGACCTAATGCTGGGGCTTTCTGACTCAGAGCCGCCACCAGAAAGAGTCCACCTGTCCACCACTCAAAAGTGCAAACCTGTCCTGAGCAGAATAAAATAGCAGAATAAACATAAACTAAAATAGTGTCAGAGTTGACCTACAAAGCATCAAGGATGGAAGAAAATCCTAAAGAATGCCGGTGGGGAGACAAGAGGAAATCCACAAGGAGTGAGGACGAGGACAGGCTCCTTCAGCTTTTGGAGCCACCGGAGCCAGCAGGAGAATTGTCACCTGCATTCCTCACCAGGAGGGGAAAGAGATATTTTCTGTGTTTCCCTGGATTTGCTGCTCCTGGGAGTGAGCCCCTTGCTGTATGTAGTGACCTGGTGTGAGACATGCAACAAAAACTCTATTTTAAAAAGGCTAAAGTATGATGTTTGGGGACAACTGCATTTCAAGACAAAGCTGGGGCCCCTGGGTCAGAAGGGGTATTCCTGTGTTGAAGAAGCCCACGCTTCCCAGTTGTGTCTATCTGGGAGGAAGGTCTCCGGGACCCTCAGAGAAGGGCCACTCACAGACCTACTCCTGCAATAGGGGAGTCGGCCTGCTGGTCTTGGCTCCCCATGTCTGGTGCAGAGGGGCCCTTCCTCACATTTTAAAAGATATAACTTAGAAAGGGTTTTTGGCTCATTCTGCGTGGGACCCAAGGGGCAGAGTGGGGAATAAGAAGCCACCCGAAGGTATTGTTGGCACATGAGGGGAGAAGAGCTCAGATGCACCCAGGGCCTGGGTTCTGAGCATGGTGCAGCTGAATGCACATTTGATTCTAAATCGGATCTGCATCTTGTCTTTATGAAGCTCTTGGCTGCTCAGGGCTCCTCTGAGGCCCCTGCCAGGCACCCAGGCCTCCCAGAACCCAGAGTGGGCAGAGACTGTCAGGGCCCCCCTGCCATTTCCCCCAAACACCCCACCTCCTGAGTTAGACTTCAGAGCAGAGCAGAACAAAATTAGGCCACTATTACTGCGCCTGCCTCTTGGAACATAATTCTGCAAGAGCCATTATTCAGAAGTGGCAATCTTCTTAGTCATAGAAATTACACACTCATGGGAAAACTGTCCCTAGGGCCCTTTCTCTTATGGGTGGGTGATTCGATGGGGGAGGGAGACTGTGGAGCCAACTATGACCTAATGCTGGGGGCTTTCTGACTCAGAGCCTCCACCAGGAAGAACCCACCCACCCCCTGCCCCAACCCACCCCCACATAGTGGCTGAGTGATCTTGGATAAATCATGCCATTTCTCTGAGCCTTGACTTCCTATGATGGGCAACTCCTACAAAATGCAATCTCTCTGAACAGATGAAATAAGCTCAGGTATACAAGATGCTGCGTACAGTGCCTGGCACACAGTGGGTGTTCAATAATTGCTGCTACTCACCTGCCCCAAATGGCCCAGTATCTCCTTCCCAGTGTCAGGAAAGGTACCTGCCCAGGGTTCCTTGGAGAAGGAGACAGAGCTTCTCCTAAGGGCCTGGGGCCAGAGACCGACCTCAGTGCTCAAGCTATCCATGCCCCAGCGAGGTTCAGCCTGCACCTCGCCAATCCTTTTCAGGCTGGCCTGTCATACAGTCAGTGGGAGGGAGCTGCATCCTCCACTGGGACAGCTGCAGTGTGGAGAGGCAGTGGAAATCACCAGGTTTCATCTCTGGGCCCACTCCTCACCTGGGAGGCAGAAGATCCACAGGTGCTGCGCCCACCTGTGCGGGACAGGACAAATGTGGGGACATCTTGGCTAAGAGGACAGGCCCCAGCACCATCTGAGGGCATCTGACCCAGGCCGGCCTCCCCCAGGGCAAGCTCTCAGACCTCTGCTTCATCTTGTGTAGAGGGCAGGCTGATGGCAGCTTGCCCCACCCCCCCAGGAGGGCAGTCAATGGCAACTCCACTCCTGCCCTCCCCCAGATATGCTCCATTTGTCCTAAGGCAGCCTGTTGCCTGGGCTGGGATCCCTTCCCCGTGGGAGGGACATTAAGGTGGGTGTGGGCTGGCACAGGGTTCATTGACAGGGAGACCTGCTGGCGGAGCCCCTCCGTGGGGTCTACATGCCCTGCAGGATGTTTCCAGGACCACATTCTGCCCCAGCACACTTTATCAGAAATCTAGGTCATTGTTTTACCAGAAACCAATGGTGGGTCATTGTCATTGGTGCTGTCCACCATCTTCTTCCCTGGAGGTCCCCTGTCCTCTTCTCAAGTGGCTGAGTGTCCCCAGGAACCTGTTCTCTTCAGAAGAGGCTGAGCTGCAGCCAGAATTGTCTCAAACTTTGGGCAACATAAGCTCCTGGCTCTCTCCCTTGCTAAGGACCCCAGGCCAGCAGGCTGGCCAGGAACAGTGGGCCAGTCAGGTGGGCAGGTGAGGTCCCATCTGGTCCCTGGGTGGGGAGATGGCACACAGGTGGACTTCCAGGATGTGTGCTCCCTTTTGGAGAGGAGGCAGGAAGGCTCCAGAGCACAGAGGAGAGTCGGAGGCTCCGTTTCCAGCCAACAGGGGCAGCACCCTGTCGCCCCGCTAGTCCAAGCTGAAGCACCCGCTCTGCCTGCAATTTTCCCTGCACTAGCCGCTTTCCCTCCGGCCCAGCAGAAAACCCCACTGCCACCGCGGGTGCCCCGCATTCGCCGCGGCTCCTACTCCCTTCGCGTTCTGATCTCCACACCTACAGCCTCGAGCGAACCCTCCCCAGCTGCGCCACCCAGCCTCCGCCAGCCCCCGCTGCCCCAGGACTAGCCCCGCTGCACCACCCACCATGGGGAGGTCGGTCAGGGAGAGGCAAAGTGGGCAGTCTCCTTGGGGCCCTCTGCCCTGTGCCTGGCACACCGGGTCCAAGGCCAGCGGATGGCGACGGTGAGGGAAGCGAGGGAGTGGGTGGGGATGCAGCTGTGAGACTGGGGAGGGCAGGGACCCAGGGCGGCGGTAAGCGAACCCTGAGAATGCACAAGGGGCGCGTGAGGAGACGGTGCACGTGAGGAGACAGGGCGCGCGGGAGGAGGGGGCGCGGTACCCGGGGCGCAGCGTAATGAGGCCGCCAGAAAGGATAACAGAGATCTGTGCGAGACCCCGGCGTGAGCGGATTGGGGGGTCTCTAGCAGAGATGCGGAAGGGGTAGTGAGGAAGGGGTAGTGAGGAAGGGGTAGTGAGGAAGGGGTAGTGAGGAAGGGACAGGGGCGCGGCACTTACCCAGCGGCGGCGCCCTCTGGCCGGCGGGAGCCGAGTGCCCGCAGCGGTTCTCTCTCGGCTTGGGGCTTGGGGCGCCCGCGGGGAGGCGGGGCCGGGCGGGGCGAGACCGCCGGGGGTTGGGGGGGCGCGGGGCTGGAGGCGGGGCAGGGCGGAGGTGCGCGCGGCCACTACTTGGCTTCCTGCAGCCCCAAGCTCAGTCAGTATGTCCGTCCATCTGTCCATGCTCCCTCCCCAAGCCTTCGCATGTTCGCCTACAGTTCTTGTCCCTTCAGCGACAACTAAGAAGACAGGGCCCCCCACCTCATTCTCTTTTTTCAGTTCTGGCTCAGACCAGAGCTGGGCGTTGGGGGGTCCTGCCCGCAGCAGTGGCTGGAGGGTGTCCTGGCAGCGCTCTTCTGAAAGTCTGAGGAGGGTTGGAGAAGGGTTCTCCCTTAGGGAAAAGCGCTCTGACGGATGGGGTGGGTCTGTGCCAGAGGTGGGGATCAGGACTGCAGAGGGTCAGCAGGTGCCCCCGCTGGCTGGTGGTTTGGGGACTCCCAGGATGCCCCGTGGCATCCCCCCTTAGCAGGCATCAGAGTCACTGGCACATCAAAACACAGATGCCTTGTCTCTCACCCAGGGTTGGATCACGAGGGTGGCAGGCCTGAGAAACTGCATCTCAGACAAGTTCCACATGATGCTTGTGCTGCTGGTCCAGGACCCGGCTCTGAGAGCCATAGATTTTATCCAGCATTGTTGAGTGCCTGTGCTGCACTAGGCAGAGCTGGGTGGGCGCCTGAATAACTTCACACCTGGTACAACCCCCAGCTCACAGAGCCCAGTCACTGGCTGAATGAAATGAGGCACCCCAGAACCCCCACAGCACAAGACTCCCACTAGGGGATATGGGAAGTTTTGTGTTGACAGGCAGGGACAGAGTCACAGTGATACCAACCCCACCAGTATATGGAGTACTGACCAGTCCCTCAGGGAGGCAGTGTGCCTGGACTGCCTTCTTTTCTCCTTCATGCTCTTCTGAGATATTATGTTTTCTACAAAGCACACAGATTATGTTTTTAATTGAGAACAAGCTCTTAGAGAACCAAGGAGGCCAGCCTGGAGGCAAATGCCTGTTTTCATGCTGGCTCCACTTGGGGAGGCTGGCCTGCTCTCTGGAGCACACAATAAACCCTCCCCAGCCATACTAGAATCCCCATCCTCAGGAAGTCACCAAGCTTCCCTCAGCCCCAATCCAGGCCATCCCCTTGGTGTCTCCCAGCTCCCCAAGGGACTCCACCCCTATGGACACAAGGCCAGAGCACGGTCAAGAGAAAATGAAGTGAGAGAGTAGAAAACTGCCCCCTTAGGCTGCAGCCCCCTACAGCCCCCCGCCAGCCCCATCTGCAGACAAGGGGCCCCACCTGATTTTAGAGAGGGAGCTGGCCGCCTGGCCACCACAAGGGGGTTTATGTCTTTTCTGATATCCTGCGGGGAATAGAGGCCACAACAGGCTGAGCTGTCCTGGCCACCCAGGACCTCCGCAATGCTGGTGCTGAAGCAAGCACTGTCCATGTGGAGGCCAGATGTCCCTGTGGGCTGGTGCAGGAGGCCTTTTGGGCCCGGTGGGATAAGGTGGCAAGCTAGGGCCAAGCTGCGTGTCCTGCATGGCTTGCTAGCTGGGAAGGCGGTCTGCATGCACACACTCATGTGGCCTGTCACATACCCAGCAGATGCACACAAACCCTCTCAATGTGTTTAGGTGGGAGACACAGTTCCTAGAATTCCCAGGTGCCCAGCCTGCACTGGCTGATGCACCTACCACTGTGGACAAAGCAAATAAGTCCTGCTCTAGGAGCTCTGAGAGTGGCAGAGGCAATAAGCCAAAATGAAATTTTAACAAAGGTACTTTTATTTTATTATTTTAGGCAAGGCAACCCTTGGTTGACCTCACAGATTGCAAGGAACTTGTCAGCTTGCAATCCTTTATTTTTTTATTTTTTATGCCTATAGCATCTGGTCTTCCTAGGTGGTCTCCCATCCAAGTACTAACCAGGCCCGACCCTGCTTAGCTTTCAAGATCAGATGGGATCGGGCTTGTTCAGGGTGGCAAGGCTGTAGACAAAGGTACTTTTAGATTGTCATAAATATCGTGTGGAAAGAAGAAAGACAATGAGAAAGAGAGAGGTGTGGGGACAGGAAAGCCAGAGACAGCCACTTAAGGAAGGACCTGACTCCAGGGAGGATGACCAGGTAAGGAAGACTCAACAGAGGAAATAGCACACGTTGGGCAACGGGGTGGCCTGTGGGAAAGGGGCCAAAATTGCAGGGCCAGGCCAAACAAGGGGTGTGACCTGACCTTGAGAGTGAGGGAGGGAGGGCCTTGGGGATCTGAGCACAGTGGGGACCGCAGGACTTGTTCCTGAGAACATGCTCATGGGCCACTCCAACCTGAGTGGTCAGCTCTGTCCTTCACAGGCATGGGACTCAAGGTTTCTCTGGGTTCGGGTGTGGTGAGCCCGTGGAGGCAGGCAGGTCTGCCTGGTGGCCCACTTGTGGGCAGTCCTGTGGGCTCTGGCTCCTCGGGTTCACGCTGTCTTGCCTCATACAGGGTCTGCTCCCTGCATGTTTTCCCTGGGGTTCCTTCTCTTGGGAAGCTATGTTCCCATGAGAAATTGGCTGAGAAATTTAAAAGCCTGATTCCCCCAAGGCAACCCCAACTGGTGAGAGCAAGAGCTAGTATAAATGCTCGGCCCGATCTTTTTGGGGGTCCATTCTGGGAGGCAATGTGTCCTGGATTGAGCTGTGCACAAGTTCGGTCTCACACGCCCCACTCCTCTCTCCTGTTTCCTAGGGTCCCTCCTGAGTCGACCCCCTCAGACCAAGGCTCTGCTTCTGGGACCACTGGTAAAGCAGGTGAGTGAACTGGCCACATGGCTGCCCAGCCAGAGGGTGGGGCAGGGAAACCTGTGTGCACACCTGAGCCAGGGGCTGTGCTGGTCCAGCTTCCACCCACTGAATCCAGAGGCCTCCATCAAGTTCTAGGGTTCCCTGAGCAATCTCTGCAATTCCTCTGTCCTGGGGGTACAGGGTCCCATGTGGGAGTCAGTGCCTGGTGCACAGCAGAGACACAGCCCTGTGGGTAGGTGCTTGAGAAAGGAGAAAGGGTGCTGGAGAGGTGGCCTGTCCACCATGAGGCCGTCTACCCTTGTTGCCCTGTGCTCCTGGCAGAAGCCCCCTCAGCCCTGGATCTGAGCCATAGGAGGATCAAGGGAGGTGAAGCTTGGGGACACTCTGCAGAGGTCACACCAGCATGAGTGGTGGGGAGGGAAAGGATTAGCAGCAGCTGGTAGCCATGGAAACAGGACAGTGGCCTGATAGACTCCCCAGGAAGGATCCCTGGACCCCTCACATGGATACCCTCACCCTAGCTATGAGCTCTGCCATTGCCTATTGTCCCCCCAGAGGCCAAAGCCAGTGGCTGCTGGACACAAAGTCTGCCCCTCTCCCCCACCTGGCCACTCCGGCTCCCGCCCATACCAGGCTCCACCACTGGTGCTGAGTCTCCCATGATTATTCAAAAGCAACAGAAGCTGACTCCAGTTCACCTGGAAACACCCAGAGGCCCCCTGTTTGTGTCCCTAAGAAGGTCCCCCCAGGCTGGGGCGGGCCCTGGAGGCTATTAGACATTCCCTGTCCTATGGCCAACCTAGCCTTCTCTCCACTCCCCCAGATGGGCCATGCTGCCTTCCACCATTGAGCTTTTGCTTTGGCGGTACCCCTGCCTGGTGCATCCCGCCTCCCTTTCCCCAGTTAATTCACCTGTCAGCTCAAATGCCCCTTCCTCCAGGAAGTTCCCCTGGCTGCCCCACATGGGATTTTTACCCCTCAGTCACCAGCTGCCCCCAGACCACATCCCCTTGGCAATGTCTGCTGTGGTTGCAGAAGGTATGAATGTTGGTGAGCGAGCATCCTCCACCCACCACCCTGCAGAAGCTGCTGTGGACTCATGGGAGGCATAGGGCCTTCTGCATAGTCTGAACACCGAGGGGCCTGAATACAACTGGGCTGACCCTCCTGGCCATGGACTCAGGCTTCAGTGGGCACTTCCTTAAAATAAAGGCATATTAAAATGCAGCTTCTCAGGCTACCCAGCCTTCAGAATGGGAGGTGAGGTGCTGTGAGGCTCAACCCACAAGGGCATCGATCAGGCATGAAGATGGAGTGGGGACCAGAGACCCAGACCCTGGTAAAGGGGCCAAAAGCCTGGCTTGGCCCCAGGAAGGGGAGAAGGAGGAATTTAGGTGGACTACACCTGAGGAGACTTGGCATCCTGTACCCCAGGGCATGGCTGGGACCCCCACCTGGCCCCACCCTCTCCAAAGCTCTCTTCTCTCACTTTATGGTTGTACCCCCCAGGTGAGGTCTTAGATCCATCCTGTGCACTCTGATTGGCTCAGTTGGAGGGGGCAGAGCCTGTATCCTGGGGGTGCTCTGATTGGCTCAGTTGGGGATTGCCTAGAGAAGGAGGTGGAGCCTGTCAGGTTAGGGCCTCTTAGATGCGCATTCCCTAGTGAGTTTCTCCTGGGCACTCCAGAGAGTCAAGACAGCCAGAGCCCCAGGTGCAGGGCATGTGCCATCAGACATGGGGCATGAGAAGGAAGATAGAGGCCAGACACCAAGTGGGGGTCCACTTGCACCAGGCTAGCTCAACTGTCCAGCATACTGAATCCCTCCCTACCCTGCAGCCTAGGGGTAGGAGAGCAGAATTCTGCAGGTCCTAGATCTTCATTTCAAGATGGGGAAACTGAGGGTCAGAGATGGCAAAGAGCTGGGTAGAAAGCAAAGGTGGGCTGGATCCGAGTCTCTGGACACCCAGGCCAGGGCCTGCTCAGGACGCCTTGCTGTCCCTTGAACGGAGGGGCTCTGCAGGGGTGAGGTGGAAACAGACATAGGCTGTCCAATCTTGGGTGAGCTGGGATGTCCTGGGTGTGGCCCTATGCAGCCTAGCTGGGACCTGCCTCGTCCTAGATGGATTGTCCCTGGGAGGTCAGGCCTGGCCTCTGATCTGGCAGGGCCTGGATCATCCCAAAAGAGGCCTCTAGGGTGACTTTGCAGTCCCCCCATAAGGTGGGACTGGTCTCCTTTACCTCCCCACTGGCTGTGCTGAGTGGCCCTCAGGCCACTGCTACAGGCTCAGCCTGGGCAGGGTGGGAAAAGCAGCTGAAGCTTATCCTCACAGGCAACACAACCATTTCCAGGGCCACCCCACCTGTGTGTGAGACACTGGCGCATCAAGCAGGGCCAAATCTGGCACTTGGGCCATGTGGCATCAGGTACCTCGTCACTGACCTAGCAGTGGGGTATGAAAGTGGAACATGAAAGAGAGAAAGAAGGTGATGAGCTTCCAAAATTAGCCATGACATGAAATGAGTCTATTACTGCCCCGTTTGCAAACAGCATCATTGATCCAGCAAAGACTTACCAAGTGCCTGCCCTGAGCTCAAGCTTTTCTAGGAACTGGGACTTGGGTAGAAAATGTGCAAGTGCTGCCCTCCTGAACACACAGATAAGAAACGTCCAACCCTGGGAGATGAGGGGGTTGACGGTAACCTGAGGTTTGAAGTCCAGGTGATGAGGAGAGGGCAGTGCTGTGACACAGAAAGGGACGACACAGCCAAGAGATGGCTCCAGTATTTTCGATGTGGCAAGACAGAACTGTGGCTCTCCCACCCAGTACAGGCTACAGGAATCAGGGTAGGTCCTACAGGCCTCGACTGGGTTGGTGGGTTTGAGTGGTGTCCACCTTCATCATGCTGAACCCCCAGGGGACAGGGACAGGAAATGTGCAAAGGAGGTGGCCAGAAGGGGAGCTCCAGGTACAGGGAGAAGCTGATTGACAGGGTCCTTTTTCCAGGGGTCTGAGGGTGGCCCATTTGGGATAAGAGACTGAATATACAAACAGACAGTGGCCAGCCACATATGAGAAGGGAACCCGACCCACGATGTGCAGCAACCAGCAGGAAGTCAGACCATAGCTTCTGCCCAGAATGATCAGGACTTGGTCAGTGACAGCAGCTACCGTGCATTGCCCCCATTTCCAACCCAGGACCAGTAAGAGAAAGTCTAATGTGCTTCTCAAACACGTCACATAGGGAATCAGCTCCATGAGAACACTCCTGCAGCTAGCTCTTTCTCCATCCTAAAGTTTCTCCCTCCCCAACCTGGCTTCAAGTGTCTATCAAGTCTCTATCTCTATCTCTATGAGATAATGGTGGCTGGCCCCTGGCTACAGCAAGCTCTGAATAAACACCCTCTCTATTCTTGCATGAGTCTGTAGCTGGTTGCTCGGAAGTATAGGAAGCCACCTGGACTGGTGATTGGCATCTGAAATTGCTTCCTGTATGAGCAGTCTTTGGAAACTGAGTCCTTACCCTATAGGATCCAATGCTATTTCCAGGGACATACTGTCAGAATTAAGTTGTAGGACTCCCAGCTGGTGCCTGAGAATTACTTGACGTGTAGCTACATCTGGTGTCAGAAGTAAAGCACGGAGAGTATTCTAAGAGCAGAGTGTTGCAGTAGAGAAATCGCGTTTTCCTATATAGCATGCAACCCGTGTAGTCACCCAGGGCCCCTCACTTGGTTGAATGCTTTCATGTGACCATCTTGATATTCTTAAAATTTTGACCTATGTGCCAGTGTTTTGTAAGTGACATCTGATGGCACAGTGGCACATAGGTGTGATACGCATGTCCACTACACCCCATGAGCAAGTAGCATCCATGAGCATACCCCTGAACACACAGTTCTGGTGGACTCACTATGCACAGAGTTCAGCAAGATCAGTATAAGGTCTAAGGCAGCGGCCCCCAACCTTTTTGGCACCAGGGACTGGTGTTCCTATGAGAATCTAATGCCTGATGATCTGAGGTGGAGCTGAGGCAGTGATGCTAGTGCTGGGGAGTAGGTGCAAATACAGATGAAGCTTTGCTTGCTCACCCATTGCTCACCTCCTGCTGTGCGGCCCAGTTCCTAACAGGCCACAGACCGCTCCTGTCTGCAGCCCAGGTATTAGGGACCCCTGGTCTAAGGTATCCTAGGGCTGTTATAACAAAGGACCACAAATTGGAGGCTTAACACAACAGAGGTGTGGTCTCTCGAAGTCTGGAGGCCAGAAGTCCGAAATCAAGGTGTCCACAGGGCCTTGCTCCCTCCCAAGGCCCTAAGGAAGAATTTGTTCCTTGCCTCTTCCAGCTTCTGATGTTGGGGCAATCCCTAGCTATGGCCACATCATTCCAACCTCTGCCTCCATCTTCACATAGCTGTCTCGTCTGTGTGTCTATGTGTCACCTCTGTGTGTCTCTTCATCCTCTCTTCTTTTAAGGACACCAGTCATTGAGTGTAGGGCCCCCTAAAACCCAGGATGATTTTATCATGAGATCCTTAATTACATCAGCAAAGCCTTATGTCCAAATAAGGACACATTCTCAGGTTCTAAGTGGATATGAATTTTGCGGGGACACTTATCAACCCAGTACACCAGTACACAGGTGAGGGTGTTGTGTCTATGACTAAGTAAGAGGGAGAGGAAGGGCAGCTGATAGTCAGGGACCATGATCTCTATCGGAACCAGAACATGCAGGAAAAAAGCAGTGTTCTAAGAAACATATGGCCAGGGACCCCTTCACATCCTTTCTTACTTATGTTACTTCCTGTAAGAGCCAAATTACACCGAAATGATGACCCACCACAGTGCCCTGTCCCCTCAGTCCTTCCTTACCAAGGCCAAGAGCTATAGGATGTACAAAATCAAAAAGTGAAATTAGAACAGCTGTGGTAGAATTGTATCAAGTTTCTACTGATCTGGTAACAACAAAATAAATGTGTATCTACTACCCATGACATACACATTGAGCAACTGGGTGATTTCACTGACCACAGAAATTTCTTAGAGTTGCATTTATAGGTAACATCACACAATATAGAGATGAATGATAAAATTCATGCTAATAATTTAAATATTTAATTTTCCTTTACTTAGAACATTAAATAACCAAATGACAACATCACAAGTTGGAAGAGATGGCAAAAGAAAGGAAAACATTTTACTGTTAATGGCATTTTTTCCTGATTTTTGAGCAAGGGGCCCTGTGTTCTCACCTTGTATGGGCATCGACAAATTATGTGGCCAGTTAATCCAGAGAAAGATGAGAGTAAGGAGGAAGAGGATCTCTGATCAGAGAACAAAGAGAAGGTGCAGGTGTGTCTCCAGTCTGGGCACTACCTGGTACATGCAGGCTTTTACCACGCCAAACAGTGCTTTAGCAAGAGCTAGTCTTTCTTACAAAGCAAAACAAGCAAATGGGCAGAGGATTTAGCCCCAAAGCAAGCTGCACACATACTCCTTCAACATGCCAATTGCCCCTGACCAGTTAACAGATTCTATCCAGGGTGGACCTGGTGCCAGTGGATGTTAGCCACAATATGGCCTTGAGCCCCTGTGAGTGCTTTTCCCCCTGCACTGTATCCTCAACACCCAGTGACCAGATAAGTGATAACACCACCTCACCCACAGCCTAGGTTATCTGGGAAGGAGATGCTGGGCCAAGAGTGACCATCCCTCCCAGACAAGACGGTGACCTCAGCTGGACCTCAGCAAGAGGATAAAGCTGTCAGATCAACCAAATGGGCTGGCCAGTGTCTGGAGTGGGCAGAACCCACCCTTACTCTATGAGGGGCCTGGGCTGAAGTTAATCTTTGCTTCTACTTGGAGCTCCCTGGGTGGGAATCGAGAGCAGCGCCCTCCCCACATGATTCTTGGCTCCTCCCCTGCCCTTGAGGATGCTAGGGAGCCTGCTTGGAGGTGCTTCAATCAAGTGCAATTTAATAAGCCAGTGGTGGGCAGGAGTAATGTAATCAACTCTGCTGATTGCCAGAGTGACGTGGGACACTCAGGGGCAGTGATGAGGTGCAAGTTCTGGCTATAAATCAAAGGCGACAACACAGGCCTCAGGATCCAGAAGAGAGTAAGGTCTGGGGGGTCAGGGTGCCAGAACAGAGCCCTTGGGGCAGTGGCTCCCATAGACACCTCTGTGGCCAGACTTCAGTGGCCTGGCTGCAGCCCGAAACCCAGAAACTAGCCCCTTGTCTTTTTAAAAAAATTAATAGACTTTATATTATAAGGCAATTTTAGATTTATAGAAAATGAAGCAGCTAGCACAGAGTTCCCATGTATCCCTCTCCCCCCGCACACCATTTCCTCTATTATGAACATCTTGCATCCTCAGGATACATTTGTTATCACTGATGTTATAACGATATTGGTAATACTGATACACTGTTATTAACTAACGTCCATGGTTTATAATAAGATTCACTCTTGGTAGTGTATACTCTATGGCTTTAGACAAATGTCATGCATTCATCATTATACTATCATACAGAGTAGTGTCACTGCCCCCAAAATCTTCTGTGCCCCACCTATTTATCCCTCCCCCACTCCTCCGATTGCAGACAACTACTCATGTTTTTACTGTCTCCATGGTTTTGCCTTTCCCAGAATGTCACAGGGTTAGAATCACTCAGGCTGTAGCCTTTCTAGACTGGCTTCTTTCGCTCAGTACAGTAGTCTCCCCTTGTCAATGGTTTCGCTTTTCACAGTTTGTTATCCAAGTCAACTGTGGACCGATAATATTAAATGAAATAAATAATTCCTAAGTTTTAAATTGTGCTCCAAGTCATGGTGGTCTAAGAGCCCAAGGGGGATATGTGTCAGCTCTCGGGGCAGCACAGCTCTGCCACCTTCTCCAGGAAGCCCTCCTCCTGGAGCTCTGTGGCCATCATAGGCTCTCGAGTGCTCAAGGGCCTGGCACATAGCAGGACACTGCATAGTCCTAATGGTGTTCCCCCCAAATTCATGTCCACCTAGAACCTTGGAATGTTGCCTTATTTGGAAATGAGGTCTTTGCAGGTATAATTAAGTAAAGGAGCTAAAGATGAAATCATCCTGGAATTAGGGTAGGTCCTAAATTCAATGACTGGTGTCCTTATTAGAAGACACACAGAGAAGAAGCCATGTGAAGACAGAGGCAGAGACAGGGGTGATTTTCCCACAAGCTAAGGAATATTTGGAGCCCCCAGAAGCTGGAAAAGGCAGAAAGGATCCTCCCTTGGAACCTATGGAGGGGGTGAGGCCCTGTGTCACCTTGATTTTGACTTTTGGCTTCCAGACTATGAGAGGATGAATTTCTGTTGCTGTAAGCCACTAGGTTTGTGATCATTTGTTCTGGTGGCCCCAGGACACTAGCATAGGCTCAATCCTTACAGGAACCCTCCCTTCCTCTCCCTGTTTTACCTGCTAGAGCCCCTCATCCTGGGCTAATCTCATGTGCTTCCCCAGAGTTCTGGTCTCCCCTCAAAGACTTTGTTGTGGCCAGATGTCCAGATGGCCTGACTGGGCTGCATTTTGAGGGGCAGGGAGAGGAGGCCCACCTATACTTCCTCACCTCCTCCACTTTCTCCCAAACACAAGAGCACTATTGGGACTTTTGAATTTCACCTTTCCACATTTAGTGCATTTTGATGTCAACTCGTTCAAAGCTCATTTAAGTCACTTAATTTCCTACTTGGAGGCAAATCAAAAGGAGCTCATTTCTTTGATTTGTTCACATCAATCAACTTTTACATCAATTAAAAAGTCCATTTCATTCATCAGATGCCAGGGAATGCTATCTTTTCTAATATGTTTGAATTTAGTGATTCACCAATGTACTTCATTCCATTTGACATAACAAAATAAAATAGCATTTAGAGAAAAAATTTCTCATTAGGGAAAAAGTCACTAATAAGTCAGGTGAAATTGCAGAACCAAACAGTGCTCTGCCTTAGTGGCAAAGCATGGTGCTTGAGATTTAGGAGATAATGATGGTAGGGGGTCAGATGTCCCCAGCTCACCTCATTACAATGTCCCAGCCCCCTGTGGAGTCTCTCCAATGCCTCATCTTTAGGGACTAGATGGGGTAATTAGATGAGGGATAAGATCCTCATGGAGGGACAGCATCTCTGAGTCCAGGAAGTGAAGGGTTGGGGCTGCTGTCTGCAGTCCACTGTCAAAGTGAGGGACGTCCCCCAGCTCCATCCAATGGCTGCTCTTCAAGGACACAGGCCCAACATTGACAGAACTTCTGTTTTTCTAAGCAGAAACAGTTTTACATGCATTGACTGATTCACACATGTTCTCATCAAACTCAAGTGACATATATCCAGGGCACGGGCCCAGCAGGGCCACCATAGCTGCCCTCCCCATATCTTGCCTTTGCAGTGGCCCTGATACCAGGAGTGCTGGCCACCCTCCGTCTGAGCCAGCTGGTCTGTGTAGACATTCTAGTCTGAGGGTCTGGTTCAGTAGCTACATCTCCCCAATACCTGACCAGGCAGCCTGGTCTCCTAGGAGTGGCACAGGTAGGGGTACATGTGGGGGACTCTGGCTCTGCCCTGACCAGCTGTGAACCCCAGACAGTGGCACCCTCTGAGCCTCTGCTTCCTTATCTGTAAAGTGGGAATAATAAAAATAATGAAAATTAACAATAACGATACCAATTTGGTTGGTTTTCTGTGTCCACTTTGCAAGGCTCTAGTGACTGTTACTCAATCACATACACATGGAGATGTCCCTGTGAAGGCCTTTGTGGGTGTGGCTAACATCTATAGTTAGGGCGCTTTAAGTAAAGGAGATGACCCTCCGTGAGGTAGGTGAGTCTCATCCAAGCCTTGCAGCCATAAAAGCAAAACTAATCTTTCCTGGAGAAGAGGGAATTCTGCCTCAAGAAATCACTACAGGTCTGCTGCACATTTATGGCCTGGTCCTGGACCTCCACTGGAGTCTGCAACATTGGCCACCTCAGCACCTTCTGCTCTCCAATAACATCAAATCTCCACAGTCTCTCCATCTCCTACACTGACTACAAATATTGGAGAGAGAATAGCTTATTCAAGTATTATCATTTTCAATGAGTTCCAGTCACGATGGCAGAGTAGATAAATGCTGTGCTAGCCTCCTCTCACAATCATATCAAAATTAGAACTAAACTACAGAACAGCCATAATTGGGAGTCGCCTGAAGTCTAGCTGAACAGAAGTCCTACAACTGAGGACACACAGAATAGGCCACCTTGAGACTAGTAGGAGGGGCAGAGATGTGGATTGAGTTGGTCCCCTACCCGTGTGTGGCAGTTGAGAATCTGGAGGAATATCTCAGCTGCAGAGGTCCCCACTGGAGAGCAAGGGGTCCTGGCCCCACACTGGGTTCCCCAGTGCAAGATTCCAGTGCCAGGAAGAGAAGTTCCCACTACCTCTGGTTGTGAAAACCAGCAGAGACTGTGACTGAGTGAGACAGAGGGTGGCTGGACATCCTTTTTAAAGGGCCTGCACACAGACTTACTCACTGACAGACTCACTCTGAGCTCCAGCACTGGGGCAGCAGTTTGAAAGTCACCAGGGACAGGGAGGAACTGAATTGTCTGGCTTCAGGGCAAGGGTTGGAGGGGCAGCTTTCTCCCAGACAGAAGTGCTGGCAGAGGGCATTGTTCCTTTGTTAAGTCCTCCCCAACCCCGCATGCAAATGCAGACAGCCACAATGTCTGAGTCTCCATCAACCTGGTTAACACAGGTTGCCCTGCCCTGGTGGTTGCCTGAGACCCTGCCCCGCTCAATCTGCAAGCTCACCCAAGCTGTTTCCTGTAGCTTTTCTATACAAATGGCCTGTCTTGGCTCATGCTGCAGACTTTCCTAAAATCTCTCAAAGGTTCACAAAACCTAAACAAGCAGCATCTCACCTCGGTGTGCCCCATACCTCTTGCTGAGCAGCCTCAAGCCCAGCACTATTGGCAGCCAGCCTCCAGTTTGCAGCTTGGCCCCTTGAAGCACATCCAAATCCAGTGCGAGTGGCAGCAATCTGTGAATTGCTTGGTGGCTCATGCCAGGTGGCCCCAGGCAGGACACAGACTGTGGCTGAATTTGGTCTGTGGTGGAGCCCCTCTTAGGAGGTCCCAGCTTGCATGCCTTGTGATCAGCTTCTTTCTGAGCCATAACACACCCCCAGTCCACAGCCAAGGATGACACACCCAAAGGGCAGACTGGGCAGACACCAGAGCCCTGCTAAAGCTCTATAGGTTCAGCCCCTGCACAATGGCTTCTCCACTGTAGTCACCAGTCTGTCCTTGCAATCAATTAGCCCATTCATGTACAAACAGCAACCAAGGTTCAACAGGAGGGCACACATAACCCATAAAAGGGACACATCTGGAGTACCACCTCAGGTAACCAGAGAGACTATACCACTGAGCTCCACAGAACACCTACTGCATAAAGCCACTCTCCTAAGACCAAAAGACATAGCTGCCCTACCTAATACATAGAAACAAACACAGTGAGGCAGCCAAAAACGGGAGACAAACATGTCCCAAATGAAAGAACAGAACGAAGCTCCAGAAAAATAACTGAACAAAATGGAGACAGGCAATCTACCAGATGTAGATTCAAAACACTGGTTATAAGGATGCTCAATGAACTTAGGGGGAAAGTAGATGAACTCAGTGAAAACTTTAACAAAGAGATAGAAAACATAAAAATAGAGATAGGAAACATAAAAAAGAACCAGTCAGAAATAAAGAATACAATAACCAAAATGAAGCATAGCTTAAGAGGAATCAACAGTAGATCTGATGAAGCAGAGGATTTAAGCAGTGATTTAGAGGGTAAGGTAGCAGAAAACACCCAATCAGAACAGCAACAAGAAAAAAAATCCAAAAAATGAGGACAACTTAAGGAGCCTCTAGAACAACATCAAGTATACCAACATTTGCATCATAGGGATATCAAAGGAGAAGAAAGAGAGCAAGGATTTGAAAACCTATTTCAAGAAATAATGACTGAAAACTTCCTTAATCTGGTGAAGGAAATAGACTAGACATACAAGCTCAGGAAAATCAGAGCCCCAAACAAGATAAATCCAAAGAAGCTACACCAAGATATATCATAATTAAAATGCTAAAGGTTAAAGACAAAGAGACAATCTTAAAAGCAGCAAGTGAAAAGCAGTTACTTACCTACAACGGAGCTCCCATAAGACTGTCAGCTGATTTCTCAATAGAAACTTTACAGGCCAGAAGGGCTTGGCACAAAATATTCAAAGTGATGAAAAGCAAGGACTTACAACCAAGATTACTCTACCCAGCAAAGCTGTCATTTAGAATTGAAAAACAGATAAAGAACTTCCCAGACAGGAGAAAACTAAAGTTCATCACCACCAAGCCAGTATTACAGGAAATGTTAAAGGAACTTCTTTAAGAAGAAGAAAAAAAGAGGCAAAAAAGGTCAAACATATGGATAATAAAATGGCAATAACTACATATTTATCAATAATTACTTTAGATGTAAAGGGATTAAATACTCCAGTCAAAGATCAGGTGGCTGAATGGACAGGAAAACAAGACCCTTACATATGCTGCTGACAAGAGACTCGCTTCAGATCCAAAGACACATACAGACTAAAAGGGATGGAAAAAGATGTTTCACGAAAATGGAAACAAACAAACAAAAAGCTCGGGTGGCAATACTTATAGCAGACAAAGTAGACTTTAAAACAAAGGCTATAACAAGAGACAAAGAAGGACCCACTTATCCAACTTCTGGGTATTTATTTGAAGAAACCCAAAGCACTACTTTGAAGGGACATGAGAATTCATATGTTTATTGCAGCATTATTTACAATAGCCAAGATATGGAGGCTACCTGGGTGTCCTCCAATGGATAAATAAATAAAGAAGAGGTGGTACCTATATACAATGGAATATTACTCAGCCATAAAAAACAAATAAAATAAAATCTTGCCATCTGCAACAACATGGATGAACCTAGAGGGTACTATGCTGAGCGGAGTAAGTCAAACAGAGAAAGACAAATGCCATATGATTTCACTTACACGTAGAATCTAAAGAACAAAATAAGAAACAGAACAGAAACAAATTGATAGATACAGAGAACATTTCAGTGGTTGCCAGATGGGAGGGGGTTGGAGGGGTGGGTAAAAAAAAAGGAAGGGATTTATAAGTATAAATTGGTAGTTCCAAAATAGAAGTGGGGATGTAAAGTATAGCATAAGGAAGATAGTCAATAATATTATAATAACTATATATGGTATCAGATGAGTATTAGGTTTATAAGGGTGATCACTTTGTAAGTTATATAAATGTCTAATCACTGTGTTGTACACCTGAAACCAATATATTGTATGCCAACTGTAATTAAAAATATAAAACTTATTTTTTAAAAAATCACTGTAGTATCAAAGGCCACACCATGGGGACACTGACTTCTGGACTCAGGTTCACATCACAGGGACCCTGGAATACCACATAGGCCACAAACATGTCCCACCTCCAGACCCCATGGCTGGTAACCTGGGGCCAGGCCCTGGAAGGGATGGGCCACAGAAGAATGCCTGGCCAATGGATACAGTTGCGCTTCGTGGGCAATTCCATGTGGCAGTGGAACCAGCTCTGTGCCCATCCAGGCCTGAGTCACTGACTAGCTCCACGCATCAAGAACACAGCCTCTTGAAGGGTGGCTAATATTTGGCCAAATTCAATCAGAACTTTAGTGGTGACTGGAGGCCCTAGCAGCAGTGGCTAGTGGGCAGAGGGTCAAGCTGCCTTATGATGCCTCGGTGGCTGGAGTCGGGGTGGGAAGCACCCAAATTGAAACCAGGTTTCCCTACCAGTCAAAGCAAAGACCGAAAGACGCTGGGCAGGGCTGGCCCTGAGCACCATTCCTGAATCTCAGTCACCCCTGTGTCAAAGAGGCTACATGGGGAAACTGAGACCCCAGGGGCTACATACCTGTCCACAGTCACTTGTGTTACTATGTTCCCACAGCTGCTGTAGCAAAGGGCCACAAACAGGCTGAAAACAATGGGAATCTATTTTCTCAGTTCTAGAGGATGGAAATCAAAATCAAGGTGTGGGCAGGCTCATGAGGGAGGCTCCTTCCTGCCTCTCTCCTGGTGTCTGGCTTACAGTTGCATGACCCAGCATCATCACATGGCCATCTCCCCTTTCTTACCAAGACACTAAGCATTAGATTGGGACCCACCCTGCCCTAGTGTGACCATGACTTACTTTGATCACATTTGCAAAGACCTTACTTCCAAATAAGGTTATTGAGGAGAGGACTTAGACACATTTTTTCAGGGGACACAATTCAACCCTCTCCACCAGCTCCTGAATACCAGGGCCTCTGGCTGTGGTGACCACTGGACTGTAGTGCTTGTTGGCAAGCTCCTCCCCAGAGCTGGTCCCCCTCCCACTCCTTGAAGGGACTGCCTGGAACACCAGAAGGAGGGTGTGACCAGCTGACCCCCAGGGAGACAGAGTAGGGAGTGTGACTGTGCCCACCTACCTCCTGCTGGACTCCCAAGGAGGCCGCTCTGAGGGTGCCCCTGAGAGGGGGAGTGCCCCTAAGACATGCCCCAAATGCTAGGCCAGCTTTCTTGTTCACTCAGTAAGAGCCAGGCCTTACACTGGTGGTTGAGAATGACCATGTATCAGCTCCGGGTCCCAGCAGGGACCTGGGAGGGCTCCTCTGGGTGGCTGGGCAGTGTCCCTGGAGACTGATAAATAATTCATTTGCACATCAGCTCTGTGAGCCTCTCAGCAGCTTCCTGGAGACATGTCTCTAACTTCATTAGTGGGAGCTTGGTGCAGAGGTGGCCTAGGATCAGAGCCCTCCATGCAGTGTAGGGTCAAGGACACAGGTGGCCATGCACTCCCTGCCAGCCCATCCCCATCTGTCCCAGCTTTGGAACCCTTCCCTTTCTCAAATACTCAGGAGGTCCTGGCTTCTGAGAAGTGGCTACCGATGTCACCAGGCCAAGTCATCCCATTACACACACACACACACACACACACACACACACACACACACACACTCAAGCCCCTGGTAGTGAGACGGGGCAGCTGCCATTGGGATGTCATGTGCTGCTCCTTCCTGGACAGGGAGGGCAGAATGGAGCATCCAGAGTCAGCAGCCTCCTCTCTTGGGATTTTGGCCTTGAACCTATTCCCTTCCCACTAGGCAGTCAGAGGAGTGGGTAGGAACACCAAGATGTAGGAACCAGGGTAGACTCAGACCTCAGTAGAAAATGTCCAGAGCCACCAAGAACCTCCTGGGCCCAGCCTGTGCTTCCACGTGGATCTGCAGAGCATCGAGTTGACATTGTGATAATTGGCTGAAAAGACAAATTAAGGCATTAGCCAAGGACAAATTAGAGGCTTTCAACACAGCTGGAAAGAAAGTGAGGTGGGGGAAGGGGCCTGATCTGAGCCCAGCGATGATGAGGAAATGGGGAAGGGAAGGGAGCATAGACACAGGGGGTCAAGGGCTCCTCTATCCCCAACCCCCACCACCTCCCCACCCCCTTCCTCAACCCCTCACTCAATTCATTCCAAGGGCATTCATATCCTATTGTCCCTTCCTCTGCCACTAATCCCCCCTGGTGGGTCCTCTTCCTGGGATCCCTATGTCTGATGAGGTGTACCCTTGATCTGTCCTAGACCCCAGGTGTGACCACCCAGGTCTTCCCTTCCTCCCAAGACCTTTTTCCTTGCCTGGACCCCTACCTGGGCAGTGCATGGTAGTTTGTGAGGCAGTGGAGAGTGGAAGGGAAGGCAACAAGGACTCTCAGGACCCACTTCCCTCCCTCTGGGGTTTCTGGGAAAAGTCGGCCCCTCACTCTACCCTCCTCCAAGGGAACGCACCTCCCTACTAACACAGTCAGGGGATGCGGGGGCCAGGGACTGATCCCTGCGCTCCGGAGCCCCTAGTAGGGGCTGTCCACCCCTCCCCCCACCTCCCACCTCCTCCCACCTCCTCCTCCATCCTTCCTTCCTCAAAGGGTCCTCAACTTTCCCCCGCCAGGCCCCGACCCCTGAGGGACATGTGGGATAGGGGCAGAAATCAGATGCCGTGCTTCGGGCATCTGCCGGTCCCTGGCGACATCTGCTGGGCACTGTGGTAACTGCGGGAAGCAGAAGGGCTGGGTCGGGGGCTCCCAGGGCAGAAGGCGCAGGGAAACTGGGGCGGGCACTGAGGCACCACGACCATCTCTTGCTGCAGTCCTTCCCAAACAAAGCAACGGCAAGGTTAGGCGAACCGGGCTCAGGGTCCCTACGGCCTCTCGCAGTCCGTACATGGGTCCAGTCGCCTACAGTTCCTCCCACAAGGGACCCCGCTGATAGTACCTCTCATGGCCCCACGCCCCACCCACAGTCCCTCCCACACCCCCACCAACGGCCCCAACCAAGGCCTGGCAAGTGTCCTGTTCCCAGCAGTTCTGCCTGTGTGGTCTCAGCGGGTCACTCAACCTCTCCGAGCCTCAGTGTCCTCCTGAGTAACACGGGATCATAATTTCTGACCCTCCTGTCCCCTCCCCCAGAAGTTTCCAGGAGAGGCCTGCCCTGGGCCTGCCCCCAGGCCCAAGTCCACCCCCTCTCAGACCTCCCTCAGCCTGTGCTGTGGTCCTTGGGGACTCCTCGGTTGGAAGATTTCTCCCCAGTGCCCCCACAGTGCCTCTCCCTGTCCCACAGCCCTTCGTGAGTGAGTCCTTTTCTTGGAGATTTGTGGTGACAGCCTCAAGGTCCTGCAGGGTATAAGTGGTGTAGACAGGAAAGAAGGGAGCGGGAGATTCTTTGAGGATGTCACTCCTCTGCCCACTGCTGGGGGACCTGCCCGCGCGTCTATGTCCGCTCATCTGACAGCACCTGACTCTTAACCTGGCAAGGACCAGGCCCTTCCCTCAGGCTATCACAATTCCTGCCTGAGATGGACTCGGGGCGCCATCACCTGGGTCCTGCGAACGCCGACCTGACAGGTCAGGGGCCGTTAATACCTGGCATAGCTGGCACAAGGCCCGAGGGTGTGTAACACCAGCTCTTGCCTAGGTGCCCCTGGGGCCTACTGCTAAGCCCCCCACCCTCTTCAGGCTTCCTGCTGGCACTGAGATACATGTCTCGAGGCCTGATTTGGGGGTTCCCAGAAGCGACAGTTTCTTTCTGGTCGCCTCCTCCACTTCAGCTTCCACGGAGGGAGAGTTCAGAATCTTCTCCGATCCTGTGCTCTCAGTGGCCCACGGTACAGCGTCTCCCTGCCGCTCCCGGACCCCTAGGCCCCCATCAGCCTTTGTGAATCACTGAGAACAAAGCAGGCACTTGCCACTAGGGGGCGCCGGCAGTTCACAAACCGTTCCAACACAAAAAGGGGCGGGGCGGGGCGTGTTCAGCTTCGGCTGAGTTCGTGGGACAGGGAGGTCTTCAATGTACCTCCTCCTCGCCTGATGGTTAGAATTTCCCACGTCAAACTGAGAACCTGGGGTTTCAGGCCAAGACGCAGGTCTGGCCAAACGCCCTGGCCTGCCATAGGGCTTGGAGGAGTGGAGTTGCCGGTTCTGTCTTGTAGGGGCGTGAACCACGTGGGGTGTGGGGCCATCCTGCGGCCCCCCGCCCCGTCCACCCTCTTTGGCATTGCTGCCTGGGCGAGTGGCCAACCCAGCTGTCCCACACCCTCCAGCAGCTGGCTGGCGACCCTCCCGGCGGCGGGTGGACTCCGCTCAGCCAGGCCGGCCACACCTGCCACAGCAGCTGGTTCAAAATCCCCAAATCCTGCAAACCAGGCTTGTTTTGCCAAGCCAGGGAACCCTTGGCCCCAATGGCCTGTCCTTCACTGAACTGGCAATCAAGACTGCGGCAAAGCAGGCAGGCAGAGAGCTCCCGGGGATTCCAGGGGGCTTCAGGCAGGCCAGGCTGTGCAGACCCCAGGTGGGGTGGGAGTGTTCCCATTGCTGGCCTGAACCAGAAAAGTCTGCAGACTCACTTTTCAGTGGAAAGAATAATGGAGACTTTCACACGAGTCTCACCACCCTGCTGCCTTGGCCCAAAAGGAGGGGCAGCCTGGGGAAGTCAAGCAGCCACTGGGGAAGCTCTAGTTTGTTGTGGTGATGGGGACCCTCAAAGCCTCTGTGGTGAGAGAGGAAAGGATACAGCACTGTGGAAGCACCCTATGGCTAGGCTACTGCCAGGCTTGGGGTGGGCCCTGCTCCCCACCTATTCAGAGCACCCACCCAGAGTCTGTGTGGGAGTGGGTCCTGCCCTGACTCCCCGAATCTCAGGCTGCAGGAAGCAAGATAGACACCCAAGGAGTAACTTTACCATACTCTGCAGTTAGCACTTTACCATGCTGGTGCTATTACTCCTTGAGCATTTACTGAGCACCTACTACATGCTGGTCCATCCTGACACCAACCACACAGGGGCGGCCTCCTCCTTGCCTCCATTCCTTCCTGCGGTGTCCCTCAATGAGACCACACAGCATCCTCCTTGCCCCCTGACTTGCCCCACCTCTGCTCAGTTCCAGGACTCCAGTCTCATTGGGGGATGTCAGCCTCAGGAAGGAGGGCAGCTTCTGGGTGTGGGAGGGGGGTTCTTGCACCCAGAGCTGGGGACACCATAGTCACTGAGTCAGACTTATTCAGACCTGACCAGGGGAGGCTGGGCATTGTCAGCCCTAAGGGAACAGTTTCTTGTGAGCAACACAACCCTGGGAGGGTGTGGCAGCCTCAGGAGCAATATCTGTGTGGCTCCCTCCCCCCCATGCTCTCTCCCACACCCGACCTCCCCTCCCAACCCTCTCCTCTGCCCCTTAACTGTCCCCCAAGCATCTGCAGCCCCTGTAATCGATCCCCAGGCAGAGCTGGCCTAGCCTCTGGGCTCTCCTAGCTTTCCGGCCTCCGGCCCAGCTGTTGCTAGGGAGGCTGTGTCTGTCCTGGGGACCAACAGCTGCAGGCCCGGAAGCTCCCCACCCACTGTGGAGGTTGTGTGTCCCCAATGGCCCAACCCAGCCTGCCAAGGGCCATTCCCAGGGGCCTGGGGGCCCCTTGTCCTCATCTGCTCAGCCTCGGGGGGAGGGGGGCGGGCGGCGGCGGGACTGGCACTCAGAATCCTTAAGCCTGTGGCAGCAGAAGCCAGGACCCCTGTGGCTAGTCTGTGGGCAAGTTCAACTGAGTGCTCAGTACAGCCAGTGCCAAGAAGGGCCCCTGACACCAGCCACACTTGCCTGACCCTGTGAGGCCAGCAGTGAAAAACTGGACAGGATGCCTTGTCCAGGATGCCTTGTCCAGGGTGCCCAGGGCAGGGGATGGGGAGGTCAGCTTCCTTGAGGAACATGGAAGGTCCTCCCTTTAAGCCACCTGAGTAAATAGCAGCAAGCAGCCCAGGGAGCCCACCCCTACTCCCCACCCAGAGTTGGCCAAGGCCCTGCTCCATGAGCTCCCCTCCCTCCAGGCCCTAGGACCCAGTGTCTTCCCTGATCCTGAAGCCTGTCTCTGCTGTCCACTCTGATTCCAGGAGAGGGGGCTCCTGAGCTATCAAGACCACCTGTGAACATTTGTCAAGGGGTGATCCCCCCCCACTGCCTTGGGGTGCCTCCAACAGGTGTCTGGCCCTGCTCCACGCAGTCTGGTTGCTCATTTCCTGAGCCATCCATGGCCACAGCAAGAGGAGCCTGAGGCTTCCGACCAGGGAGCCCTCTGGGACCCCTTCCCTCTACGCTGCGCCAGCCCTGGACACTGACTCTTCTGGGGCCTCTGTACCTGCTTTCCCAACTTGGGGTGCCGTCCCCACCCCCACAACACCCTGCCTGCAGCCATGCTTTCTCTCTGGCCCTTGGAGCCCCTCTCCTATCTGTGCCAGGTCCACCACAAGCGCAGATTCCAAGTACAGGGAGCAGCTCCCAATTAGGACACAGAGCACCGGAGGGCCAATCGGGGGACCCCTGAGAGCAACTGATTCATTTACGGAGGAGAGGCGGAGGGGGCTCACCCCACAGGTGAATGTGAGCCAGACTGGCTGCCCCTTGGTGCCTATACTGGGTTGGATAGTGTCCCCCCAAAATTCATGTCGACCTGGACCCTGAGCATATAACCCTATTTGTAAGTGAGATTAAGTTGAGATCAGACCGGATTTGAGTGGGTACTAAGTACAGAGACTGATATCCTTAGAAGAGAAAGGAGATGACATGGGGAGAAGCTGGGTGACAATGGCGGTAGAGGCTAGAGTGATGCAGCCACAAGCCAAGGGACACCTGGAGCCCCCAGGAGCTGGATGAAGCAGGAAGAATCCTCCCCTGGAGCCTCCAGAGCTCAGTTCTGCAACTCCTTGATTTAACTTTTGGCCTCTAGAAGTTTGAGAGAATATATTCCTGTTGTTTTAAGCTCCACTCCCTTTAGTGAACATTTGTTATTTTTACCCTGGGACACTAGCATAGGCCTGGATGTGGTGTGAGGTATAGGGAACTTTCTGTGCAGCTTCTTGGCAGTGGCCCAGCTGTGCCCTCGGTGCCCAGTGCCCAGAGGATGCCTGGCAGACCCACTTCTGGACACTCTGCCAGCCCTCCTAGTCCCTTGACATTGGCATGTGGTAGCCTCAGCTTCATCCTCCCCCCAAAGCACACAAGACCCCCCGACAGGGCTGACCTCTGGGCACAGAACAGGAGCTGTCGGGAAGAGATCACACGGTGGGCTCAGGGGCGTAGGCCTTCCAGTAGCAAGGAGGAAGTGGCATCAGCCTTGAGGTAGTACAGGGCTAAGGCTGGGGGTTCTGAGGAGGAAAGACGTACTGCTCCTCCTGGTACAAGGGGCGCAAATTCATGTATCTCTCAGGTCAAAGCCACCAGATCCTCTCCGATTGGCTGCCTGGAGGGATGAGCTGCAAAGGGCATTTCTGCAAGATCGCCGAGCTCGGTTAGTGATGTCTGCCCTGGGCACTGCACTAGACAGTGGTGTAACACATGCCAATGTTTGCCATGCCGGTTGAGAGGGCACAGGAAAAACCAGGCAACCTCTAAAGATCCTTCTGACCAGCCCCGAGCCAAGGTTGCTCAGGGTCTCGGACAGGTCTCCAGGCCGCTCCTGGAAACAGTTTCTTCCAGGTCAACATCAGAAGTCCGTACTGTAGTGGGCTGTTCGACTGGGGTCCAGTTGACTTCCTGGGCTGCCTACCAAGACGAGGACAGAGTGAGCATGCTGGCTGCCCCAGCCTGGTCCTCTCCTGAACCCCCACCCCCCACAATAAGAGGCCGTGGCCAGACATGACTGGTCAGACAGACTCAGTCCCCAGGCCCCTCTGAGCCTCTGACATTCCTAGCATTAGTTACTGCGTTCCCCGCCCCCTTGGCACCCAATCCATCAGCCGCCCCTGCAGGCATAGACTCCTCCAGCCGAGGACCCAGCAGCAAGGTGGCTGGCTGGCTTTAAGCAGGTAATTTATCTGGGCTTTGTTTCTTTCCAGCATCTTCAAGCAAACATCAGATGATTTTATTTCAATGAAGCAGCTCTCCACATGGTCTGGATTTCCCATCTCCGGGAACCTTTCACTTCTGAGGGAGACTGGAGTGGTGGATGTTTATTTTATCACTTCTCCCCACGCAGGAGTTTAATAACTTAGCAGTGGGTTTGGGGCGGCTCCGCACAGAGCCATTTGTTTCTCCGGATCTCTCTTCTTTTCCAGACCCCCAAGTGTATGCACTGACTGGCCACATATCATGTTTTCCCTCGAAAGAAGTGGTTTTGCTATTAAGATCTTTATTTCAGCTAGATTGTTCTACCATTCCTCGTCTTGGGCCCAGCTGTCCAGGACCAGTGGCAGCTCCACAGGGCTTGACCACACCCATGGCGGGTGAGCTTCGAAATGCCAGCTGAGGCACAGCTCAGGTGCTGAATGTACACTCAGGCTGGGCACTCTTGGGAGCAAAGTCTGGACCTCTCATTGTTCCCTTGGGCATCTCACCATGCCTAAGAGCAGACCCCAGGCAGCCACCACCCTGCTGCTGGAGTCTTGGCTCTGGCCAGGGCTGGTGCCCATCAAGAAAACTCCAAAGAAAAATAAGCGATCATTAAGCACCTACTGTGTTCTGCCTTATCTCTAAACTTGATTTTCATGGCCTTCTCCTCTCTGATAGGGCATGAGTCCCCGACAGGTGATCGTTATTTTAAAAACTCAGTGCGTTCCCATACACCACATGCTGTTCAAAATGCTGCACGAACCTGTGCTCTGTTCTCCATAATCCAACATAGTAGGATCATTATCCCATTCCCAGATGAAGAAACCAAGGCCCTGAGAGGCTGAGTGCCCATCCAGCGGCCCCGAGCTTGTGGGCAGGGGAAGCGGGTGCATGGTGCATACTGGTTGTCCCCTCTAGCTTCACCTCACAGCTGGCCTCGGCATGTGTGCCAGGCAGGGACAGGAGTAGATTTTGATGAAGTAGGTGGAGTTCAGAGGTGACTTCAGGAAAAACCTCTGACCTGGGGAGCCAGGTCTGCCCCTTCCAGATATGCACCACCCTATGGAGCAGAGGAGGCTGGGAAAACTGTCCCCCTTGTAGGGTCTCCACCCGCCAGCCTTGCTCTATCTTGTGACCATCTTGACCGATTGCCATCAAAATTGTATCAGAAAGCTCCAAGCAGCAGGTCTCTGTGTGCCCAGCTCACTAGGCCCTTTTCAGGGATCCTCCTTAAATTAACTCAACCTTGGATGACTGTGCTCCCAGCCTTACCGAGGTCCCCCTGGGCAGATCTGGGGGCCCTAGGATTGGTCCCGGCCTCCCTCCCACACCTGCGTCCCGAAGCCTGGGGAGTCCTGGCAGACTGGACAGATAGCCTCATAGGAGCCAGGACCCCCTGAAGGACTCCCCAGGATATGGGGACCCAGGAGGTGCATGTTAATGGCTGAGGAGGGCTGCTGTGGACCCTTACATCTTAGGCTCTGTTGGCTATTCCAGAGACAGGAATGCGGCTGTGGTTATCAGGGTGACATAATGGTGACTCCCCTTTGACCCCATTGAAACAGCAGTGGCTGCAGCCTGTCTCTGGCACCCTGATGGTATTAGGCATCACACCACGCTGATGCAGGGTGGGACACCGAGGAGAAGCTTGCAGGGGCTGCGAACACCCCAGGACCTTGTGTGGCTAGTGGAAGCACTTCCTGACCCCTGATTCCCATTTCCAGGACAGAATGCAGAAGCCCAGTGCAAAATGAAAATGTTCACAAATGGTTAAGAATCTCAAGAAGTATCCCTATATCACACCCAGCTGAGTCCCACGGATAGTAAGTACTAGGTTCTGCCTTAGACTTGGGCACACGTCCCTAGGCCACTGGACACACCAGCCCTCAGCCCCACAGATGCAGGTCCTCAGGCTGTGGGGCTTAGGGGCCTGTGTCAGCCCCAGCCCACCTCCCCTGACTCAGGCTGCAGCCTCAGCTCAGTCCTCATCTCCTCTCACACGTGTGCTCGCAGCTGTGGCCCCGACAGAGGAAATCCTTAGCTTTGCACAGGCCCTGGGGGACACAGAACTGCCTGGAACAGCTGGGTGGGGGTGGCTGACGGGAACCCTGGGCTGCTCTCCCGCTCCGGGCATGGCCTGCCTAGGCACCATTTCTGAAGTGGGGGTCAGGGCTGTTCCTCAGGGACCCTCTGCCAGGAACCGGCATTCTTGAGTTCAGAGATCTTCCCCCACAATCAACGAGACCTGGGTCATGGGGCTTGTGTCAGTGTCCCCAGGTGGGGGCCACCATTCTCACAGGGCTGCTCCAGATGGGGGACTGGGGCCCCAGGCCACCCCTACCTTTGAGCAGAAGTAGTCCCTCCTGAGTGTGGCTGGTCTCAGGGTAGAACTGCGGGCCCACCCTCCCAACCTATTTAGATGAAATAATTCCATCTAAGTCCTAGGAATTAGTGTCACCAAGTTACGCCCACAACACTCAGGGTTCTAGGTACAGAGAGGAGCTGAGCAAGGATAGGTGGGATAGGAGGGGCTCTGTGGGGTGCTGAGCCTGGGGAGGAATGTGGGCCTCTCTCCCAGCTGCCCCTGGAGCTGTCCTGAGGGGCCACCCATGATCTAGTATGACCAGGAAACACAGGACAACACCCCTGGGGTCAGTGGTCTTGGGTCAGGTGTGGGTCTTAGTGACCATGTGCAGACTCGATAGGTTAATGATCTGCTCAGAGGCCCCCACCCTCAGTTGAATGAAGGTGTCTTCACAGAGCCCCTCATAACCACAGCATCTGCCTGCTTAGAACATGCTGCCCACAGGGGTGGGGACCTTGTCTCCAAGTCCCTAAGGAGGAGACAGCTTGGTGGCTCCACAGTGCGGTAGGGAAGAAGACAACCTGATGTGTCCAACAGGCCAGAGAAGCTCGATGATGCCCCTTGGAGCTACATGTGGACATAGCAGCAGGCAGCAGAGGTGAGTCTCGGTTCCCTAGAGAGAGAAGGGAAGGGAATGGGGCTCATCCGTCACAGGCCCTAAGCTGGTCCCAGTACTCTCCCTTTTTCCAGGAGCCACCCAACACCTGAAGGCCTCTGAGGCAAATAGCAGAAACATAAATCTCCCTGACTGAAGTGAAAAGCACAAGTTTCTGGATCATGAAATTGGGGTATGACTTCAGTCATGGCTGGATCCAGGTGCTCAGCTCCCCTCCCTGTTCCTGCTCAACTCAACGCAACTTCTCTGTGCCTTTACTCTCCCAGGGAAGATGGGCTCCTCAGAGCACTGAGCTCCTGAGGACAAGAGGCCCTCCTGTCCAGCTCAAAGGCAGCTCAGTTTGGCCTGTGGACATATGCCACATGCCATGATGGGGAAAAGGATTCTGTGATAAAGCTCCTTGCCCACTTCCACAGAGCCCAGGTGGCCAGGGGAAGAGTGACCTGTGACCCCTCCCAGGATCTCAGGGTCAAAGACTCCAAAAAGGCTGACGCTCTAGACTATCGGCAGCCATCCTGGAGACTGTGCATCTCTGTGTAGCAGAGATGCCTAGCTTTCCTAGGTGGCCACCTTGGGTGTTTGGCAGGATCCCAGCACAAGCTCCCTGTAGCCACTGGGGCTGCAATAAGAAGCAACAGAGTTCCAAACCCCTGAACCCCTTGTCCTAGGCTGGCTGCATCTAGGTCCCTCAATGGCCCCACACAGGACAGAGCCAGCCTTCCCCAGTCTGGCGGCTGTCCCCAAAGCAGTACCCAGTAGGCTCTTTGCAGACCACCATTTCAATAAGATGTGTCCACGGGCTACCCTGGGCCCCTGAGAGCAGTAGGAAAATGCCTTGGGCAGCTTTAGCATCCACAGTGCATCTCTTGCCACGCCCTGGCTGAGGTCCAGGGGCTGAGGTGGAGCCAGGAGTAGATGGTAGCATACAGCTGGTGCTCATCTCCAATCTGTTTTAGACGCCTGAGGAAGGGGCCCTTGGCACACAGCTCTCAGTCCAGACAAGGGTCCCCCCAACACTGGTGCTAGGTGCAAGGGCAAGAATCACATGGGGCTGGGGCTGGGGCCAGCATTGCTGTGGCCCAAGGCAGGCCAGGCAGCCTGTCCGGCTCCATGCTGCCCAGCCAGGGCAACCACCCCATACAACGGAGCTCTGAGCCCGGGGCGGGCCGGGAAGCGCTGCCCGCTGCCCGCAGCCCGCCTGCTCACAAGGGTCTCATTGTGTGGCTGCGGCTGTGGGCAGCAGGTGGCTGCCCGGTCCCACACGAGGAGGCCCTGCTGCCAGCCGCGCGAGCGGAGGAGGGCACGGCAGGCACCGGCGGGGTGGGGGGCACGGGTAAGCCAGGCTGGGACAGGGCTCAGCACGCACAGAGCCGGGGCTGCATCATGAAGGCGCCTATTCTAACCCCAGCCCTGCCCATTCAGCCTGAACAACATGTAGAGAGGTGGCCCCCATCCCACCATGGGCCCTAAGCCAGTGCCTGGCCACACCCGGGCCTCAAATGCCAACGCTATGGCCTGAGCAAGGACTGGAGCTGGAAATGTAGGGCTGGTTCTGGGCAGGGAAGCCCAGGAGGCTTCTTGGAGGTGGTGAGAAAAAGGAGGAGCAGGAAATGGGCACAGAAAGCCAGGTGGGCAGCAGCAGGGCCCAGCACGAGAGGGAGTGCCCCCAGGGGTCAGATAAGACAGGGCAGCTGCTGGGCACTTTTAGGCAATAGGACAGCCTCTCAGAAAAGTGCTGAGTGCAGGTTCAAGGGTCACACCCCTACTCAGCCACCTAAGGCCTCAGACAGTTTCTGTCCCCTCTGTGCCTCTCCATCCGTGGAGGGGAGAAAGAATGACAAGAGCCAACTTATGGACAGGCTCAGCCTGGTTAAATGCCATGCCATGGCTGGTCATCCGGTCCTTTCAGAGCCAATGCATAAGGCTGAAAGACCTCTTGCACCCTTGGGCCCTTGCCGGCCTCCCAGCCCTCTCTGGGAAGCCCTCTAGTGGGCCCGTTTTCTGACAGCTGGCACAGAGGGGCAGTAGGAAGGGCTCCATCTTTGTTCTCCAACTCTATTCTGAGCCCTGTCCCCAGCCCCTGGGCCTGGACCCTAGGCAGGCCACCTCAGTGAAGTCAGGAGGCTGGGGCTTGGCTCCCCACTCAGCCCCGCACTCCACGCTGGCCCAGGGAACACATGTGGGGCAGGCATCCCACCTCCCTCCCCATAGCAGCATTAGGTAAGAACAGCTGGAGCCAGCCGGGGAGGCTGGACAGCCCGACGGTCAGGCAGACCTCTGGCAACTGGACACTGGGCCAGTTTTAGTGCAGCTCCATGGCCAACCTGGGGGCCCAGTCTAGGCCCTCCTCACCCCTCCTGATAGTCAGAAAAGGAATGCCCCAAGGAGGGCAGACCAGAGAACAGGCTGTCCTCCCTCCTGGTGCCACCAAGGGCCTCATGGCTGGTATCGGCACAGTTGCTCCTCAAAACAAGAGGTTCGAGTTAATGCTGTTTTAATGTACAGGATGTGACAGAAATGAAAGGCAGGAACAGTTGGCCCCAACAGAAGAATTTGAGTTAAAATAAAACTTGGCCCTGGGCCTTGGCTCCCCTGGGACCGCAAGGGCCTTGTACGCTAAGTCACGCCTTTGGGCAGCCTAGCCCCTGTCTTGGACACAAAGCCATGGGGTGGGGAGACAGGGACGAGGGCCAGGGAAGGCCCCACAGCAGGCCTGCGAGTATCTACCACAGGTAGAGGCCGCCTGCCCCACGTGAGCTCTGCACAACAGCCTTTGAAAGCTGAGCAGACGGCCCCATTTCACAGATGAGAAAACCGAGGCCCAGACCTTGCAATGTCTCAGGGCTGGTGTTGGCAGGGTCAGTGTTGAAAGGCTCATCCTAGACCAGGCTTCACTGAAGCCTCCTTGTAAGGAGGACACTCCTGGGGACCCAAACTGTCCCTTCAGAGTTGTCTTCTTGTGTTTGCCTCCCCAGCTGCCTAAGGAAGCTCTGGTCTTTGCAGAGCACCCCAGCCTGCCAGCCCAAGAGAGGGCGAGCCGCTTGGCTCTAAAAGTCAAAGCTCTCCTGGTGCCTTTTTCTCCCCAGCATCTTGGCAGGGACTCCCATGGGGCCCCTGCCTGGCCTTTTGCCCTTGGGCCCAAAAGGCCAAGGAGGCCCCCTGGAGCTGGTGCTCCAGGAAGGGGCTCTGCACACAGTGCAGCCCATTGAGCTGACTCCCCGTGCTCAGGGAAGCTCAGTGTCAGGGAAAGACGTTCCAGGCGATTGAGAGCACTCAGCCATGCATGAGATGGTGCAGACACTACAGGGCTCGTGGGAAGAGCACGTTTAAATCACTGAAGCTGGAACTAGGCTCCAGAGCCAGGGGAGGGCTCCCCACCAGGGCCTGGCCCACAGATCTGTCTCACTTCATGGTCCTGTCCAAGGCTCCATGGGCCTCACCCTCTCCCAGGTGCCCTTCTTCCCTTCTTGGCCCTGCCCACCAAGCCCCGCCCATCCCCATGGGTGCAAGCTCAGGGTTGTCTCCTCCAGAGGCCTGCCTGGGGCCACCCTCTCCATCATGTAGCAGGTCATAGCAAAACTCTGAAAGAGCCTAGGAAAGGAAAATGGGGCTGGAGCTGCATGTCTGTCCCCACCTTGGCTCCCCTGCATGGGGACAGGGCATCTTGACCATGCTCCCTGGTCTCTGAAGCTCCCTCATGAGTGTTCACGTCCTCAGGGTATCCTAGGACTGGCACATTGCCCGCAGACAGATAAAGCCCCCATGTGATGAATGTTGCTCCCAGAGACCCTGCTGGGCTCCCACCTCTGGGGGGTGATGGGACCCCCATGGGCAGGCCTCAGCCACCATTCTTGGCTCTACCTCTCCGTGGCGCCAGCTGGCTGACTAGGGGTGTATAGGGAGGAGGGGAGAGGGAAGTGTGAAGGGAATGAGATGGGGACTCCCTGCCCAGGGTTGCCTGGATGTGGCACAAATCAATTCTCCCCAAATTTCTGCATGAGCCAATCTGGAGCTAGATCAGACGAGGAATTCCACAGCCGGCGGAGTGGAGCCAGGCTTAATGCCGTACAAACCCACCCCCCTGGAGCCCAAGTCACAGCCAAAGCCCAATTACCCACTCCCATCATGCCTTGTGGCTCCATGGGGGCAAGGGGCAGCCTGACACCCTCAAAGGCCCGAGGGTGCCCCAGCCCTGCTGACCACAGCTCGGTGGCCAGCTGCCCACTGTCCCTGTGCCCAGGAGAGGCGAAAGCTGTACCCCCAGGGCAGTGACTTCACTGTCCCACTGAGAGCTGGGCTTGGCCCCCTCCCTCAGGCAGGTCTGCAGGCAGCTGCCTAGAGTTGCCTGCCCTGATCGCTTCAGGGCCAGAGAGGGCGCCACACTATTATCAGCTCCAGGTGAATGGTGTGTGTCTTTGCAGACAGTGTTAAGTGTTCCTTGAAAGGTGGGGCTTCATGGCTGCAGAGTGACACGCCATTTGGCTTGTCCCCAGTTCTAAAATTTTAAAAATATTTTTCTGGGTAAAGGGCGGGTGTCAGATTTGGCTTTCCAGGAGGAGGCTGGTGAACGTCCTGGGGCCAGACAGCAGCATTGGAAAACCACACATTGTTATTTTGGGGTGCATCGGTAGGGTGGGGTGGGGTGGGGTCCGGCTGAGGGTGCTGAAAACACCAGGCTCAGCTTCCCTGGGCAGCTGGAGGGGGCTGCTGGACTCACCTGTTCAAGGAATGGGCCCCCCGACTTGGGTTCATGAAACCACTTTCATTTCACCTCGGACCTCGTCTATGGAGGAGGAGCTCCGCCAGTACCTCCACACATGGGAAGGTACCTGGTTAATAGGGTGGCTCAGCAATCATGCTCCCCTCCCCACCCATCACAGGTCTTCTGCTTCACAGGGTCAACACCTCTTGCTTTGCCACAATCCCCTCCCCTGCAGCCACACCGACCACGCTCCCTCCTCAATCCAGCTACTCAGACCACGGACCACAGCGGAGATTTAAAGCCACAGGGTCTTGCACTTGCTCTTCCTGGAATTTCTCCACCCCAGGTCTTTACACGAGGGCTCCATCTTGTCTATCAGACCCAGACATAGAAGCCACTCCTCTGTCTTAGTCTGCTCAGGCTGCTACAATAAATGGCCATACCCTGGGGGTGGGGTGGAGGTCACACAACAAAGATTTATTTCCTACAGTCCTGGAGGCTAGAAAATCAGGATATCAGCACGGTAGGCGGCTGGTGAGAACCTACTTCCTGGTTTGCGGAGAGCTGACCTCTTGCTGTGTCCAACTCATGAAATGGGGTGAGGGACCTCTGGGGATCTCTTTTATTATAAGAGCGCTAATCCCATTCATGGGGTTCATAATCCAATCACCTCTCAGAGTTCCCACCTTCTAACACCATAACCCTGGGGGTTAAGGTTTAACAGGTACATCTTGGGGAGGACACTAACACTTTGTCCATAGCATCCTCTGAGAAGCCCTCCCTGACCAGTCACTTGTGCCCACACTGTGCAATCTTCTCCCAGCGCACCGTCCCTCATGGAAGAGACCTTGTGTGTGTATCTGCCTGTTTAGTTGTCCATCTTTGCTTTCTAGATTGTCTAGAACAGGGGCTCTATTCACCGCCGATAACCTCCACAGCCCAGTCCAGTGCCTGACATTGTGGAGGCATTCAACACATATTGCCAAGTGAAACTGTGAACAAGCAGTGATCAGAATTCCCGGAGCAAAATGAAAATAGAGAACCAGCCATTTGGTTACATGATCTGCCAACATCTGGTGTGTGATTCTTTTCACTGAATTAACCAGCTGTTTTGGAGTCACGCATAACCAGGCTGATTAAATTCATTTCTGTAGGTTGACTTGAGTTGACAGAACAAAACAGAATTTAGCAACAAACCTTGAACATGAGAGAACTTAGCAAATTTGGCATCGGTGGAAGAAAAGCATGGACTCAACAACAACTTTGACAATTGCCTTCCCATAAATACATGTGCAGTCAGATCCCTACCTCACGCCATTCACAAAATAAATTACAGATGGATGGAAGCTGTTAACACAATAAAAACATTTAAATGCTCAAAAATATCAAGAAATAACATTGTAATAAAATTGTGGTGGGGAATCTTGTGTAAGCCTGACACTAAGGCCAAAAATCATCAAGGAAAAGATCATAGTTTATTCACAAATATATTAAATATCTCTGGCGCTACATGGCAACATGCACTGGATAAGGTTTAAAATTAGCCAACAAATGGTGGTAGGGGCAACATTTGCCTCATAACAAAAGAATCATGGCTCAGGAAGGAGGTGGTTTTGGCTCAGATGTCTGGGCAGCAGTTGGATAAACAAAATGTGGTCCATCTATATAGGGGAATATTATTCTGCCTCAAAAAAGGATGAAATTCTGATACACACTACCACATTGATGAACCTTACGACATAGATGAACCTTGAAGACACTGTGTTCGGTGAAATTAACCAGTCATAAAAGAATAAATACTATATGACTCCACTTCTATGAGGTACCTAGCTAAATTCATAAAGACAGAAAGTAGGCTGGGGGCTAGGGGAGGGAAATGGGAAGTTAGTGTCTAATGGCGACAGAGTTTTAATTTGGGAAGACGAACACGTTCTGGAGATGATGACAGCCAGAGCTACTGATGTCTCCTCACGCCGCGGGCCAGGTGGAAGGCTCGCCATCCTTCCTGGTGGGGGCCTGGGGCAAGGAGAAAGCACAGAAAAGGAGACCTCAGAAGATAAAGGGAACCAGTGATGAGGGACAGGGGAGCTCTCAGAAGAAAATGGAAAATCCTCAGAGAAAAGACAAGTGTCCCTCAGGAAGAAAGTGAGGGCTGAGGTTTCTCAGGAAGAAGGTAGGCGCTTGGGGTTCCCAGGACAGGAGGAGGAGCTACAATGGAGGCACTCGTAGTCACAGGAAACCCAGGTCCTTAGGCCCCCTGGCCGAGCCCTAACCGTACACTCACTCCTTAGCATGGGTGTCTGGTGGAAACATGCTCGCGGCTTGGCAGGGAGGCTGCCTGACGTCGTCCTCAGCTTATGACACCAAGGCTTCTAGGCTGTTCGGTCTACCCAGGGCTCTGTGGTGCCCCAGCTGAAAGCCCACTTCCCTAATTACACGTTGGGACTTCAGTGGGGCCAGCCTGGCGGCAGTCTCAGGCCTGGCCTTGTCTCCAAAAGCAGTTTCCAGCCTCAGGGCCCCAGGAGACCCGAGATCCTCCAGGCTCCCGGGAAGCTGTGGCATGGAGCACGTACGCAGCCCTTTGTGGAGTGGAAATGTCTGCACTCCATGAGGTCCCAAGGCCAGGCTGCCAGCGCTGGCTGGGTTTCCTCTCCCAAGGGTTCTGTTTCCTTAAGACCCAAAGATGGAGTCTTCACTGTTCTTGGTTAATAAATGGACTTTTTGGTCTTGGGTTCAATGTCCACCTTAGCTCCCAATTGTGTGACTTTGATCAGGTCACAACATCTCTGAGCCTCATTTATGCATGTGAGATGGGAATGATAATACTCTCACCTCTGGGGGCCACCATGAGGACTGAGAGCAAGGATGTGTGTGCAGCAACGGTCACACCATGTGGCTGAGCATGCGGCTGCCACCAGGCCATCCTGCCCCAAGCTGGTAAGGGAGTATGGACCTCTGTGCAGGGGGCTGGGACTCCACGTCAAACGATAGCATCGCACAGGGAGAGAGCCTTCTTCTGGGTTGTCTCCAGCCTTTTCATGATCTGTGGAGAAAGTCACAGTGGTGCTGGGGCACCTGACGCTCAGTCCTCCATCTCAGAGAGGGAGAGCAGGCCTCGGGCCCAGAGCTTCCCAGGACGTAGCAGCAGCTTTCTTTGCAGGGTTCAACCCGCCAAAAGTGAGCTTCTGCACATAGTCCAAGAGACAGTCCCGGGAGTTTGTTTAGCATAAGGAGCTTAAGACCCCAGACTCGCCAGCAGTCTGGTTTGAACCTGGCTCTGCTACTTTCTGGTCCTGACATCAGGCATTGTTGCTCAGCCCCCTCTGCCTCAGTTTCCATTTTGCTATGTGAGATTTTACAATCAGGAAATGAATACATTCTACCTGCATTTATAGGAAAAGTATCTGGAGGGACATGCACACAGTGTTTCCTGAGATCATATGATTTGTGATTTTGGGGTCACAGTGGAAGTCTGCATTTTTTCTGTTGCCATGGGCATGTTCTAAGGGTTTTGCAAAAGGATGTCTTCTTTGTATAATTTAAAACTTTATGCAAAAGAGAAAGAACATGAGCAAGACCAGAGATTTCTGAGTTCCAACCTTGACACTGAAGGCCTCCTGGCAGATCAGACCACCCCTTCCGGGGTCCCATAGAAGGCAAGAAATCATGGAGTGCAGGATTCTGGTCCCACCTAATCGGGCTCCCATCTTCCTGTGCTTAAAGCTCCACCACAAGTCACTGGATGTGTCTTCCTTCACTGTTAAGGTAATCAGCACGGGTGAGTTCTGCTGGCACATGGATGAGTTTGTACACAGAAGTGTTGACTGAGTCCTACTCCCAGTGAAAGTCACAAACAGGAGAAAGAGGTTCATCCATTGTGAGGGCTCAAGAGCCAGGCTTTGGGCTGGGCACACCTGGGCTAAGTGTGGCCTTCTCCTCCCTGAGGCACAAAACCCACCACGGGAGCTGCAGTGGTGCCAAACGAGGGGAAGTCTGTCACAATCATAGGAGACATGAAGGCAGAACTGGAAAGTGAGCACACCGTCTCCTCTGAACCCACCACAGTGGCTGTGTAACGAGGTATGTTGCTAGTGCCACCACCCTAGCAGCTCACAGAACCTCTACCTGCCAATGTCCATGCATAAAGGTGGGCTTGTTGAGGTCGCCCGGCTAGTTGGGGCGAAACAAGGGACATCCTGGGCTGAGCCTCACCTGCAGCAGAAACTACCTGCATGGTGCCAAGGTCTGGCCTGAACTGAGACCTCCCCAAATGGAACTGAGACCATCCTACCTCTGGCTTTGGCTCCTTTCAGTCACGGGCCATAACTGACAATTACCAAAGAAAACCCACAGATGACTGTATGTAATTGTCCCAAATCCCCAAAGCAGAGAACGAATGCACAAACCATGTGTGGGGAGGCCTGGGCTGCCATCGAGAGGTATCTGTCTCCAGGCAGATCCTGTCTCTCAGCTGCAGGATATCTCGGCTGGTCCTTCCTGGGCCCCCCAAGAGGCAGCAGTGGCAGCCCTTCCCAAGGCATCTTCGAGCCAGCCCCCTTGCCTTCCGGCCCCCTCCTCATTTAGGCGCCTCCAGGATTCCTGGCTATCATGCAGGAAGCCTAGCTGTTCCCACAGACGGCTGGCCTGGGGGCTTCCTTCGGAAGTTGCTGGCTGGAGCCTGAGGTTGGCGCGGGTGAGGGAGGGAACTCTCCTAATTATCAGTGTGCAGGATGGCTGGGCCATCGGAAATGCGATGATTACATGCTGGTGGGGGAGGGGATGGCAATGCTGGCAGATGAGCGATCTGAAATAAATTATGGCCACTGGGTGATTTACGCCTCAAAACTCGGTTCTGGGGGTCCCCTCTGTGGGGGATAGCTGCTGGATACACGGCCCTTGGCCCCAGGGAACTGATAACCCCTTTCCCAACCGGGACTGTTCCCCCTCAGCTTTGAGGTTCATGAGGGTGAGACAAAGCCCGGGACCAAGCCCTGTTTCTTAACACCCCTCCCTGAACTTGAGGGGTGGGAGTTCCACAGGCAGGAGGGAGAGGAAGGCAAGGCTTCTAGGCCCCCTCTGCTCCAAGATCCTATGAAGAGCAGCCACGTGGGGCCAGTGAGGACTCCCGCTTGGCCCTGTGAGCAAACAGGCTAGGGTCGCAAAGAAGTGCTCCACCCTCCATCTAGAGTCAGACCTCAGACAAGGCTTATGCCTGGAGCTTGCATATAGGGGCGTCAGGAGGCGGAGCAGGGTCAGCAGCCAGCGAGGGGCTCCTGGTGCTTCACTTGAGGTATAAGAAGCTGGATATTTATGTGCCACCTCCTGGGGGCCTTCCAGCATCCAGAGAGCTAGGGGACAACTCCCAAGCAGCTGGCACACAGGAGGCGATTAATAAAAGCACCCACCCTCCTGAGAGGGTAAGGCGAAATGAATGAGAGAAAGCCACTCTCCTCCCAGCACAGATAGTAAGAGCCTTGTAGAGACATCCATTGTCCTAGGAACATGGCCCTAGCTGCATGCAGAACAGGCCTGCACTGCACACAGTAAGTACTAAGCTAAGATCTGCCACCTGAGGACCCACTGTGTGCCTGGGAGTACTGGAGAGCTGACCCGCCCCTCCACGACTCTGGCCCTTGCCTTCAGGGGTTAATGATAGGCAGGCAGACAAGCCTCCTCACTGACCCCTCCTGACCCCCAGGGCTCTTCCCCTCCCTCAGTGCCCACTCATCCAGCTCCAAATAGGGCCCCGTTGTCTACTGTGGCCCACGCAGGGTGCAGGGAGGGGAAAAGTCAGGCCACTGCCCCAAGCACACGTGGGCTTCTTGGCAGGATGGCCCAGAGACACTGCTGCCCGCTCACCGGGGGCTGGTGGCCAGCTTGGGAGCTTCAAGGATAGGGCTCTGGCTAGCCCCACTGCCCCCACCTCCTCACTGGCCTCTGTCCACAGTGGCAGCACAGGCCAGCTAACAACGTGGGCCCCACCACTTACCACCTAGGTGGCACTGAGCCTTGGATCCCCCGCTCCTGCTACCAGTGCCTCAAGAGAAGTTTGGAAACTTGAGGGAGGCAATGTAGGCTGTGATGAACAAGGCCAGAGCTCACCAAGGTCCCCTCTCACCCTGTGTCTCTATGAACCAAGGTCTCATCCGAAGTCAAGGCCCCCAGACTCTTGGCAGCTGCCTGGGGCCAGCCCTGCTCCCACTGCTCCACTGTCCCCTCCAGGCACCCTAAAGTTCACCTCTGTGGCCAGTGGCCTCAGACCATCCACATTAGCCTGAGGGAGGGGTGTCAAATCAGGTCAGAGGGTGTCAGTCACTACACTCTGGGCAGCATCCGCTTGGGGCCAGGCTCCTCTAAGCTTCTGTCCAGATGCCTTAGTTATGTGCCCTACCCCCCGTGAAGCAAGCCCACACTGGGCCCAGTGCCCTACTCTCTGGGTTCCCAGGGCCCTGGCAGCCTGGCCACGCCAGCCAGCAGTTTCTTCTCCTCAGCCAAACCCACTCCCCCAGGTCCCCTCCCTGCTCCTTCTTTCCCACCCAGGTTGGCCTTTGAAAAGTCTGGACAGAGGGATGCTGGGGGCATGGGGAGCTTCCCCTACCTAAAACCCTCAACCCTTTCACAGCCACCTCCTTGTACCTCCCACTTTTACCCAGACCACACTTGTCCAACTTCTCTGTCCTCCCCCTGCTCAGAGTCAGCATCTTCCCTCCCTGAGTTTTCCCTTATCCAAGGAGGGTGAGTAATTACACTGCTATAAACTGGAAACACTTCTCAGCTACGGTGACAAGAGCCAGCCAGTCCAGACTCCCACCCGGAGCCCACAGCTGCAGGCTGGGCTGCCTGCCTGGAGGCCAGTGGAGAGGCCAAGACCCTAGGCAGGAGGGTGAGCTGTGAGTGACTAGGTGCCTGGCTGGGGCTCACCTCCCCTCCCATTCATCACTCAGTCAAGGGCAGACAAAAAGAAGGATGGATGAATCAATGAACAGATAGATGGACAGACAAATAGATGGTTGGATAGATTACTAGATGGGCAGATGGATGGATGAATGGATGGACAAACAGACAGATGGACAGAGTTAACAGAACTTGAGAGGGCAAACAGAAACTTCAACTCCCTTCTCTTGGTTGTCAGGGGTCCATCAGGACAGAATAACAAGCTGGGTGCTGAGCTCAGCCTTGAACTTCTCCCAAGGGGCTCACACAAACCCTGAATCGTCCTACCTCTGCTCTTTGAATTTGGTGGATGGTTCTACATGTGGGCACACCCAGTGGAACCCCAAATCTTTCTCTGGGCTCTTCTTGCAAAGACTTGGAGGTCAGGCATCAACCTCCATCCAGTGACCCTGGGGGTCACTGCAGACAAGACTCCAACCAACCTGGAAAGCTGAGTGTGGAGTCCAATCCCTGTCATCTCTGGGAGCTGCCTATGGGCCTGACTGTGGTGGGCTGAACAGTGTCCCTCCAAATTCATGTCCTCCAAAACCTGTGAACATGACTATAATAGAAAAAGGGTCTTTGCAGATGTGATTAAGTTATGCCTCTCTAGATGAGGTCATCCTGAATTACCCAGGTAGGCCCTAAATTCAATGACAAGTGTCCTTGTAAGAGATAGAAGAGACACAGACACAGAAGAGGAGGCACAGATCAAGGTGATGCAGACACATGCCAAGGGACACCAAGGATTGTGAACTGCTACCCCAACTGCCACTCCCTCTATCTGTGGGGCTTGGACCCCCACCTGAGTTGTCTGCCCCCCACCTACTAAGCTGGGGCCCCTGGCAACTGTGGCTGGGCACCCAGGTTTATCTTCTGGCCATACCTTGGGCATCCGTCACGGGTCTCTTTAACCTCTCTAAGCCCAAGACCCCTAGGGCACACTTTCCTACATCTCAGCCCCTCCATGGCAATCACTGCCTGCCCCTGCATGACTCATCCTTTCTCTGTGCCCCCACCATGGGGTTACTTAGCATCCTCTTGTGCAAACGCTTTGGGGAAAGGGTATCTTTCCTGGAAGGCCACTGATTGAGGGGGCCTTTTTATCAGCAGCAGTCTCCTGTCATTTAGACATCTGCCTCCCACTCTGGCCTAGAGATGCAGCTTCTGACTCCATCATTCGTCTGACCTAAGCAACCACATCACAGGTAGTCCTACTGAGGCGATGAGCACAGTCAAGTCCTCTTGCCCAGCCCTGGCTGAGTCCTACTGCTCTATGCAGCTGGTGCTCAGGTGTCCAGGTTGTGGGAGTGGAGCCCACCGCTGGTCCCCTCCTGGCCTCCTTCTAGACAGGACTCCATCAGCATCTAAGATACAGGGCCGGACATAGCAGGGCTGAGCCACAGCAGCAAGGGGTCTCCTACTGAGACTGGAAATGGGAGTGCCCCCTTCATCACAGAATCCTGATGGCTCTGGGCACAGTGCTTGGGAGCAGCATCCAACCCAGCAGCCTCCCAGACCCACAGGACACACTCTGAACTCCCTCAGGCCTCCCCAGCCACCCCACCCTCTGAGGTCATTTTCCACTCAGCCCACGCCTGCTGGAAAAAGAAACCAGGACACCACATTGCCAAGTCAAGGGGGGCTTTGGGAGTGGGGCAGTGGGAACCTTACTGGGTTGCAATTTAAAACAGGAAGCACAGCTGGTGGCCACCAGGGGAGTGGGCTGTTGTGGTCTGCTGGGCACCCTTGGAAGAGAAGTCTCATCCAGGTCAAGGCAAACCTATAAGCTTGAGGGTGGCCTTTTTGCAGATGGATGGCTAACACCAATGTAAGGTGACACCCTTCCAGTTCCAGGGGTAGACCTTTCACCCTGAGACCTCACGTGCCCCTAGGCTCGGCCCTCAGACCCCACCCTCACCTTGCCTTACAAATAAATGGTCAACAGGGCTGGTGTGGCGTGACCACATTCAATCCAATGGCCCCCATCAAGGCTGGGTCCTGGGAGAAAGGCCAGCCATGTGGACAGACTAGGGGTCAGATTGGGCAGCATCTTAGTCCTGTGGCCACCATAATAAAGCACCACAGACAGATGGCAATGAAAATTCATTCTCACATCTGGAGGCCAGAAGTTGAAACCAAAATGTGGCAGGGCTACACTCTCTCAGGCTTTAGGGCGGGATTCATCCTGCCTCCTCCAGCTCCCGGTGGTATCTGCAATCCTTGGCTTGTGGGTGCATCGCGCCAGTCTGTACCTCAGTCGTTACATGCCATCCTCTCCGCTGTGTGTCTATGTCTCAGTTTCTTCTTCTTATAAGGACATGAGTCACTGAATTCAGGGCCCACCCTACTCTAGTCTGACCTCATCTTAACATGATTAAGTCTGCAAAGACCCTACTTCCAAATAAGGTCACTTTCTGAGGTTCTGAGTAGATGTGAATTTTAGGGGCACCCGGTACGGAGTCTTAGGAGGTGCTAAAGCCTTCAGTTGAAACTGTGGGTGATGTCTAGGGAGGGAAGGTCCATCTTCAAGGCACATGGAGGCCCAAAGGGAGGCGGTGCTGGGGTCCTACACCAGGCTGGAGGCTTTAGGGCAGGCCTGGCTGGGGCAGGCTGGGGGTAAGAGGGTGGTAGGAGGGATGAGACCCCCTGGGCTGGGACCCCACTGGGTCCCTGCAGCTAACTCACAGTCAGTAGATGCTCATGGAGTGACCAGAAGGAAGGGGGCCGCAGGACCATGGAAGGAAGAAGGCTCCATGTGGGAGAAAATGGGATAGGACCTGGGCAGGTGGGGGGGGGGCATATGCTAGCCTAGAGGGGAGATGCAGAGAGTCTGGGGAGGGACAGCCATCCCCAGGACCAGACACATGTCTGGGGCACTCAGTGGCCACAGTCGGCCTTCCCAGGTGACGGATGTCTATGGTGTTGAGTGTAGGCAGAGCTGTGTCTATCTTTCGGGCAGCCAGCAAGGGGCCAGCTGGGCTTCCCTGGTAGGGGGGATGAAAGGCCAAGGCCTCCCAGGGACCACTTGGGATGGGAGTTCAAGAGAAGTGTCCACCGAGAAGGCAGCTGTGCTTGGGGTGAGCAGCAGGGTGCGCGTCTGGCGGGAAGGTGGGAAGGTGGGGGCCTTGCAGACTTCCTTCCTGGGGCTGAGACATGCTCATCAGCAGTGACAGGAAGCAGTTGCATGTCTTGGAATGCAGATCGGGGGTCCTGGCCTCCTCAGACCAGCGCAGAGCATCCCCCAGGCTCCCAGTCGCGGGCTCCAGAGGAAGAAGGGCCATCTGTTTTCTGTCAAGCAAACAGTCTGGGGCTGCTCCTCATGTGGCCTGGGGACCCGCCCTCCCAGGTGGGGTGTTCTGCAAACCAGCCAGAGCTCTGATGTGCAGCAATAGAAAAATGACAATAGCAGCTAGGCTGGACAGACTGTGCCTTGGTTGATATGGGCTGTCCCTGTTGTCCTTGTTAAACCCATGGGGCAAGGGGGCTTAGCCTTCCAAAAGGTTCCAGGTTTGCCCTATGTGGGAGCAGGGTGACAACAAGGTCCCCCAGATTCCCCGAGGTACTGTTCCTCAACTCTGCTCCAGCCCAGTAGCCCCTCAGCCCCTTGTCACACTCCAAGTCATAGCTCATTATAAAATCACAAAAGTTTTCTGCCCCACCACTGGGGTTGTGAAAGTAGCTCACAGAACATCCCTGTGACAGCGTACACAACATGAGAACTCTTCAAATGTTTGGGGGAAGGTGGGAAGGAAGACCTGTCACATCCTTTTGCGTGGTACAGCACACTCTGATCACCACTACACTTCTGCTCTAAAGGGGCAGGGTCACAGGTTTGGGCTGCATTCTCTGGCCAGCAGCCCACTGTCCTGCTTCCCAAACACACAGACACCTGCCTCCTCTCTGACCTCACTGTCCCAGTCCACATCTGAGGGCACCTTTTGTGCGAGGCAACGGCCGTCTCCATGACAACATTGGCTCGGTGATGGTGGCAAAGATGGCCTTCTCAGGGTAATCAGGCTTCTGGCCCATGAACTGTTTCCAGCTGAGCCCTCACGTCAGTGGGATCACCTTCGGATGCCAGTATCTCCTCCTGGTGTCTGGTCAGGAAGTGGAGACCCAGAGGGAGAAAGATCAGCGGGAGCCACTTCTCTACTGACAACATCCTGATGGCACTCAGATTTACCACAATCCCCTTAGCCATGCATGGCTGCCAGGGAGGAATAGGGTTGGGTCCCCACCATTCTTCTATATTGTAGATACCGCCCCTTTACAGATGGGGAAACTAAGGCAGGCACGGAGCAACCGGCCACTTGTCACTCAGTGGGGTTTTCTGACTCCTAGTTAATGTAAGTGACATAGCATTTATTGCACAGGGAGGAAACTGAGGCTTAGGGAGGGAGCGTGGCTCATTCTCTGTCAACCCCCCACAAGCTCCTCAGGCCGTAGCTCCTGATGGTCGCACAGCACCCAGAGGCCATTCTGCACCTTTGTTTGAGCCCCTGCTCAGGACTATCCCTGCAACTCATTCACTAGGCTGGGCCTCGACTTTGCCCACCAATGTACGGGGTCAGCGGACTCCAGCTTCAGGGCTGAGTGAAGGACAAGGGGCTTTCTCTGATTTGCCTGCTCGATCGACCCCTCCCCCCCACAGTGGAACTCAGGCTCCCCCAGCTGCCCTGCATCCCCCCAGAAAGCAAGAACCAGCACCTCTGGCCTGGCACATGGCAACACTAAGCCCTCATCCCGTGGGAAAAGCTGCCTGACCAATCAGATCTGCATTCCCACCCCCAACCCCCATAGAGCCAGGCACTCATGAGTTACTCTAGGGAATTCCACCCATGTATCCAGCAGGGTGAGGCCACTGGCCATGTTTGTTCTCGCTGGAAGTAAAAGGAACATCTTACGAAGGTACCTCAGCCACCTGCCAAGTGGATTCCAACGGTGTTTTCCAGGCAAATCAGGAAGTAGAATCAGCCCTTCATCCAGGGGAGGGGCCCCCCAGCACAGGCTCTCAGTAGAAAGAGCAGTATCTTCGCAATTAGCTCCTGGGAAAGAGAAATCAGGTCACACTGCCCCTGACTCAGAACCCCAGGACCCAGTCTTCGTTGTCCCACACACAGCCAACTTCCCTGTGATGTTGAATAGTCACTAATCCCACCACACCAGCCCCAGAGGGGAAGGAAAGGACACCTTCAAGTGTATGGCCTTGTCCCACCAGAGCCAAAGCTGGCGTCCCTCGGGGAAGGCAAGGCTAGATTGTATGTCAGACCCCAGGAGACCCCATTTCTGAGGAAGAATCAGTGATGAACAAGCTCCCACTGGGATGGAGGACAAACTGTAGGCCCTGGCCAGTGCGAGCCACCTTCTGGGACTTAGATGGGATGCAGAGGGCTCAAAGCAACTCAACATAACACCCACTGCCGCCCCCGCTCCCCACTGTAGCCTACCAGTCACTCAGGGCCACCTCTGCTGGCACAGCCCTTGGCCACCAGAACCTACATATGAACTTTGTAGCCAGGAAAACCCCACTTCCCTACGTTGCTGGGAATTCACCCAGAAGCAGATCATCTGAAACCCCTGAAGGGTCACAGCAGGTGAGGGACATGTAGCCTACATCTCAGTCCTCCACGGGTTCCCGGGGGGCAGAAGCCACTGTGGAAATTTGGAGAGCCCTCAGAACCCCTAACACCCTGACTTGAAAGCAAAACCCGGTGGTCTCAATGGCACAGCCCAGTTTTCTTTCATAGTGTTGGGGGGGGGGACACCAGGTCACATGTGGTCATGTTCCACCCTGTGATCGAGGCTGGAGGAGGCAGTTAGCAGGCCCAGCCTTTGGCCGCCCCAGTTTCCACATTGGCTGCCTACAGACTCCAGCTAACTGGGATCCTCTCCCAACTTGTGGGCAGTGTCTGCTGGGTCTGCCTTCGCTCCCATGCCCGATTGGAGTTAATCTCTCAGTTCCTGGTATGGGCTGGGACCGTGTGCCCCTGCCCTGGCCCCAGCTGGGCTGTGTCTGTCTACAAACAGCAGAGGAACAAGTTGACAAGTTGAATGGTGTCTTCAGGAGCTGATAACACAGCCCCTCCCAGGACAACCCTCTAAACGGAGGAGCAAGGGCCAGAGTTCAAACTCATTAGCACACACAAGACATCCACGGCCCTGACCTCTCAAGCCCTCAACCTCTGACCCCTAGTCTTTCATTCAGTGAAGGATCACTGGCCCTCCCTCCCCTCCGGTTACTGTGACATCACCAGGCTCTGGTTTCCCTCCATAGTGGTGTTCCCCAATGGCTTTATGTGGTAGCCTAGAGGTGAGCAGAGAACAAGACGCCACAGGGTGGGAGGAACTTCTCACCAGCTCTGTGGTCCCTGGCAGATGAGGAAGCAGGAAAGAGGATGGGTGCCCCAGGCCTCCCACTACTCATCCCTGCTCCCTACCCCTGCCCTCTGTCTCTACCTGAAGTGCCTAGAAAGACCCACTGAGAGATGGTGTTCTCAGACCCTGTGGTGGGAGGGAGACATCTGCACACAACCTTTGGCCTGCCTGATCCCCCCACAAGGGCAGCTCACACAGTCACATGCTCACACATGAGTGCACGTGCCCACTTTGTGCACAGGGTGAGAGAAGAGCTGCAAATGGCCTCGAAAGATGTCCTTTTACTTCTTACCAGTCTCTGTGCAGAGGTTGTCATTCTGAGGCCCAAAGACACCCAAGAGGTGCGTGGAGATCCTGACAGAACAGAGACACTGCAGGCAGGCACGTGCTTTTCTGGGAGGAGGGTCTGTGGCTTTCAGGGGTTTTTTTCCAGGTCACGCACCCCTTGGCAGGGCAGGCACGCAGCTGTGTGCGACTCTTGTACATGGAAAGGGAGGAGCGCCGTGTCCCCCAGACCTGGACCCATGATGCATCCAAATGCAGCAAGGTGCAGGCACTGGGCACACCAAGGACTTCCAGGGCATGCGGAATAGCAGCCACTGCCCCAGGAGGCCGCCAGGGCACATCCTTTTGGCTGGGTCTGCACAGTGGACCCTCTTCAGAACCAGGATGCTTTCATTGACTCAGCACCACAGCAGCTCCACCTGATCCTCACACACCTAAACCACAGGTGACCCTGAGGACCCACCCTGCGTTTCCACCGGGCTGCACTCAGCTCGGCTGTGTCTCAGCCAAACCCTGGCTCCTCCAGCCAAACAGCTACGAGTGTCTCAGTGGCCCAATAAAGAGTGACGGGGTCTCCAGAAATCTGAAAAAGTTTTAAAGAGAAGATAGAGGCCTGTGAGCAATTTACTACATCAGAGCCCAGCTGCAAAAGTGAGGTTCCAGCGTGAGCAGGCGCGGTCTGCAGTGACCTCAGCCGCTCCCAGAACCTTCCTCCTTGGGATGGACATAGATGGGTTTGCCATTTATGCAAGTGTGAATGGCAAAGGACTGTGGGCCGGGGACAACAGGAGAACAGAGGGGTCAGGACGATGCCTGTGGGCGAAGCCTTCCGCTCAGACGGCCTGTCCAAGACGCCAGCCTGGGGCAGACCGTTGCCGAGTCTGTCGCGGGCTCTGTGGGGCGTGCCCCACTCCAGGGTTCAGCTGCCCTCCCTGCTTGCTGATTTGTGGCCACCCTAATCCTGCACTAATTAGATTTCTGCTTTGGTAGTGAAAGGGCCCCCCGTGCATGCCAGCCCGCGGGCGGCCCAGCCCACTGCTTGTTTTGCACAGAATTTTAATTGTTTCCAAATTAATCCTTGGACTCAAGTGAGCTCAGCACAGATAAGCTGGTCACAGGGAGGGGAGCTGCCGAGTTCCCATCTTCCCAGCTCAGAGCTGGCTGCCCCTCCAGTGGTATGGGGGGGCCAAGCCTTGGACATGACGCGATCGCCCAGAAATGTCCAGTGCCTTCTCCTGCTCTCTCTCCTCTGAATGTGCAGCCGCCTGGCTCAGGGAGTTTTCCTTCTGTTTGCTCTTGGCTCAGCTTCATTCCTAATCCTATTTTCACCAGTTTCTATCCAATTTAATACAGCTTCTGTAAGTCAGAATTAATTACCCTACGTGCTTCCAGCCCTGCAGTCTTCCACTCACCACTCACCATGCCAGGGGCCAGAAAGTGGGGCTTGGAGGGCAGGCAGGTGAAGGAAAGAAGGCAACTCCACACATGGAGAGGGTCTCACTTCCCCACAGAGGAGCCCCCACCAGGCTGAAGTCCCCAAACCCACAATGTGAAGGACCAGTCTCTTCCATCAGGAAGTCTTTTTTGATTGCATCCATCGATAACTACAGTCTGTGCCCAAGGCTGAGTGTGCCTTCCCATCTTCTGCTCATGAAGGACTCACGTCTTGCAAAATGTATCCATTACAGTAGGATAGACATGAATAAAGATACCAAAATCACGATAACAGAAGAAAAAAGTAGATATATTGAACTTTACCAAAATTCAAACGTTTTGTGCTTCAGAGGACACCATAATCAAAGTGAAAAGACAACCCACAGACTAGGAGAAAATATTTGCAGATCAAATATCTGATAAAGGACTAGTATCCAGAATATATAAAGAACTATTACAACTCAACAGTAAAAAGATAAATCTCTTGGATGTGGTTCCATAGTGTAGCAGTTAGCACGTCTGCTTTACACGCAGAAGGTCCTGGGTTCATGCCCCAGTGGAGCCACGGTCCATGGTCTATGGCCATGCCACCCTGAACAAGCCTAATGTCTGATCTTAGAAGCGAAGCAGGGTCTTGGTTAGTACGTGGATGGGAGACCACCTAGGAAGACCAGGTGCTGTAAGCATTAAAAAAAAAAAAAATAGTAATCACTTAAGTTTAAAAATAGAAAAAGAATCTGAACAAACATTTCTCTGAAGGAGATACACAAATGGCCAATACGGGCAAAAAAAGATACTCGATAGCATTAGTCATCAGGGAAATGCAATCCGAAACCACAATGAGATACTCCCTCACACCATCAGGATAGCTATTATCAACAAACAAATAAGCAAACAAAACCCAGAAAGTAATGAGTGTTGGACAGGATGTGATATGAAATCCTTGTGCACTGTTGGTGGGAATGTAAAATGGTGCAGCTGCTGTGAAAACAGGTGGTTCCTCAAAAGGTTAAAAGTAGAATTACTATGTGATCAAACAATCTTACTTCCAGGTGTATACCCAAGAGAAATAAAAATCTATATCTATGTTAAAACTTGTACATGAATGTTCACAGCAGCATTATTCACAAGAGCCAAAAGTAGAAACAACCCAAATGTCCATCAATGAACAAATAAATGAACAAAACATGGTCCATTTATACAATGGAATATTATTTAGCCATAAAAAGGAATGAAGTTCTGACATATGCTATGACACTATGCTGAGTAAAATAAGCCCGACACAAAAAGTCATGTTCTATATGATTGGCCCTATAAGAAACATCCAGAGCAGGCCAATCCATAGAAATAAAAAGTGAATTAGTGGTTGTCTAGGGCTGGGAATTACGTAGTGATGGCTAAGGAGTACGGGGTTTGCTTTACAGTTGATAAATGTTCTAAAATTGATTGTGATGATGGTTACACAGTCCAGTATGTTTAACAAATATACTAAAAACAAACTGTACACTTTAAAATGGCAAAATCTTACAGTATGTAAATTATATCTAAGAAAAGAAAAAGGAAATTTATTAAATGAATATAATGAATTATAATTTTATTATAAATGAATGACAATAGAAAAGAAAAGATAAATAATGAGTGGACAAGGGAAGAAGGAATGACAAAAGAGACCGAACTTTCAGAGAGCATGCCCAGATGTCAACTAAGTTCATCCACATGAGCATGGGCAGCAGGCGAGCTTTACAGATAAGGAAACAGGCCGCCCAAAGTTACTGGTTGGCAAATGGCAGAACCCAGACAGCACCCAGTGCTCCCCACATCCCCTGCTTCCCTACCTGCCCATTTGCATCTGAGGAGATGTGAGCGCTCACCACCAGCAAGAGCAGCCATTCGTGGCCTTTCCAAAGGTGGTTCTGTACCTTGTTCTTGAGTGCAGGGTTGGGGGATGTCCCCAAAGGGTGATGTACACCTGGACCAGCCAGGTGTCCCTGGCAGACAGAGGGCAGGATTGTGGTAGCCTTGGGGAAAATGTTCAGGGCTTATCACAGAGGGATGCTGGCCAGAGAGGCCCCTGCTGGCCACCACCATGACTAAAGTTTACACGTTTCAAGCCATGAGGATTCTATGAAAGTATGGGCCCATTCCCAATTGAGTTTGGGACCTTGTTGGTGCCTTGGATGGGGAGACCCTCGCCCCAAAGGTTATTGGCCCCAGTTGTCCATGACATCTACACAGAAGCACACACACCCAAGGGATTTGAGTAAACTCTCCAGATGTGGCCTATCTCTCCAAGGACCCTGAATAATTCTGGGGCTTGTAGTCTCAGGGGTGTTCCCCTTCTTCTCTGATTTTCTCTGGAATGAAGTTGGGGAGGTCGAGCGGGTGCTGGAAGACTGCAGTTCTCACGGCCAGTGCCCCCTCCGAGGCTTCCACAGACTAGTGCAGGCTCTGGGCCCCACCAGAGAGGAAGGACTTGGGGGCTCTGCTGAGTGCTCACTCTTCGGAAGGCTGTCCTGGCTTCCTGGGCATGAATGGAGCTACCCTGCAGCCTATATCTTGCTCACTCTTTTCCTGGAACCCTCCATACTATATTCTGCCCGATTCTTAAACATCCGGCATCACAACTCCGCTCCAGGGCCTAGAGTCTCAACCCTGCAAATTCTGAAGCCCTTTGCCAAAGGGACCAACATCACTGCCTGCACCACTTCCTTCTGCTGAAAAGGGACCAACGTCACTGCCTGTACCCCGCTTCCTTCCACCCGGGGTAGGAGACACTCAGGGTGCTACCCACCTATCACTCTCACAGTGTCTCCACCTGGCATTTAGACAAGTTGGCCAGCCCTGGCCTACAATGGCAAAGCTCCAAATAGGATCACCCCACCCTGGGAAAGGGGCCCCAGGGCAGACAGGAGTGCAAGGGAGAACCCCACAGGAGCTGGGAAGATCTGCTCCAGACCTCTCCCCAGCTGCAGGGGGTGCCTGTGCTGTGGCAGCGTCTCTCCAGTCTTCACAGGAGTTCTTCCTGAGTGCGTGCTGGGTCCATATTCCCCTTCTCATAAGGACCCCAGTCTTGTCCCACCCACTTTGGCAGGACCATACCTTACCTTCACAATGTAACGACCTTATTTCCAAATGAGTTCAGAGTTGGAGGTACTGGGGGCCAACAGATCGACAAAGAATTTTAGGGGATGCAATTCAACCTATAACACCCCCTGCTAGAAATTCCATTATCAGAGCTCTTGTTTAAGGCCAATATATGTGCTGGGGAGTGAGCTGCACACAATGACACTATTGGCCTGGGCGCCATTTCTCAGTGTGAGGGTGGGTCTCTGGGGCTTGTCTTGGGCAAAGGGCAGCAGTTTCTAGGGGTGCTGAGGCCTAATAAGCTGTACTGGGAGCAAAGAACACAAGACAGTGTTTCTAGTGTCCTGCTGTTTGGGGCCCATGTTACGTGGCAAAGAGAATTAAAGTTGCAGATGGAATTGAGCTTGACAATAACTGGCCTGAGATGGGAGGATCCTGGGTTACCCAGGTGGGCCCAATGTCATCACAGTTGTCCTCAAGAAGTGGAAGAGGGAGCCAGAGATGCAATACAAGGACCAGACAGGCCGCTGCTGGCTTTCAAGATGGAGGAAGGGCCGTGAGCCGAAAGGTAAGAAATGGATTCTCCCCTGGAGCCTTCAAAAAGAACCAGCCCTGCTGACACCCGGCTTTTAGCGCTGTCTGTGTCAGACTTCTGACCCCAGGACTATGAGAGAATACAATGTTGCTGTTTTAAGGTGTTGAGTTTGTGGAGATTGGTCATAACAATGATAAGAAACTAATCCCCCATATCCCCATGGAAACAGAGGGTCCCCAGGAGCAAGGCCTAGAGCCTCTTGCTGCCCATGAAGATCCAGCAAATCAGCCACAGAAGCTTTTGATCAAGCACTGGTCAAGTGCTATGGAGGGCTCCACAGGGGGACACAGCACAGCCACACCCACAACAGACACCACACAACCTGATGCCTGAGAAAGGCCACATCCTAAGCACTCCACCTCCATGAAGGACCGCTGGCTTTGACAGGGTAACTGGAATTCTGGCCTGGGGGATTCCTTGGGGGCCCTGGGGCTTGTGAGGAGCCTGTGGGACCCCAATAGGGCTAGGCGCGCCCGTCTGTCTCACCCCAGGCCCTGGAGGCCTATGTCCTCTGCCGACCCCAGCCAAAGTGGCCAGCTGCTCTGAGCAGACGTGGCCACAGAGAGTGGGCTCAGCCCCAACACACACAGCCCCAGATTCTGGCCAGGAGCACCCTTCCAGAGGGAGTAGCCTCCAGCATTCCAGGACGTCATCTTCGTCGCTGAGACCGGTCGGGGTCATGCCATCACCAGACACTGTCCTTAAATATCAGTCAGTGCCAGTGTATGCCATGCTCTGTGCCACTCCACTGCTCAGATGGGAAACTAAGGCTCAGAGGGGCCAGGGGCCAGCAGCTCAAAGCCCGTACCTGGACTCCAACCCTTCAGGGACAGCTTACCCAGTCGGTTCTGCAGACAGAACCCAGGAAAAGCCAAAGAGAACTAGACACTCACCAGGCTCAGGCTGCCACCAGGGTGGGGGCATCTGGACCCTGACCCTCAGCCCAGCCACTGTGAGTCTCATCACAGCTGGACCTCTGCCCTGGGCTAGGCTCTGCCCCACCAGCCTCTGTGCCTCGAGTGCCAGGCCAGGTCCTCCTGCAGCCCGTGTCCCAGCACAGACCAGGACTTTGCTGCGCCACCTGGAGCTCAGGAGGAGCTGCTTACATGGTTCCAGTGCTGAGTGGGCTAAGGAAAAATGGGGCACTTGGGCAGGAAGACCTGGCACCTTTGCGGTGATTGACACCTGCGGTGATTCACAGGCAGGTTAGTGAACAAACAGGACACATACGAACTGGGTATGCTGGTCTCTAACCCACATGTGTATATGATCACCACTTGTGCATATCTGTCCCCATGAGTATGCACACATGTGTCTCTGTGGTGTTTCCTGAGTGTGTGAGCATGACAGTATGTGTGCACATGTATACATGTGTGGCTGTGTGCACATGTATGTGTTTATATGTGCATCTAACCTGAAGGTCGCTCCCGAGGGCTTTAGGAGCCATGAGGGTCCGGCCTGGCCCCAGGATCCTGTGGGCCGCAGCCATCTGCCTTCTCTTGGATGCTGGTGCTGGGCCAGGGCCTGGGGTGAGGCTTAGTGGACCCTTCAGCTCTCACCACCTCAGACACCTCCACTCCTGCTCTGTGACTCAGTAGTACATGCCAGGCAGGGCCACGGCACCGGCAGAGGCAGGAGGGGGAACCCAGCACACTTGTCCCCAGGCTGCAAAGCTGGACAGCCCTGGCCAGAAGACTGCCTTAGCTCAAGTGCCTCAGGACCCAGAGCAGCCCCATCCCAGCACACTGCAGTGACTCTGGCTGCTTTTTCAAATGGGCGGATTCCAGAGCAGCTGCTCAGCTATCAGATCACCTTGGGAAACACAGACAGATGCTGCCTGGCAGTGCCGGGGTAATCCTTGCCTTCCTGGAGACATAAATGGCCACCCAGGGTCCTGAAGGCTGATTTTCCACCCGATTTAACCAGCCCCTGTTGCTCCCAGCACAGCCCTCAAAGTGGCCTTGGGGTGCTAGGGACTAGAGCTGCTCTGGGCCTCCCCTTCTCCCATATCCTGCCCTAACTGCCTGCGGGGGCTCCTGGGTATAAGCAGCAGAGGGGGCATAGTGTGACTCCCCCATTGCCCTGAAAATGAGCCCCACACTGAGGTCCTCTGGGTGTTTTTAGGGCCTCAGATGAGAGTTCTTCCCTGGCAGGTCCGCAGTTCTTCCAATATATACTAGAAAGGGAACCTACCAGCATCACAAATCCACCATGGGATGTCTCCTTTCAAAACAGACTTGAAACTCAAAAATTGATTTATTTTGAAGAAAAATAGATCACTAATGGCACAGGTGGCCATAGGCCCAATGAGGCAAATAGTGCTATGAATGCCCCCCTCCCTCAAGTGTGGCACCTCATTCTTCGCGAGAGTAATCAGGTTAATTAATGTGTCTCTTGGCTCCTACTGTGTGTCCAGCTTTATGCCTCCAGCTAAATGGGTTTGAGCAGAAAAATATGCATTGACATTCTCACCTAAGAGCTGTGACCCTATCGGGAAGGTGGGCTGGGGAGATAGGACAGGCCCCTGGGTTATATGATCCTAGTGAGGAGAAGGGAGTGGTGCCGTCTGGAGGGGATGGAGCCATGCTCGTGGCCTCGCTGACACTCGGCTTGGTCACGGCAAAGAGTACATTTCCTAGGCTTTCCTTGGCCCACAGATATCACCTTCCCACTCACTCTTCCCACCAGCTTCTCTCTGCTCCAGGAGCATGCCAGCTGGTGAGAGTCAGGACAAAGTCAACACCTGCAGAAGTTTCCCCACCCACATGGGACAGGACCAGCCCAGGATGTGACATGGAGGCAGACAGGAGGCCTACAATAGAGTAGGAGATCAGAAGGATGTGGCCACCAGCCAAGATAGCCAAGGACTGCTGACACCCACGGCAGCTACAGGAAACTAATGGGAATCAGGGCCCTGTGACACAGGGCCACAACTGGGGGCTTAAAACAACAGAAATTTATTCTCTCATAGTTCTTTCTGAAGGCTAAAAGTTGGAAATCAAGGTGTCAGCAGTTGAATTCTTCCTGAGGCTCCAAGGGAGAAGTTGCAATATGCATGGGCCTGAGAACATCTGCCTCACCTTTCTTCATTTTTCTTCCTTTGGGGAGATGAGGCCACATGGTTGTATAGCTGGTCACCCCAAGTGGAAGCAGCCTCACCCAGTGGTGTCATGGAAACCACCCAAGGCCTGCATGCACGCCCCCGCCACCGCCCCGCCACACGTGTATGGCAGAGTTCCCCTCATGCACGCTCCACTTTGCCCAGTGGTATTGCTGTAGGCCATCTGGTTTCAGTGTCACAACCCAGGCATGTTTCCACGGCTGTCCCCACTTGTTGACAGGCAGTGGTTTTAATATGGGGTTACTACTGTCTGGTTGTCTGGCACCTCCCATTTACGGCAGGAAGTCCTCTCAGGTCCTTCTATGCCTGCCGCTGCCTCTGGCCACCTTTTTTTATGGCCTCACATTCGAGACACCAGAGAGGCTGGTGGGGGAGGACATGCTGGACTGGGGCACAGGACAGGGGTGCTGGGTAGCCTGCAGAAGCGTAACCGAGCCAAGCTTTGAGGGCCAATAGCTATAGCTGAAGCAGCAGCTGGCCAAGGAAGCACTGAATGGGGATGGAACAGGCAGGCCAGCCAGGTGCCAAAGAGCGAATCCCAAAGCCAGTACAGCTCCCACCTTCCTCCCTCACACAGGGCACCACTTGCTGATAGACCAGAAGACAGATCTGGTGGACACTAACTCCTGGCCTGCCCCTTCAAGGGCACCTGTGGGCCAAGTATTCATTGTCTCAGCCATGGGCAAGTGACCTATCAGGTATTCTAGAAAGATGGCAACAGCTACTGAGGGCCTCCTGCCTCCCTCTGCCAGTGTCCCACTAACATTTCTGTCTTGTTTCCACAAAGCCCTTTCTGTGGGCATTCTCTGAATACCTACTGTGTGCGGTCTGCCCAGGCCGGGCTCCTACAGCCCACAGACCAGCCAAGCATGCTCTCCACCCCAGAACTCTCCCTCTCTGCTGCCTGGCAGGCCTCCCTTTCCCGTCTAACAGGACCTGTGAACTGCCATCATCCCAGGGGGAGGCTGCAATTTAAGGCCTCTTCCCTTGTTCACCCATTCTTTTATTAGAATCATAACCCAAACCACCTCTCAGAATATAGCTCTAGGGTGGCCTTTCTGGCCTGGTCCCTCTGAACCTCTCTAGCCTCCCTGCTTCCCAGACATCGGCAGTTCCCTAGGAGGCAGTGTCCCTGGCTGCCTCTTTCCCTGTCTGGCCAGCTCCAGCTCCAGCTCCCTGGGTATCCACCTCCAACCGAGTCATTCCCTCTATACCTGGGGGCTCCCTTGTGTCCACAGGCCCCTCCGCCCCCCTCCCCAGAACAGCTTTCACCCCTGGCTATGCTCCTGGGAGTTAGCCTGGGTCTGGGGTACCCCACCTCTCTGGGTCTCAACCACCTGAGCTACGAATGAGTGCTATCAAATAGTGTTCCCCCAAATTCATGTTCTCCAGAACCTCAGAATATGACCTTCTTTGGAAATGGTCTTCACAGATGTAATTAAATCAGAACAGGTCATCCTGGATTAGGATGTGCCCCAATCCAATGATGCATGTTTTATAAGAAGAGGAGACAGTTTGTGTGGAATGGTTATAGTGACCCCAGGACACTGACACAGGCACCTCATTATTGCCCCATACCCTGTGGGGATCGAGAATCCAACGGCTCTGTGATCTCGCCCTGAAAGACTGTCTGTGAGTACCAGCAATGACATCCTGGCTTCCCCAGGGCTGGTCAGAGAGGTGAGAAGTGAGGGCAGAATCCCAGCCAAGACATCCCAGCCATGCACTGGGTGACAGGGTCTGTGGGGAACAAGCTAGAGGTCCCTGCTAAGAGTTTGCAGGCCTGGGTGGGATGGGCATCAGAGATCTGAAGAACTTCATGGGTTCCAGGCACCCCTTCCCCGCAGGGCTACAGGAAAAGAGGCAATGGGGAGCTGCAGGAACTGGGGCCTGAGTTGGCCTGGTTCCCCTTCAGGGCCTAGCAGGGCTTGCAGGCTCAAGAGGAGGACCTGGAGCCTCAGGGAGGAGTGGGGACAGCTAAGTGTCTCCCATCTTTGCACCTAGGCCAGAGAGGTGTCCCCAGGCCAACTTCTGGTTACCTGGCCTGACAGAGCTGCCCACAGCCCAGGGCACATCCATCGTGTGGGATGTCCACACCCTCCTCCTTATGCTGGACGCCTTGAGAACTATTTCAGGCACTTGGTAGAGACTCAGCCCGTCTGGCCAGACAGGGGCATGGCCCCCACCCACTAGGCCCTCCCTGCCAGGCGCCCTGGCCCTGCATACTGTAGTGACTCACTCCCGCCGTTAGGCCTCCAGCTGTCTCAGTGCAGGGCGGCCCCAGCAGTGAGGAGTACCCGGTGCCGGTGCCCTATAGAGAGCCAGCCAGGAGCCCATGCTTGGAAATACCTCCTGGAGCCCCCTCCGCAGCTCCCTCGACCCCCAAATAAACATCTTTGCACATCTGTTCCCCACTAGGCACAAGGCCTGACCTGGAAGTTCGCCTGGTAGCCTAGGGTTAATGTGATGGGTTGGCCCTAGGGCTTCTCCTTTCAGGATCACAAGACCAGCTGCTGCCCCTAGGAACCAAGGCACATCTTCACCCAGAAGAGGGAGATCAGACTGGCACCACCATCCTCTTAAGGTTCACACTACCCTGCCCTCTTGCTCTGCACCATCCTGCTCTGGGCAAGGGTCTCGAAGCCCCTACATTGCTGTCTGGAATTCTGGAACAACCCTGGGTGATGGTTTTGTGTGGACAAGGGCAGGAGGGATCCACTCACCTCCCAAGCTGCCTACACTCCACCCAGGATATGGCCACAGTGAGAGGGTCGGACACTGAGACTGGCCTGGGCTCATGCTTCTGGGCATGAGACCAAAGACCAGCCAAGTTTCTATGTACCTTGGAGCCAGGGTGAGTTCACGTTAGTGGTCCCAGGACCCCAGACCAGGGAGAAGAGGCAGGTCAGCCCAGCCCTCAGATCCCCAGTGCCACCTCTCTTCCACCTCCCACTTTCCAAAAACTCACCACTTTCCAAAAATTCAAATCAGCACCGAATCAAGAAAATAAAATTACCACTACTTCTTTCAAATTGCAATTCCTTTCCTACCCTCTGATTACTGGTTACTGGAAAGTAAGATTTACAAACGGCTTTCTGTAAAGAACTTGTTTTTGGCGAGTTTATATAGCTACCTTTGTTCCTATAAAATCTAGAAGCCACCCTCCCCCTCAAAAACTTAGGGGAGGTATTTGCATGAAATATGTCTCCCGTCTGCAGGCCCCTGCTCTGAAGCAAAAATGAGCGCCATAAATTCTGAGGAGGAATTTGTTTAACCTCTCACCCCAAGGCAGTAAGTGTGGCGCTCAGCATCCTGGCATACTCTAATGTACTTTATAACACTTGGCAAGGCCGCTTTGGAGACTGGAGAAAATCCACCAATCAGAGTTGCTGCAGGGGTGGGCTCGCTTGCTGGCCAGCTCCTCACTCACAGAAAAAGTTCTGAAGCCTTCCGGGTCTCTGCAGCAAACCCATTCATTCATTCATTCATTCATTCATTCACAGACGACTTCCCTCTTTCGCCAGGCTTGTTATGGCTAAACAGGATCATAAAAGATACTACCCCCAGCTCAGTCCCCCAGTCCCTGTTTGCCCTAATGTGGTGGGGAAGGTGCTGGCGAGTTGAGAGCTTCATAACATGTCCAGCTCTGTGGCCCCCAGAAATCTGGAGGAACAGCTAAAGGAAAAAGAGGAGTCAGAGAAGCTTTGTCACACTTCAATCCATCCTACAAAGCATGGGCTGCCTTCACAGGGAGTGAGTCCACTATCTCCAGATGTGAGCAAGAAGAATCTGGGAAGCTCTTGGGTTTAGGATGCCCCGGAGAATAGGCTGGGCCAGAAACCTGGGTCCTCCGCAGGAATCCTCATCCTCCCCTTCAGAAACGGCATGCTCCCATGGGCCAAGGTCTGCAGCCAATGGGCACATCCTGCTTCCTCCTGCCAATGACAAGGATTTGGAAGGAGATGGTGGCAGGGCCCAGGAAGATGGGAACTTGAACTCACATTTGTCCATACTGGAGATATGTCCCCTCATCAAGGAGGCCCAGCCCTGGGTTTTCTAAGACTATGATTTTTCAGCTCCAACACGCAATTTGGGCCTGGATGACCATCCCCTAGAGAGCCCGCCCCACCACAGCCATCAGCTGTCACAGGCTGCTATAGAAGCAGAATTTGGGACAAGCAGAGCACTTGGAGAGCAGGCCTGTCCTAGGAAATGGGAATAGTCTTCAGTATTCCTGGATGCCCATTGGAAATAGATGTTTTATAAACTGAGTCTTAGTTGAAATAAGCAAGAGAAATTCTCCCCCATTTGGTTTTGGCAAACAAAGGAATTGACCTACTATGTGGGTTGGGGGGAGTACCCATGCAGATACCTCAGCCTCTGTCTCAGCCCAGAGACCCCATCTCTACCCATAGCCCCCCATCTCTGCTTCAGCCTGAGGGCCCTCATCCAGCCCAGGCCAGGGACCTTGGAAGCAGCCCCACAGCTGCCCCGCATACTCCTTCCACCATGGAGGCCCAGCTGGCGCCACCTTTCTTCTGTATCAATATTGACCTAGCCGGGGAGGGTGGGGGGCAGTGGCCCACAGGGGTTCCACAGTGCCGCTCACACGCGCCTGCCATGCTCCTCAGACTCCTGAAATGTTTGTGGAGGGTTGGGAACCACCCTGGGCTCCACACAGGGCGTCCACATTTACACTGGGAAAAATAACAGGGATTTCCTACCCCCTCCCTTGAAATGTTCATTAATGGCTTCTGGAGGGGAAAGGAGCCTTGGGATTAAAACCTCCCAGGAGTGTGAAGCTCACCCTTGTGCTCGTTGCGGACTGAATAGGCGCAGAGCCAGAGGCAGAACACTTCAGGCAGCTTCTCTCGCTGCAGTGGTTTGCCTGGGGTTTCCATGCCAAGGTTTGGTTTGGGGGAGGGCCAGTTGGGAGATCAGCCATGCTGTGTGTCCACGTCATGTGTCCTGCAAAGGGGCTCTGCACAGGTAGTAAGGAATACCCAGGGCTTGTCCCCAGGGAGGGGCTGGCAGGTAGATGTCAAGTGGCACAGAAGCTTCTAGAACCCCTCCTGGCACATGGCCACGGGCTGCCTCATGTCACACCACACCTGACCTGCAAATATTTTAGTGGCTTCTCTCTGCTTGGGCTGCCATGACAAAGCACCACAGACCTGGCTGCTTAAACAACAGTAATATATTTCCTCCTAGTCCTGGAGGCTGAAAGTCCAAGATCAAGGTGTCAACAGGGCTGATTCCTCTGGCGGCCTTGGCCTGTAGACGATCATCTCCTCCTTGTGTCCTCACATGGTCTTTCCTATGCATGTCCATGTCTTAATCTCCTAAAGACACCACTGACGTTGGGTTAGGGCCCAACCTAACAACTTCATTTTACCCAAATTGCCTCTTTAAAGCCCCACTTCTCCAAACATAGTCACATTCTGAGGAGCTGGGGCCTAAAATTTCAACAAAAGAATTTTGGGATATGCACTCAGCCCAGAAGAGTTTTTATTTCTAATAATTGTCCCAGGTGAGGGTGAAAATGAGATCCACCACCTAGCTAGCTGCTCAGAGCCTGGCCATTTGCAAATACCTTCAGGTTCACTATCCCCTTCAACACCACAGGAGGGGCACCAACTATCTCCCTTATTTCCCAGGCCCCAGGGCAGGGCGTGGAGATGAGGTCATAGTTCTATAACCTCTGGGAGGCACAGAAGAGACATATTCTTTGTGTAGGGGCCCTGGGCCTAGGTCCATGGGGAACTCTGGGTGCATAAAGGCCTGCAGGGTGGTGGGGAGAGGCTGGGAGATAATTTTTTAACTAACTCTCCCTTTCCCAGCACTCCTAGTGTGTATCACCTCGCCAAGCCTCAATTTCCCCACCTGTAAAATGAACGCAGAGTTTCTACCTGGAGGCCCGCACATGTGAGTTTTCTTTCCATGGTAGCTATTATTACTATCAGCAGTGGCACAGCTGGGGAATCACATCTAGGGAGCAAAGGTGGGCAGAGGGTGTGCAGCCCTTGCCGGAGGCAGCATCCAGACAAGCCTGAGCAACCAGCGCCCTGGAAGCTCTACTCCCCTACCCTCCTTGAGGGCCCCCCTGCTGCTGTGTTAATGGCACCCCCGTGCCCACCCTCTGCCCCTTGGGCCCTGGCCCTGAATGCTCACAGCACCAAGTTGGAGCCTGGCCGTGGAGGAGCCTGCCTGAGAAGCCATGGCCTCCCGGGGCACCAGGGGCCGCTGCCTGGGGCCAGCGCTGTGCTGGGAGACCAAGACCACCAGCTTTTGGAGAAATGACCAGGGCGGCAGGCACTGCCCGTTAATGAGGCCTGACAGCCAACGAATAATGAAAAGGGATATTATGTGGGCGGACTTTCTGCAGGGGAGGGGTGTTTGCCTTGTACAGCATCCAGGTGCTGCTGTTCAGGGAGAACGTGGGGCATATGGGACTCTGGGCAACTAGTGGTCACTCCAGCCTCTTCTGGGACCACATCTCGGCTCCCAGCCCAGCTAGGCGGTATGAAGAGCCCCTCCCAGACTCCAGCCACGGGCAGAACTTTCCATAAAGCCTGGAAAATCTCTTTGGGGCCTGTCCTTTCCTCGGGAGTAGGGTGGAGCAAGGGGAATGAGCTCCCCTGCTGCTGTGTTAGTGGCACCCCCATGCTCACCTTCCGCCCCCTGGGCTCTGGCCCCGAATGCTCACAGGGCCAAGTTGGGGCTGCATGGATGAGTACAGGGTGAATGTGTCTGTGATGGTCACTGGGTATGCATGCAGCACGTAGGGCCTGGACATAGGGAGTTAGGAGGAGTGCTGTGGATCCAGCATTAGCTCCTCATTCTGAGCTGGAGTTCTTGGCTCTGGGCAGGGTCCCCAGGATGCTCACTAGGCTACTGTCCACACCTCCATGTGTACTTCTGCCACCTCTGCAGCATCCTTCTCCATGCTGGCCTTTCCCGGGAAAGGCAAAGGTCATCTCAGCTTCTTGCCCACACCCCCAGCCCGACCCTGGCCCCAGATCCCACCCTGTTGGCCCAGCCCTGACCAGGACTCTCATTCCTCTAAAGTCAAATCTTTACCCTGACCTGGAGGGCCAAGCCTGGGTCTACTGCTCATCTCCTGCCTTGGATGGACACCAGCCATTGGGCTCTCCAATCTGCTCTCCACCTTAGTCTTCCAGCTTTTTAGAAAAGGTCAGATTTTTTTTTAAATGACCACATGCAAATGTTCTGGATGAGTCACCTTCAACCTGAGTCATCCTGGTTACCACAAATCTTTCCATTTTAATTTCTTTATCTAGGTGAGATTAATATAACATAAAATTAACTATTTCAAAGTATATGATTCTGTGGCATTTAGTTCATTCATGGGGTGTGACTGACTGTCACGTCTACTGAGTTCTGGAACATTTTCATCACCCTGAAAGGAAACTCTGTACCTATCAATGGTCATTCCCCATCTGCCCCATCCCCTACCAGCCCCTGGCAAACTTTAATTTGATTTCTGTCTCTATGCATTTGCCTGTATTAGATATTTCATAAAAATAGAGTCATACACTCCGTGACCTTCAGTAACTGGCTTCCCTCACTGAGCATGACATTTTCAAGGTTCATCCACATTGTAGCATGTGTCAGTGCTTCATTCATTTTCATGGCTGAGTAATAGTCCACTGTGTGGATGAACTACATTTGTCCAGACTTCAGCCTGACCCTTGTTACCCTGTTCTCTCAGGACCATAGAAGTGAGCATTTCTGACCCTCCTTGGTCTCAGCTCACAAGTCCAGCCACCGCATACCCAGGCATCAATTTGCAGTAGTTTATCCTGGAAGTGTCACTAGGAAGCTAGGGGACGAGGCTATCCAAGGACAGTTTAAATGTTACTAATTTTAAACAGCCCAGGTGTGGCATGTCAGGGACCGGGGGACCTATACCAGCTGCCTGTTCTGTACAGAGACATTGATTCCTTGTTCACAGAGGTCACTCCATGTCTACTGTCCCCCCTAAGCACAACTCCCATCACTCCAGAAGTAGGCATGAGGGGCCACCTGTGTCCTGCATCCCAATCCCTTAGAGCCTTGTTGGCAGATGAGGAGCAGCCCCCCAGACAGACTGAGAGCTGTCTGTGCCCATGGTTGCACATCGACAGGCCAGGGAAGCCGTGTCCCCCAGCCTACTCCAGCACTGAAGCCCCGGCCTCTGCTTTCTCTTTGCGCTCTCCCTTACTTAACTTCCAGCTGATTTTCCTGCTGGCATTCTGGGGAAAGCAAATCCTCTGGGGGCAAAAGGCATCTGTCCAAATGAGCTTTCCAAGTCTGCTTTAAAACACTTTGGGAAGCTCCAGGAGAGAAAATATGGTTTTGATTTTCTGAAGCAGGCTCAGGCCCCCAGATCGGCCCACATGGCCTAAGAGCCAGTCTCACTGATTCTCACCCAGACACAGAGTCAGGGAGTGCGTCTTGGAGCCAGCTGGGTGGAGCTGCTGACAGGTGGCCTCTCTCCAGGGCCTGGGGCATCTATCTAAGGATATTGCTCCCTCCTACCCGGGCCTCCCCTGTCCTTGGGCAGAGCAACTTTCTGAGCTCAGACAGGCCATTTGTCAAGGTCACTAAGAAACTTGGATGGGGGGAAGAGTTGACCCCATGAGCCTTCAGGGAAATCTCAGACCCCATCAGTCACAGCTGCCCTTTCCCAGTCCCCGTGGCCAGGTGACTTAGGGATGTCAGGGGCCTCATCCTGCCTGGGACTGCCTTGCAAGATGGTGAGCTCCTCTGAGCAGGAAGGATTCTGGGGTAGTTGAGCACGTGGGCAGTGGTGAGGCCCTCCCGAGCACATGGTTCATTGCTTGTCCCATCTGAGGTCAGAGGTATTGGCCATGCTCACTTCTATTGAGGTTTCCAAGCCCACAAGTAGCAAGGAGGGTCCGATGCCCAGAGTCCATGACAAGGAGTCCCCTGAGGGTTCATGCTGACTCTCTCAGGCCAGGCTCTCAGAGGTCCTGGGGAGCCTGCCTCCTGGGTCTGGGGTCACAAGGAAAAGTGCCTCCTGCTCCTGAGGGTCCCTGGAGGTCCGCACACCTCCTCACATTGGCTGGAGAACAGCCCAAAAGGCCTCATGGTCTCTGGTACCTTGAAATCCATGAGGCCCCAGTTCCCTATGAGCAGAATGGGGGAGACACCCCCACCCCTCGCACAGCAAGGAGTCTGAGAGATATCACATGGGACCCCGACAAGTGTCCCATGCCCAGGCCAGAGGGCCAGACCAGGATGACACTGAGTGCTCCCACCGAGTGCCCCAAAGTCCCCACTACCCCTCTGTCACTTGAAGCCAATCAGCCAGTCGCGGCCACTGATAGGCAGATCCATGTGTCTGGCATGAGGTGCTGGGGTCAGCAATGGCAAGAGCGAGCCTGCCCCTGTCCTTTCAGGGCTCGTGGTGTGTGGGCAGCGACGACTAGGACCCACACAGTCCCGCCCATTGTGGTGATTGCCGATGGTGACCTGGGCTTCAGCGGAAATAATCAAATGAGTTCATTGTTCATGGCAGTCCATGAAGACTTCTCAGAGGAAGAAGCATATGAGCCAAAGATGAGAAGCTGGGGAGGCACGTTTAGGGCCAAGGACACCTTGAGGCATGGGGCAGTGGACACCACTGGCCCCTTCTCTCAGGAGGAGAGATGTCCCTTTATAGCAGTGACTTCCAGGAAGGTGTACTGGGGCTAGCTCCCCATCCTTCCCCACACTGGAGACAAACATATGATCCGCTCTGGCCCCATCTAGCCTCATGGGACACAGGAAATTGCAAGTGCCTGTGCTGGCTTGCTCCAGCCCAAGCCAGGTGGTGCCCTTTCCTTTTTCTCTCTCTTTTCAGTCTTGTGTGTAGGGAGCCAAGTGCTGCCCTTGCCTGTCCTGGGTCGAGTCCCATCCCATCTACAAGCTCTGATTATTCCATTAACATTTTCTCTCCCTGCCTTCTCCTCTACCTACCCCCGCCCCCCAGGAATAGTGCCCACCCATGGGGTCATGGTTTCTTCAGGGTTGTCTCCTTGGAGAACCAGCCATTTGCACACACAAACCTCTGCCATTCACAGGCTCAGTTCAGCTCAACACCCAGCCAGGAGCCAGTACCTTGTACGTTGTTTCTGAATGCTGCAAGGAACTCCCAGACTTACCCCATAGTGACCCCAGAACTCCCTCAGGGCTCCAGAGCTCAGGACTTCCTGTGTGAGACTCTGAGGGGCAGGGTCTCTGGGTAATGACCAGGGGTGCTATCAAGGCCATTGGGTGCACATATCTTTTTTTGAAGTGTCTTTTCTGGGAGCCACCCCAGGCTCAGAGCACTGCCCCAGCACTTATCGCTCTGGCTTCTCCATCCCATGGCTGCGTGCAGCATCTCCCATTTTAATCCTGTTGCTTAGGCTCCTCGAGGTCCAAGCCTCTTCTCACTTAAACTGAGCATCTGGCCGTCTATAGGAAAAACCGCCATCTCTTTCCGAGTTGGCTTCCTCACCCTTCTGAGGGTGGCAGCCCCCAAGGCAGGCAGCCCCCAGGAGCCCATTTCCCATATGAGTAAGCAAAGTCTGAGCCTCCCTTGATGTGCCTGGCTGGGGGTGACCAGCAGGGACCAACCGTGGTAGCTGCCTCTAGCTGGGGGCCTTCCATCCACCTAACACTGTACCTAAGGAGCCAAGGTTGCGGGGTGCTATGGTACATTTTGCAGACTTGAGCTTCAGGAACTTAGAATAAAGGCGGATTCGGGTGGGGACTCTCTGGGGGCTTCATGCAAATGAGCCTCTGCTGGGGCTGTTCTGTAATAAGGGAGGGAGCTGCCGCACCCACACTCCGGATCTGCTGTGCCCTGCCGCCCACATACCCTGTGGAATTAGTGCGAAAATGGGAGGAACAGGTGATGGAGTGCCTGGGAAAGGGGAGTCGGCCGCCCATCTCACACCAGGATGTGTGGAGTGGAAGGCGGGGGCCAGGGTTCTGCGACCCCATCTCAAATTGAGATGTGATTTGTCTCCTTTCAAAAGGCACCGAGCCCGCTGCATCCTCGCTTTGCAAGAAAATGACTTTCCTGCCAGATGGGAGCAAGCCACCCACCTCCTAGCAGCTAGCTCCAGCTTGTCTTCCTCCAGTGACAGCGCCCACTAATTCCTGACACTGCTCACATTCCCGAAAGGATGAGAACCCTACTCAGCCTGCCTGACCAGCCTGTGACCTTCATTTGCCTGAAGTGGGGCTGGAGCTGGTGTTCATGGAAGGAAATACTCCAGGTAGCGCCCTTGCTCAAGTGGCCTGGCGTCACTGTCACTTCTGCAGGGCTGGCTCTCATGGTGGCAGGGGCCAGGTGAGGCTGGGTTTCTAAATCCTATGCTAAGCACCTGCCCATATGCATCTCCCATGTCTCTGACACTATTTCTGGGAAGATGAGCATGTTATTCCCATTTCACAGTTGGACCACTGAAATTCAGAGAAACCAGTATCTCATCCACAGCAGTGAACCTTGGGGGGCCCAGGCTCCCAGAGACTAGGCACCGAGTCTCAGACCCTGCTTGATACCCCCTCCCTATTTCGGAAAAGGTAGACGCCTCAGGTTTCTAGAGCCGGGGTCACCCAGGCCCTTTGTCCACCTTTGTTCCTCCCTCCCCCTTTAGTGAACAGGTTCCTCAGAGGGCCCAAGGGCCCCAGGACATGAAGGAGAAGGGAGGGGAGGCTCTCCCTTTTCAGGGGTGATGCCCAGTTTGTCCAGACCTGCCTTAGTTTCACATATGTGTTCAGGAGGGGACACATACACACAGTTGTCAGAAGGCAAATTACAAAAAACATCAACAGTGCTTCCCCGTGGTATCCAAACACCCTGCCACCTGTCTGGACACTTGTTACCTGGAAACAGGTGTAGTTTCTGATCCATACATCCCTGACTTGGGGTAGAGCCTCCTCTTCCATTGGTGGGGGGAAGCACCCAGCACTTGCCCTCTGCCTGCACAAGGGGTGGTCCTGTGGACAGAGCAGCCCCATACCCATGAATGTCTCTAGGGCCCAGGAGCAGTGCCTGGGACATAGCCTTGCCACCTAGCACAGTTTCAAGTCCTGGAACAGGCTCTGCAAGGTCCCAGTTGTGGTGTCACCTATCCCTCAACATCCAGACAGCAAAAGTGTTGTTGACCAACTGGCTGACATACCCAGGGCAGATGAGACCCCTCTCCCAGCCTTCTTTGGGTTTCACAGCCACACACCCCACCCCCCTCCGCCCCATTCCTGAGACAGTACCCACAGGAGGGAATGGACATGTCTTGAAGTTGCAGGAAACCAGAGAGCAAGGGGCTCCAGGCAGTTTTCAAATCCAGCCCCCAGGGAGCTGTAGGGTCATAGGGATGGGATGAGCTAAGCCTCCCACTGGCCAGGAGCCCTGGGCAATGGCCCGGCCATCCACTCCCAATTCATAGGCTCTCTGATCTTGCCCTCCCCAGAGGAGCTCAATTCTTCTGAGTGGGAGAACCGGATCTGTGGGTGGCACTTTTTTCCTGGTGACGTCTAAATAACCATGACAGCAGCAGCTATGGAGGGTGGGGCCTGGCTCTGGGAAGTTCCTTCTAGGTCTTCAAGGCGTCTCTCCACTTCCCTCCCCTCCTGTTCCCTCCTCTCTCCTCTCCTCCTGTACCCTCTTCTCTTTTTTTTTCCTCCCCATCTCTCCTCATCTATTTCCTCCTCTTTCCTTTCCTCTCCATCTCACTCTTCCTCCCTCTCCATCTCCTCTTCCCCTCTCCGCCTACCCCTGTTTTTTTGCTTCTCACAGTGTTGGGGTGCACCCCCACTCTGGCTTCTGTCCCTGAGCGGGGAACTAGAGTCCGGGGGCCAGAACCCCCACCCAAAGTCTCCTCTGCCTCTAAATATTTACTGCTGTGTCTGCACACAAAAATTAATACCCCAGTTTTGTTGGGCGATTCCCACTGTCCACTTTGCCTTTGGAAAGTCAGGCCAGCCCGTTCTGGCCGACCACAATGGCAGCGCCCACAATGCCCACACAGAGGCCGTCTGGTTGCGCATACAAAGCACCCAGCCTGGCCATTATCATTCCGGAGCCGAAATCCACCCCAGCGTGCATCTCATCGGTCATTCAGCAGCCCTTAATGACTTGTCAGTTCCTTGCCCTGCCATTTTCTGTCTAATTAATTCTTTTATTGTGCACCGGATAAAGAAAGACAAAAGCCTCCTGGCAATGATGATTCATTAAAATGCAGCGCCTTCCCCAGAGCTCTTGGCCCTGAACCAGCCAGGCTGCTCTGCCCCACCAGGCCTCAAGCCCCTTAACCCTTTGCAGGATCCCGGCTTGGGGTGCCAGCCACACTGGCCTCTGGGGAGCAAGCAATTGGAGCTCTTGCAGCTACTGGCGTTCAGGGAAGAACCTGACCTGAGCTAGTTAGAGAGCCTCCTGGAAAGGTTTCATAAAGCACCTTGCATTCTTCCATGGCAGCTGCATCTGGATGAGCCCAGGTTCTAGTCCTAGCCCCCTGAAGAAGGCAGGGGCTAGGGAGAGCTGGGAGATACAGAGAGGGCTTCTGCCACAAAGACACACAGGACCCTGCTGGGGACAGCCCAGCCTGGGCAGGAAAGGCAGGGAGACTGTCCAAGCCTCCACCAGTCATTTCAGGACCTAGCTGAGGTAGGGCAAGACAAGTCACTGTGAGGCTGGAGAGACAAGGGGAGAGGAAGTTCCCAGGAGTCCAAGGACAAGTCTGCCAGCAGGATGGGGCAGGAAGGTGCTTATCACGTGAGTCCATGTGCTAGCCTCAGCCACATCTGATTAATCCTCAGGGAACTTTGGCGAGGCCATTGCTATCCCATGGTCATGGGGGAAACCGAGATACAGAAAGGTCAACTGGCAAATGGCAGAGCTTCCAAACACTGGCCCAGCAAGTCTTCCTGTGGAAGCCTGGGGGCCACTTCAGTGCAACAGGAAGATCTGAAAGGCAGAGTGGGGAGAGGTGGCATCAAAGCCCCCAGCCTTTATTCAAATGCACATTCTCTGCCTATTTCATTTTTACTCAATTTTCTTACTGGCAAACCCACCTTATTTTGCAGATAAGCAAAAAGAAGCATTAAAGCATTATGGATTGAAGGTAGTAGTAATACTGCCAATAGTCACTCTCAGGCAAATGTGCAAAGTGCTTGTTCATAGCAGGTCCTCATTTCACCGAATCCCCCCAAACACCTGCAGGGGAGAGGAGAAATTTTCACCTTACAGGTGGGGAAACCAAGTCTCCCAGAGAAAAGGCAGGTGCCCAAAGCCAGCCAGATAAAGCAGAAGACTGAATGCGAGGGCATATGATGGATGTGGGCCGAGCCAGGTTTCAGCACAATTTCTGCTCTGGGACGGTCCTCACATGAAGGCAGGCTTAAGCCCCGGGGCGTCTCCCCCTTTTGCCCCTTCCCTCCCTGACATTCCGCCTTCAAACACTCCCACAGCACCCAGTGAGCACCGGGGCCCCCATAGGCTCATCCTGGGAAGATGTCATCTATAGATCTGCTCCCTACAGGATACAAGGGACCCCAAAAGTAGGCAGGCTTCCTCCAGTGCGAGATAGGAAGCAGGAGGCATTAGGGCACCAAGTCTCCAAAAATGCAGACAGGTAGATGATGCTCGTCCCTTACCCCAATAACTCAAAATGTTGGGGTTCCCAGGGGATGATGGGGACCAGGCAGGTCCCTGCAGCTCCCAAGCATGTCCTGGCCAGGGGCAGCAGGTGATCAGGAGATATAGCCCCCTTACCTGCACTGGCCAGCTCAGCTGCCACTGTGTCCTTGGGATGGGCCAGAGCTACAGAGCAGGCTTTGGGGAGCAGGGACCCAGGCAGGGGACTGTGTTTGGGGGAACCCTGCATCAACAGTCTCCTTCCTCGGTTCCAGTGTCTGGTGGGGGCAGTTCCATTTCCCTGTCTTGGGGTCCACACTGTCCCTCAGTGAGAGTAGGGAATTTGGCACTGCTGGCTCCATGGCCCTAAGACTGGGTGCTAACTGCCACAGGTTTTCTTTGAAGCCTGGTAGAATGTGTCTAAGGAGGCCACCCACACAGGTGGCAAGGGCTTATCTAGTGTTTGGTAGCTGTCATGTCACCACTGGGAAACACATTCCCACAGCCCTGATGGACAGCAGCCCCTACAAACCTGGTTGGCCAGAGATGGGGTCCATGAAGATCTCTACTCTGGAGAAGAAAGACTGGGGTCCAGTACCAGGCCAGGACCCCAAATCTGTGATGCCCAACCTTGGCACTGTCCCCATAAATGTGGCCTAAAGTTATAGCAAGCTAGGTGGATTACAAATCTGACCTCTGAGACGGGCCTGTTAAGCGGAGCCTTTGGCCTCTCCCAGGCGGCTGCTTGGATGACACAGGCCTTCCCCAGAGCTGCCAGCCATGCTGGCCGTGAACTCACATCCGAACAGAAAATCCACTCCTGAAAGCTGGTATCCCAGGAAGACCAATTGTGCCTGGGACTAGAAGGGGCTTTTCTAGTCTATCAGAGCAGGGCTGCATCATGTATGCTATTTCCTCTTTCTCTCTGAAAAGGTATTCTGTTCAGCTGAGATGGGAGGCAACACACTCTGTTCCGGGTGAGGAAATAAAAAATGAGGAACTTACCTGATAGCCCATCCCTGGGATGGGCTACTCTCAGTGAAAATGGGGCTTGTGCAAACGTCTCCTTAGACTTGTGGTAAGGTGGGGCCAAGGCCAGCCTTGTAATAAATGTCATCAGCCTGGAGCTCCCCCAAAAAACCTCAATATCCAGAAGACCAGGGCCACCCCCAGGACCCCTCCCAGAGACCCTGATGACCAGGGTGTCCACCTTGGCCACCTCCTCGGAGTGTAACTGGAGGAGACAGAGACCTCATGACTCACAGAGCCCTTGAGTGCCTGAGAATACTCCTAGAGGGGAAGCCACCAGCCGGGCCTCCAGAGAGGGGAGGAGGCCCAGGGAGGCGCAGGGACAAAGTACAGGGCATCTCATTTTCATGCCCTCAACTCATGGCCTTCCCAGGACAGTGGTGGCCGTCCTTTCTCTCCCTGAAGCTTCATGAGTTCAGAGATAGGAAAGTCCTGCACCATGGGGCTTTCATGCCAGGATGGTGGGAAGGAGGGCCGGGCCCCCAGGAGTTAATATGCAGAAGCCCCACCAAGTCCAAACAAAATTGCAGAACATCCAGCCCTCGGGAGCCTGGCAAGGCCTGAGCAAACCCAGAGCAGCCAAGGGGCGACCTCACTAGCTCTGTCAGCAAGCTGGATGTGGGGGTTCCTCGATTTGGGGTGTCAATGGGAGAGTTCAGAGGGCCATATGGGCCTGGACAGCCCTTGGCTGGATACAGAATGGGCTGGGCCAGTTCCATGTGGGTAGCAGGCTGCAAAGGTCAACGGCGTCCATGAGCCTGGCTTTCAGCAGCCCCCCACATACCCCACCTTGCTCCAGAGGCTTGGCATATCCTGGACAGTACCAACCCTCATAAATCCGGGCAGCTCTTCCCAAACACTACTCTTGCCAGGCCCTGGATGTGGCTCCCCAGCACAGGGCGAGGGACGTGCTGTGGATTGCAGCCATGTAGGCGGCTGGGTGGGCAAGGGTTTGGGGTGGGTGCCCAGCTACCCAGCCTACCCCGTTAAAATTGCAGAGGCAGCTGCCTCATGTGTCTGGGTTGTTCTGAGAAGCATATTCTTTTCACTTCACCCCCAATCCAGAGAAGCCCCTGAACCAGCTGCATGTGTCAGGGAGGGCCAGCCAGGAGGTGAGATTGCCCCTCATTGCTGTCGCTCCCCACAACCATTTCTCCCCTAGAAACACTTTCCGCCAACCAGACAACCCTGCCTGGCTCCTGCAAAGCAGCTTTTATCCTGCTCCCAGCCTGGCCCCGTGCCAGCGCCCGAAAAATGCCGTCAGCCACCCAGAAACCAGCTCTGAAATTTGCCTGGGAGGAAACCATGGCCCCAAAATCTGGCCCATCTGGACCCATTTGGCCCACTGAGGAGACCACCCCCCCCCCGCCCCCCAGGGAAAGAAGCTGAATCTCAGGCTTCCTAAACATTTCTGAAATATGTCATGTTCAAATTCAGACACAGCGAGGGAGGATAATGTGGCTACCTCCCTGGGATGGAGCTGTTTCTGCCTCCAGTGCGGGACCTAGGTAGGCCCAGGGACTCTGATTGTCCACGTCTTCTGAGGCTCAGAGCTCCATCCTTGCCTTGGACAAGCTCCTCCGAAGGAGGATACAGGACCTTGGAGTCCCCCATCACCCAGGCATAGAGAAAGCAACACAGAAAACGCAGCCCAGGAAGATAGAAAGCCTTTTTTTTTTTTAATTTTATCAAATCGATCTGTACAAAAGTTAGCGTTGCTTGGTCAGAAAGTAGTGAAACACAGCAGGTAAGTGACAGCAAAAGTCCAAACTCAACACTGAAAAATAGATTGCATAAAAATGAGTTTGCTGTAGTTCCCCACCCCCACCCCCAGAAAGAGATATGCAAAAGAAAAAAAAAGACTTTTTTCTAGAAAAGGTAGGAAAAAGTAGAAAAAGTAAAAAGAAGCAACTTCTCCGATGTATTTAAATTTACAAAGTTTAAAGGCACAAGTTTCCATGAAGTGGGTGGTTATCACAGCTCAGCATACAGCGGAAGCAGTACAGGTAAATCAGGTGTTATTTGTCTAAAATGAAGAAATCTAAAAACGCTTAGTGGAGGTTTTAGTTTCACAGCTTGTAGGTGGCATCTGGTTCCTAAGAGCCAAGATTCATGCATTTCTGAAGCCACCACATCCCAAGAAATTCCCGTCTCTGTCACTTGGCACAGTTGTGGCAGGGATGAAATTGAATGACACCCCTGCCTCTTAAACCTCAACTTAATACCTGGTGCCAGGGATAACCCAACCTGATCTAAGATACTACAAGGCAAATCACTTCTCCCTTAAGGTCCTTTCTGCCTCCCAGGGACCTGGAGTTCAGGCCCTCCCCAACCCCTCCCAGCAGCAGGGCTCCAAAATGGCCCAGAGCAAGGGCCCCAATGCCATCTGCTCTCCTGGCCCAAGCCCACAGCTTCCAGGCTTCCATTTTATCTTAAATTCTACTCTCTGCACAAATTACTTCATTAGTTAAAGACAAAATAATACAGGACATAAATATACTTTAACAGCTTTCAAAACAAATCAAACACATTTAAGCTTCAAAAATAAAATTTTTAAAATAAAATAAAAAGAGAAGTGTTAATCACAACCAAACCTTTCTCAAAAGAATGCTAACTTCAAGAAACACCTCAGATCTAATGAGCTGGTCCCAAGAGGTGTTTCTGCAGATACATCCCCATCAGGCTGCGGATGTGCCCTCTCCCTGCGGGAATGTCATTCATTGGTCCTGGGAGTTGTTTTGAGGCTGGCCAGGACTTCAGAACACAGTCGACCTGGAGACCCTGTGCCTCTTCCCTATTTTTGTATTTTGTGCTGTGCTGTCATTTTGCATCCACTGAGATGCAAAACCAAGGCACCGGTGTCTGCACAGAAGACACCAAAGACTGTTCTTCATTTCGAAGTTGCCAGTCACCACAAAGAGAGAGAGAAAAGGAAAAGAGGGCTGTGTCCGCTGACAGAAGTTTGAAGATCCGGAAGCAAAGGGGCTCGGTTACAAGCATGGTTTCCCGCACACGTCGGCAGGCACTTGACGGAGCAGGCATACATGGCTGCCTCTTCTCCCCTTGCTGGCCAACACCTCCCAGGAGACCTGAGAGGCTCTGTCTTTGACAAAATAAAGGTTGTCCTCCACCCACACCGGCCCACTCCACATGGCCACAGTGCCCTCAGGGTCTGGTCAGGGTGGTGTACACGGGCTGGTCCCAGTTACTGGGGGGGCTGTGGGCGGGTGGCACCGAGAGGCCACTGAGCAGGGGTGAGGTGTAGGGCCGGCGGGATGAGTGGAAGTAAGGATACTGGTACAGGCTGGATGGGTAGCTGGCATATGGACTGTAGTAGTTGGGGGCCTGCAGGTCGGTGTAGTCACACTGGGAGCTGGTAAAGGAGCTGGCAGCCGCAGCAGGGGCAGCAGTGGTGACACTGGCCTGGGCACTGTAGGAGCTATAGTCAGTGCGGCCCGGAGAGCCATGCGACTGGTCACTGTAGTGGCCGGGGCTCAACTGCTCTGTCTTGATGTGTGGCCGAGGGGGACCTGCTTCGGGCGATGCAGAGGCTGATGGAGCTCCCTTGTGGGCCCATACGGGGGATGCCCCGATGCCCACCGTCCCGGAGTGTGAGTAGGAGGCACCCCCGTAGGAGCCAGCAGCAGCGGGCTGGCCTGGCTCTGTGGGTAGGGCTGAGTGACCATTGAGGGGCAGATACTGGTCAAACTCGTGAACGTCGAAGGTGTCCATGTTGCCGATGACCTCACTGCTCAGCTCTGAGATGTCCACGTTGCTGAAGTCGATGTTCTGGCGCCCACTGTCCACCAGGCGGCGGCCTTCCAGCTTGAGCTCCTGCTTGCCCCCGAGATGCAGGTCTGTCTTGGGGGTGGTAGGCGGGGTGGGCGGCCCATGGGTCTGCCCTAGGGACAGAGAACATTTCAGAGATGAATGCCCCTTCTGTGGGGGGTGAGGTGGGGCTGGCAGGGCTGGCAAGCTGGTGACATACACATGAGAGGAAAACCAGCCTGCTAACTGCCGCAGGTAGGAATCAACAGCTTTTTGTTCCTGTACATTTCCCAGAAATTCCAGCAAAGCCAGACCCAAACCTTGTTCCTTGGCTGAGAAAATTCCGTTAAGCACTGTTCTACTGGAAGACGTGAGGCCAAGGAGGCCCCACCATGAAAGCCACGGTAGGGAAAGGAGAGAGAACCACATTTAGGAAGCGCTCACAAACACCCAGCCCCATGCACAGGACAGCAACACAATTCACACGAAACCTGTTCTCCCCAAGGCTCATGGCTTTAGCCAGCTTGACCGCTTGGGGGCCAGGACTGCGCATCGTAGTCTGAACCTGAACCTGGGCTGCTGACCACCATGACAGCAGCAGGAGTGAATCCGGCGTCAGAACTAGCAAAAAAACCCAGGGAGGCAGAGATGCCTTCAGGCAAGACAGAAAACCCCAGGTCACAGGGTGCCAGGTAGGCAAAGCTGTGAGACCGGCTAAGGTCAGAGGAGCTAAGCAAGGCACCCCACCCCCCCACCACAGTGTACATCAGAGGTGGCTGCCACTGGGTTTTTTTTTTTCCAAATACCGGATGCCTATGGATGCCTGCCCTGAGAGTGAGCCCCTGTTCCCAGCCCCATTGCTCATCTTCGCCATGGCGAGGACCCCTTCTCCCACTGGGGATTCTCAGACACTGGGGCCCCAGGAGCCCACCTGTGTGGTCGCCATGGTGGTGAGCCTCGCTGAGGCTTGTGTCGGTCTTGTATACAGGACCGCCTGGGTGGTGGCCCAGTTCGGCGCCTGAGTCAGAGTCGCTCTGGCCCGTCTTCACGCTCTTCCTCCGACGCGGCTGGTACTTGTAATCCGGGTGGTCCTTCTTGTGCTGAACCCGCAGCCGCTCTGCTTCCTCCACGAAGGGGCGCTTCTCACTTTCACTCAGCAATCTGCGGAACCAAAGGCACAAGGAAGATGGCAAGAGCATCCAGGCCAGCAGTGGTGTCCTTGCTCCCCAAGGAACTAGACAGTGCCCAAGGTGAGGTGCAAAGAGGGGACCAGGATGACCCTGACCAGAGAGGCCTGCATGCACTGACACCTCTGTGGGCACCAGACAGCGCTCCCCCTTTCTCAGCCATAGTGGCTGGTTGGTAAGCTCCATGTGCTCATTAGGGTCAAAGAAGGAGCCAGAACAAGACCCAAACCTTGTCTCCATCTTCCTCCTCTGACACCCCCTGCCCCACCCGGCCTGTGTCTGTCCCCTCCCTTCTAAGGCAGGCGGGGGACGAAGGCAGGATCCAGCTGAGAATACACTATGGACAAACCGAGCTTTCTGGGAATCAAAACGGAATCAAGCCGGGACTCTGCCGACAGCTAGACTTCCCAGACCTCCAGGAACACTGGCAAAAACCAGTGGTCCTCACTGAGGTTCAGAACACACACCAGCCCCTCAGACACTTCCAGAAGCTCACTTCTAATGAACAGGATATCGGGGCCCAGAGGCTCAGATCCACAGCACCGCAACCAGACAGAAGCAGCACAGAAGACCTACACGCAAGCTCCCAGGGCCCCCTTATGAGGTAAAGAGCAGGAAACAGGGCACCAGTGCCGGGAACCCAAAAGCCATCCATTTTAAACCCAGGTAGAGAGCGATTGGTGGGGAAGGCTGTCCTGAGCGACAACTCTGTCACTGCTGCTGTCCAACTTTCTGCAAAACCACCAGTTTCCCCATACCAAAGTGTGCAGCTGTGGGGAAGGTGCCAGCGAGGCAGAGAGGCACCCCTCCCTCTGCACTTTCCAAGGAGAGGCACCTCCAGACAGCGGCTGCTGCCCGCCGGCTTGTCCTGCTCCCAAACAGAGGCCACCTTTCCTGGGAAAAGGGATGGTCTTCCAGGCTCTGGGGCCACTTACAGCTGGGGCCCCCAACTCAGCATGCCAGCCACTGCCTTCAGCAGGCTGCTCCCCTCCAAGCTCCAGGACTATGGCAGGGGTGGCACATTCTTCCCACTGCCCCCTGAGGGCCCAGACCCTGGAGGACCCCGCATCTGGTCCCTGCTAGCCAGAAGGTGTTTTTCCACTAAGACTCACCCTGGGAACAGCCACTGGGAGCAGGGCCGAGGCCGGGCGCAGCGCCACCTCCCCGAGCCCCCACGCACCCCACAACTCATTCGCAGCTCCCGCCCCCTGCCTGGGGACACTCACCGCCACAGTTTGCCCAACGTCTTGCTAAGCTCGGCGTTGTGCAGGTGCGGGTACTGGTCAGCTAGCTTACGGCGCGCCGCCTGCGCCCACACCATGAAGGCATTCATGGGCCGCTTCACGTGCGGCTTGGCCTTGAGTGCGCCGCCGCCGCCTCCTCGCACCGGCATGGGCACCAGACTCCAGTCGTAGCCCTTGAGCACCTGCGACACGGCGTCGCGGATGCAGGCCGGGAAGCGCTCGTCCGCCGCCTCGGCCGCGTCGCCCCGGCCACCGCCCCCCGTGCCTGCCGCGCGGCCAAGGCCCTCGGAACCCGAGGGCGACGGCGGCGCATCCGAGTCCGAGTCCTCCACGTGCGACATGGAGCTGGCAGTGCCGGACGGGCTGCAGGGCGGCTGGGCGCGGGTCTCGCTCATGTCCAGCATTGGGGCTGCACGCGGAGGGCCGCGCACTGGGGATGCGCGCCGGGTCCGATGCCCGGCTGCGCCGCGGCCGCTCTGGGACCTGAGGTCACCGTGCGGTGCCCGACCTGTGTCCCCGCCGCCGCCACCCCTCCTACCGCCACCGCCGCGACTGCCGAAGCTCCGTCCCAGCGGAGGGACCCGCAACAAGTTTCTTTAAGCTGCGGTCGCAAGGCTCCTCCCCCTTCCAAGCTCTTCATTGGCCGACACGCGCCCCGCGGCTCCCGGGGGCGGAGCTTGTCCGCCCCCGGGCCCCCTCCCCCCACCTTAAAGAAGGCGCCGCTATTCCCGCTGCGCCCCCGCGCGCCCCGCCCGGCGCCGCACCACGTGGGGCCAGGCGCGCCCGGCAGCTGAGGACTAGAGCTCCGGACGTGCAACCGCCCGCCGAATCGCCTCCCAACGCTGCGGGCCCCCATTCCAGGAGGGGCGGGAAGGAAAGTGGGGTCAAAGACGGGGAACGGTGGGGCGCTCTGGGGGTGCCCTGCATCCCTCGGGGGCTCTCGCCCCAGCTCCCTCTGCGGACGCGTCTTGGCTCCAGTACGATCCGCCCCCGGTCCCGTCGCCCAGCCTTGGGCAGCCGGCTCTGCAAAGAGGCGGGTCCTCATGAGCTTCCCCCCAGTCATCCCGTCTTGAGCCCCGACGTCTTGCCCGCAGCCCAGAGGCGCCGGGGTCAGCTGCTGCCAGCCTACGGCCCAGGGGAGGGTCGGCTCGGCCGCCTAGCCTCAAAGCCGGGGCTCCCCGCCCGCAGGGCTGGCGCGATGTACGGGAATCTCCAGCGCGCCCAAAGTTTGAGCGCCGCTCATGTTCAGGTAACGCTCGCCCAGGAGCCACGGCTCTGAGGCAGGTGAGCCTAGGTGCCCCGCCTGGTCCCTGTACGTGTGTGGAAAGCACGGCGGGGGCGCGGTCCCTGGAGCCTGGGTAGCTGAGAGGGGCGGGAGCCCTGGGCGGGGCCTGTACTGACCCTAGCTCTTGAGTCCCTCGGGCCACCAGACGGATGGCGTGGCCGGACGCGGGGGCCCAGGGCCTTCCGGGCGTGACCCGGGGGCTAGGGGCGTGGAAGCAGCCCGGCTGGGCGGTCCTGGGTGGTCTGGCAGAGGCGGAGGCTGCCCCCGGCGCCTGGAGTGGAGGAGGTGGGCGCGTTTGCTGAGGAGGGAAGGGGGCGGGGTGTGCCGCCCTGGTTGGGGCGATGGGGTCGAGGAAGGGACATTTCCCTGGAGGCCAGCACTGGGCTGCAGCTCCGAGGCCGCCCCCGCGAGTTGGCCTTGGGCCCGGCGGTCCCCGAGGGCGGCTCGCATTCTTTTGACAAACCCGCTGAGAGGCGACGAACCCGCCGCCCAAAGCCTCGCCATGCCCCGCCTCCGTCGGTCGATTAGGAACTCGCGCGTCCCAAGCCTGTGGTCCGCGCGCCCTGGATGACCCCAAGCAAGGGTGCCGGACTCCCCAACCACTCATCTCCCGCGGAGTCACGGACGAGTGGCCGCCGGAGCGCAAGGAGTGACGCCTGTCTGGCAGCAGAAGAAGCGGGTCTGTTACTAGAAAACTCCAAATCGAAAGTCGGCGGATGATGCCGAAGACTCCCCTGCACTTTTACCAACCCAGGGACGGACACCCAGCCTCTGACCGCGCACGTGCCTCCTGACCCAACTCTGGCCCTGGGAGAACGTGACCCCAGCTATGGTCCTCCCCAGCCCGCAGCTGTGAATTCCTTAGAAATGGAGACTCCGCTCACTTAGAACTTGGAGCCGGTTCCGTGCGGACCGCTTGGCAAGGGACGAGGCCTCTACCTCACGGGGTCTGCCGTGGGACCCGGCAGCCTTGCTTCAGGAACGCACCGTCCCAGGTCTCCTGCCACCCCCGGGGTGACCAGAAGGGTTCTTGTCTTTGTTCATAGGCTAACCCGCTTGCCAGAGGTCAGTGAACCCGACTTTCCACCTTCCTGGAAAGGCCATATTGATGGGGGTGGAGACACTTGCTCTTTAAGGTGAAAGGCGCTCTTGGAGGCCCCTATCTGAGAGGGAGAGCTGGCCTCCAGAGTGGCCTGCCTTCTTGCCTCCCTGCCTGCCACCTGCCTCCTTTTGCTGGGTCATCTGACAAAGAACAGCCTTCCCCACTTTGGAGGTCCTGCCCTCCACTTGGGGTCCCCACTCTACATTTGGAGGACACTGAGAGGAGGTCCAAGTGGGGCTGCCTGGGAACACCCACCAAACTTATTGACCATGGTGGGACCCATGCAATTGAAAGCAGGGTTTAAAGGAAGGGGGCATCGATGACAGACCTGACACAAATTGTCCAGCTCCTAAAAGCAGATCCCACCCCATTTCTGCACTGAGCATGTCTTCAGGCACCAGGTCTGAATTTTCAGTAAGAGCTTTCTTCACCTAGGAAAGTTAAGGCACAGGCTATAATTGGGTGCACCAGGCAAAGCAGGCTTTCCCTGCTCCCCACTGACCCACAAGGGGTACCACACAGCCATTCTCCAAGTCCCTAGGGCACAGGTGATCACTGGGACCCTTGGTGGGAAAGAGGCCGAGCTGGGGGAGTCCAGCGCTAGACCCAGGTCACACAGTGGTGTGGCATGTGTGGTCTGAGCCCCCACCAGGCTGCAGTGACCACCTCAGGGCTGATGGAGAGTGCTGGTGGGCAGCCTCTCTCATATATGTGCAGACCACATTCCAAAGGGATGGTGTGAAAGATAGGATCCCCACCAGCGCTTGGTCCAGCCCATTGAGAGCATGTGCATGCACTTCCTAGAGGGATACTCTCAGGGCACAGCCCCCGTAGCCCAAGATAGGCTGCTGACATATGGGGTGGTGCCCAGGCTCTCTTTAAGGCCTCCAAATTTGCCTTGTGCTGCCCAGCCTCATGCTCTGTTAATGCTGACCTTGGTTCATCTCTTCAGTTACTAGGCGTGCCCCGAATGGGCACCAGGATGTAGCCTTCAGAGAAGGAGCTGGCTACAGTTGGTTTCTGTGTTCACCAGTATTGTCGAAGTCCTGCTTTGTACCAGGGGCTTTTCTGAGCAGCCCAGTGCAGAACCACACTGCAAAGTCCTTTCCCAGAAGATGCTGGAACTAAAGAGGGGTCCGAAAGCAGACATGCTAAGGGGCTGAGATGCCACAGAAGGAGGAGACCAGGAAGGCTGCTTTGAGGAAGTGACAATTAAGCTGAGACCTGAAGCTTCTAAGAGAGAGAGGAAAGAGCACTCCGGAGGTTGGAGATAGGTACATGTGCAAAGGCCCTGAGGCAGCAGAAAGCACAGGGTGTTCGAGAACAGAGCAATGCCACAGTGACTTAAAACTTGAGGGACAGCTCTTTAAACCCTGTCTCAATCTACCTCCTGGCCCCTCTCTTCTCCCAGCTCTTCCTTGCTGCCCCCACCTGCCCCAGTCCACATGACTTCACCTTCTTCTAGTAGGCTATGTAGTTCCAGCGGGGTGATCTGATTGGCCAAGTTTGGACCTGCCTCTGGACAGTCAGCCCTGGTGCAGCTAATGTACCCACGCCCCTTGGCAGAGGTTCCAAGGCACCTACAAAGAAGGAGGTGTGTGCTGGAGGGTTCCCCCTGTGCCAGTGAGACCTGAGGCCTGGCCCTTCTTAGCCTGGAGAGCTCCAAGTAGAGACCTACCTGTGTCTCCTAGGGCTGGCTGGCTCGTGCGTGCTGGCTGCTGCAGAGGCTCAGTGGGAAGGAGGGGGCTGCTGAGAGCTAAATGGCACCATGGAGGAGGGTGCCCTGCTATCACTCCCTGCTTTGCCCTGCCCATCCTCTGCCTGGTCCTTTTCTTGGACAATCAAGGAGGCCATGTCTAGTTTTTGTAGTCTTTAAGAGAAAGACGTTGGAGGCACGCCACGTGGGCCTAGGAGCCCAAGGGCCAGCATGTCTTCTGTATCTACAGCCCTGGCCTGGGCCTCTCTGCGACCCAATCTAAGGCTGTTGGCATCATATTCTGGGAACCCCAGCTTGGCCTTAGATGTTAATTGGTGTGTTTAATTACTGGCAGATCTATAGAAACCAAATGTCAGGGGCAGAGATGGGCAAGTGGCTCAGCAGCAGCTCCATCAAGGCAGCCTTGTCCTGCCCTGCTGGGTCTCCAGAAAGAGGAGGAGGGCTCACAGGGATACCAGGAGTCCAGTGTCCCCCAGTAACAGACACAGAGCCCTGGGCCAAGCTTTTTGCTGAAACCTGCTCCCTGACTTAGTGTGCCAGCTGGTATGGAAGTTCTGGTCTAGGGTTAAAGCCGGCCCCTTGGTTGGGCTGGTGTCCACTTAAGAGCTGGCTGTGTCTGTTCCTCATCCTTCTGTGCATGCAGAAGACATTAGAAGACGATGCCTGGATTCCTTCCTTCTCTGCCTGCTGGACCATGGCGTTCTCGGCACTGGTCTCGTGCACAGCACATGAGCACCAATGTGATTGTTTGCCTGGTGCCATGTGCGTGCACAAATGTGTCAGGAACAGCTGTGATCTGGGCTCTGGCCTCTACTCACCTCCTGCTAGGAGTGGTCCCTGAGCCCCCGTCTGTGCCCATCCATTTCTCTCTAGGCTATGGGCACTAACCCCACCAGCAGCTGTTAGATCTAAGTGCAACATCTCTTGACAGCGAGCAGAGAGTACTTCTGAGGCCAAAAAATATTCTCAGGCAAGGAAGGTCCCAGGAGTCTTCACACACAGCCCTCCTTGGGTAGGGACAGCAGCAGAGGTCCAGTCAAGGCGCCAGCAGCATCTACAGAGGAAACTGAGTCTGCTGAGGTGTTAGAGACTTTGGACCAGACTATGACTTCCCTAGATGTTTCTATCTCCAAAGCCAATAAAATCTATTCCTTGTCCATGCAGAAGAGCTCTGTGTGACAGCAGATCTCTGGATCCCTGGACCCCAGATTCCACCCTTATTCTGGGGCATGCCTACCCTAGACTCCAACCTCATTCCAGATCCTTGATCATTTGGACCCCACTCTCCTTCTGGACCCTCACCTTCTGGTCCCCTGACTTTCACCAGTCCCTGGGATCGAGCACCAAGCTCTTCTGTCTTCTGAGCATTGAGCTCTGGAAAGTGACAAGGACTAAGAAAGGCTTTCTCAGCCCACGTGCAGGAGGGCAGCCCAGACATCGAAGTCAACTCTCCAGAAAATCATTCTGAACTCAAATAAGTGGCCAAGAACTGTGTTCATCCTTCCAAACTCAACTTTCAGACTGAATGGGACTTCTTTTTCAAGATGTCCAAGTGTAAACCCGTCTGAAACAGAGCCACATACAAATGGGAAAGGTACATGAGGGCTAAAAACGAACAAATCAGAGAGGAAACCAACCACCTTTCTCAGTGAGGGGCCCAACCACCTCTGCCAGATGGGAGGTTCCAGAGACCCGTTCACACCACAGGCAAATTAAAACACACCCTAGCAAAAGGTTTCTGTTGTCTCCCAAATGTTTATTTTTCTGAACGTGGTGAAGGAGAGTTTAATTAAGACACCTTCAGGTGGGAACATTCTGCAAAATGGAAGGAAGCTGCATGGTTCTTCTTCAGAGCATGGCAGTTGCTCTATTGAAGGAGCTGGCCTCTGGAAGGCTCAGATATGAGTGTGGCAAAACTTTGCCTCCCAGGCTCTAGGTTAGGGACAGAGATGCAGGAAATTACTGGGTCCTCTTAGCATTGGTCCCTCAGGGCCTGACACAGGGAGCTGGCTAGTACAAACCCTAGGTCCCTCAGCTGCAAACCTTCATTGGACATGGTGTATGTAGAACAGGACCCAGCAGCCACCCACCCCTGTACCCCAGGACCTGAGGACTGAAGGATATGGGCCAACTTTACTGCTCAAACTGACAGTCCTACACAGCCACATCTGGTGTCAGTTTGAGAGAAAATTGGCTCCTTGGTTGAGTGAGAGCAGGAGCACCCATCATCTGGGCTGCATCCCTGACTGATTGTCAGAGAAGGTAGCTGTGACCTCAGGGGCAGATTGGGGCCTCCTAATGGCCAGGGGTCTGTGGCTTCCTTTCCCATCTCTCCAAATTCCCTTCAACAGAGGGGTGCTGAGTGGCCTTTGCAGAGGTGGCCTGCATTAACCAACTCTGAAGCTTCATCAGCATCCTTTGGAAGTAATGACACATTCCGAGGGGGTTAGAAGCACATTTCTGGAGCTTTCAACATCACTTATGGCAGTCCTGAGATGGAGAGAGTGCCTCGCATGGCCGCCACGTGGGTCTATGACATGAGATCCTGGAGGGTGTGTTTGAATGTTTTCTGTAGCTTTTTCCTGCAAACACTTCTGGAGCATCTCTGCCATGCCAGGTCTGCACTGGTGCTGGGACAGAGGGTGATGACCTGCAGGGCCCTGCCCTCTAGAAGCTCACACCGGTAAAGCATTCTAATAAATTGTGAAATGAGGTGCCTCTGAGTGATTTGTTGATTGGGGCTGCATACTGGCTCCCTGCCACTGCCTCCTGTTCTTGGGGCGTGGAAAGGGGTAGGAGGGAGTTATAGGCTCCCCCAAGAAGGTGTTGGGGTTCTGGAAAGAGGGTGTTTGAGGTCACAGGAGCTGCTACTGCCTCTGTGGCCCTTTGACTTTGGACAAGTTACGGGGGTCACTGGGCAGCAAAGGGGTCTGGAGTTCCCATCTGTTCTGTGGGGGCACTGCTGGGCATGTGTTGGTTGAGATATATAGGATGCCGGGTGTGGAGTAGCCACACCTGATTTTCTCTGCTTGTGAACTCATCATCACTCCAAGCTAGCAACTTTCAGGGCTCGTCTTCTATGGGTGGGCCCATCTGGGCATGCCTTCAAGGAGAACATGTAACAGGAAGGCCGCCCACTCTTTCCAGAAATGGATTGTCTGCTTTCATCACTGGGGGAGGGTCACAGGAAGGAAAGACCTAGTGATGGATGGCATTGGGAACAAGCTCTCCCAGCCCAGCACTCATCTCCCTCTACCCATGAAATAAGAGGTTTGGGCCAAATCAGGGGACTTCAACTGAGGAGCCAGCTGGGAAGGAGATGTGGAAGCTGCTATAGGTGAAACTGTAAGAAGTGGTGGGACCTGAGGATGGCTGGAGAGAGGCCCTGGTCATCCCAATGGCCTGCCAGGGTTCTGCTGCCACCCAGATCTCAGCCTGCACATCTGAGCCCGGCTAGCACTGCTGGCCAACACAAGGACTTGTGATTTTGAGACTGATTTTGTTATATGGCCTTACTGTGGTGATCGGTAACTGATATAGCCCTGTGGGCAAAATTCAGCCCACAGGCCTCCTGTTAGTGACCACAGACCTAGGCAGTTACCAAGACTTCTTCTAGTTCAGAATGTGATTCTAAGAGAAAAAACTTAACCACATTCTTCCCCACCACGGGGCTCTACAACCAGAGAATAGAACTGCACTGGGATTTTTTTTGCTTTCTACTCTGCCGAGCAGTCATGGCTCACCAGCTCGCAGGCCGCACAAGGCCAATCTCCTGGGGTGCAGGCACAGGAGTGCTCACAGCCTGGAGCCAAGGATGCTGGGAGAAGAGCCGGGCGAGCCAAGCAGAACAGCCGTCTGTGAATGAGTCACGGTTCCAGAACAACCAGCAAATGGCCCAGCACCTGCTTGCCTACCCCCACCCGCACCTGCCAGCCTCACCAGGAGGTTTTGGCTGCTGGACAGTTATGGCAGAATGGGCCCAAACTGACCACCCTCCAGAAGAAAGTGACAGATGTTAGTAGATGTTAGTACCAGTAGATCCCGCTCTCCCCATCAACAGATGTCAACACATGAAAAATTGGGGTAAATGGAGGGTGCACAATTAGATTCGCACCCAAGCTGGGTTCTCATGGGTGCCAGAGACAGCTGCAAATGCACGTCAGGGACAATTGCCCTGATGCAGTGGGGGCTGCCAGGCCGGGGTGCCCGGAGACAGCTGGATGAGGTGCTGACACGGGGCTCATTCCTCTGTGAAGTCGTACCGCAGCTGTTGGGAATGCTGCCAGCCCACAGGCTTGTGTGGGCCCCAGCTCTAGGGCCACACTGGAGGACCTGCGGAAGGGCCCACCAGGGACTCACAGGCCCACCTAGGGATTCTACAACACCAGCCCCAGGCTTAAGCTGACAGTTCCTCTCAGGGGAGCCCCCCTTTTCTCCCTTCTCCTTTTCTCAGCATTCTCTCTGGCTCTGTCCAGGTGGGGCTCAGCCCCGGATCCTCTTATAACCAGCCCCAAGCAGTTGGGCCTCATCTCAGCGCCTCCTGGCCTCTCCTGTATCAGCTTGACTTTTTCTCATGGAGTATTTTTCTCAAAAATGTAGGTTTAGGAGCAGCGTGCCCCAGCCCCCTGGTGCTGGTGAGAGGCTACTCGGTGGAGACCCCAGCATGCCTGTGGTACAGGCACTGAGCTGCAAGCCGAGAGGAAATCATCCTGGTGCCTCTTCAACACCAACTCCAGGCACCGTGGCTGGCCCAAGGTTTGTAGAAAAGATTTTGTTTATTTTTAAGTGAAACACTTTCTTGGGGTGTAAGATGCACCTACATCTAAATATTTCTAAAATCGTTCCATGCTCCCTAATATAGATGAAGAGGTAAGTTTGGTATGAATGACGTGACCTATTCTGACCATAAAAGTAGTACCTTCTAGGAGATTCTGAAAAAACCCCAGGGCAGTTTTTAAGTTTTTTTGTTTTTTGGTTTTTTTTGAGGTGAAATTCACATAAAATAAAATTAAGCATTTTTAAGTGTACAGTTTAGTGGCATTTAGTACATTCACAATGTTCTGCAATCATCACCTCTGTCTAGTTCTAGAACATTTCATCACCACTCAAGGAAATCCTGTACCCCTTTAGCAGCCACTTTTTGTCCCCCTCCCCCAGCCCCTGGGAACCACAGATCTACTTTGTCTCTGTGAATTTGCTTATTCTGAACATTTCATATAAATGGAATCACATGACATGTGCCCTTGTGTGTCTGACTTCTCTCATGTAGCATGATGGTTTTGCGGTTTATCTATGTTACAGCATGTGTCAGTACTTCACACCTTTTTATGGCTGGATAATACACCAGCACACTTTTGATTAAATTCAGGCTGAATGGGCAAGAACTGATCTGCTGGCCAGCCCGTTCTTGGCCCTGTCGATGGGGTCCACTCCTGCGAGGAACCCTGTGGTCAGCTCCCAGGAAGGAGGACCCTGGAGAAAACATGAGAACATTAACTCCCAGCAGACCTCTTGGATGGCCTCGCCCACCCTAGGCAAACCCAGAGAGGGGGCCCAGAGCCCAGTGAGCTGGAGGCTGGACAAGGGTCCCTTTCTCTTCTGCACAACGCCTCATTGTGCTCTTCTCTTGGGAGAACAATGCAGCCCTGGCCAGGGGAAACTGAAGACAAAGGGCTTTTTGTGATACCCGCTCCCACCTGAAAAGCAGCACCCAGTGTCACACCTGAAGGAAGAACTGTCCTTCCTCGACTTCTGTCCCCTGAGTAGCTCCCAAATCCAGATGAGGACCCAAGGAAGCTTGGGCTGGCTTGGATTGAGGGTGCTGGATTCTCCCTCCTCTCCCCAAACAGATGTGTTGGCTCATCCCAAGAGCTGTGATTGGACAACAGGAAGGAGAGGTACAGGTTGTGGGTTCCTGTGGAAGGACCTGAAAGCATGGCATGGGCCAGGGCTGTGTTCCTCTGAACCCTGAGGCTGTGAGCCCTCTGGGCACATGCTTTCCTGCTGGGGGCTTGCCAGGATATGGAAGATAAGTTTGAAACATCTTTTACAGGCTCCGCTTCAGAGTTGGGCTCCAAAGGAAGGGTTTTTAATGGGAAAGAAAAGGAAACTTTAAAAAAAAATCACACTTTAAGAAGCAAATACATGCTATTATTCCAACAGCAGTGGAGGGGAGAAGTAACAATGGTGGGAGGGTTCCAGAAGTTGCTGGTCTGGCCTAGATTTAGGGGATCTATGTCCAGAACCAGTCCCTGTCCTCATGGAGCTCACTCTACAGGTAGTGAAGATACAAGTAAGCAAGAAAGACTGATCATTTCACCTCACAAGTATTGATAATTTATATGTCAAAACACTAGGAACAAGATTTAAAAACAAAAAACCAGGAAAACATTTGCAATATACACACAAGAATAGGATCTTTAATATGTAAAGAGCTCTGACAAATGAATAGGAAAAACTCATACCTACCTCAGTGATTTGCATCCCAATGTCTTACAATTTAACCAATGACCCCTAGGCCTCTAATGCCTTCTAATGCCTACTCTGTCCTTCACACCCCTTCTTTTCTCTAAGGAACGCCTATGATTCCACCCTCTTGGAGCCACCTCTCCTGAGCAGTGTTTGGACTGCTCTATTCTTAGAAGGTAGAATTGTCGATGTCTTCACTGGGGTTCCGCTTGGGTCATTGGTCAAAAAGTTCTTTCCTCCTCTGAGTCCTCAATGAACCTCTTTCCACCATGGCCGGAGGTCCTCTTGAGAGCTCATAGGAACTCTGCCTGTACAACAAGGGCTTTGCTGACCTGAGCTGGAGGATCTGGCTGAATTTCAAGGCCTGTTCTGTCCCACATTAGCTGTGTGACTATCATCCCAGCATCCTCCTTATACAGCGGAGATGCGAAGTCAAGGAGGGGACATCTATGAGGCACCTCGCCACACACTCCATGCAGGCAGTGATAGCCTGGATTGGAGCCACTGCTCTGGCCTTTCCTCTGTGAGACTGCAGCTTCACACATTATAGGAGCAACAGAGGGAAGAATACAGAACCCACCAGGGCCCTCTGCTGCCCACAGCCCAACTGCCCTGAACACTAATCAGGTCCCCCCTGATACTAGCTAGACACAACCTTTCCAAGTCTCTTTCCCATTGCATTTCTACTTCTGGAGTGCCTTTCACCCCCTTCCTAGAGTGAGGGTCCATGAGCGCAGGCGCCTAGGTGGGAGAGTGCACCGGGGGCCCTCTGCAACCCAGGCTGATGAATGAGTGAGTCAATGAATGTATGATGAATGGATAGATGAATGAACGAATGGAGTGGGTCAACCCCTTCCAGATGGAGTGATGTTTATAATCATCCCAGGTATCCACCTCTTTGCCCTCACTGCTGCAGTGTCCTGCTTAACCTGCGGGGGGCGCACGGTCGCTCAGGCTTGAGGAGCGCTTCCCCGCAAGTGGGCGTATCCCCAGGTATGGGCGGGGTCACACGAAAAGGGCGTGTTTTCTCGGTGTGGGTGGGGCGTCCCGGCGCGCGGCGCTCCCAGCGCATGCGCCCTAACGGCCCGGCAATGGCGGTGCCTGTGGAGCAACTGAGGAGGCGGAAGACGAGAGATTGGAGCCCGGGACGTGGGTCTCTGCCCCGGCCGGAGCGTGATCCCGCGGGCTCCCCGGCTCACCTTCGTGCGGGCACCTTCTGGCTGACCAGGATCGTGCTCCTGAGAGCCCTCGCTTTCGTTTACTGTGAGTCTGCGGGGTCCGGGCCCCCATTGGTGTTGCCTCTCTCGGCGCGCGACCCCGAACCCCGCCCGTGACCCTGCTTCGCCCAGCTCCCAGGCAGCCCCTCGGGCAAGTAGACTGTGGAACCGCATGCCACACGCTCCCCCTCCGCGCCTCGCCTCCCACCCCAGGTCCGGGGTCTGAGTGAGGTCTGGGCGGGTGAAGGTCCTCGCAGGTGACTTAGCACTTGGTCCCCTGATCCCGCGTCGACTCTCCTAGTCCCGCCCGCCGGCCATCGACTGCCATCTGAGGCAGGCCCGCAGACTGAGGGGGATGATGCAGGACTCCCTCGCAGGAGCTCGGCTGGGCTGGGGCCGCTCTGCAGAAACCCCACTTCATTAGCCCGATGCGGGCTGGGACCAGCGGAGACGTGGACACTCAGTGCCCTGAGCAGCATCCCTGTCCAGGGCCCCAGAGCCACCTAACCGCAGAAGTAGTGTCTCCACTCGGTGTGCCTCCTAACCCGCTTGCAGCCCCTGCGCCTTACTTGCGGGGTTCGGTGAGAACTACAGCTGACCAGGCTGAGAACTGCTCAGCCCGCACTGATGCAGGGCCTACCCACCAGCCTGCGGAACCCAAGAGAAGTCAGTCCGCGCCCAGAACGTCCATGCCTGTCCTGGCAGCCAGTGCAGAGTCCACTTCCCCCACTCCAATACCTACACCCAGAAGGATACAAACGTCCAGAGCATAGGAGCAATAGTGGACACACAAGAACACACTTTATGAGCCCAACCTACAGTCATGACTATAAAACCAAACTCAGAGTCTCAAACAAACCTGGAAGTGAGGGGAAACCTGTAGGAATGGGGAACAGTCCTAAGCGGAGATGAGTAACAGCCAACTTCGAGAGAGTTCCAGAAGATGCTGGTCCCTAACAGTGATTATGTGCTGTAGGCACTGAATGGCTCAGCTTCATCTCTAAATCTCTTCCCTCACACATGGAAGAACACAGAATTACAGCTCTTTGGACAGTGGTATTCCACAAACACTGAGAATAAGGCTGAGCATCCTGTTTCCTGGGATAACTCCGGCCATCTCTTGGTGCACAGTGGACACTCAGTCGTCACTGCAAGACTTTCTGGAGGGATTCTGCTGCAGGATTGCCAATTTGGGCTTTCAGCTCAGCCTTCTCTCTCTTTTAAGTTACATAAAAAATAGTTCTTACAGTGTTGCTTTATCCTCCACAGGATTAAATGGTCATTCTAAACGTTTGAAATGTCACTTAGCAAAAGATGAAATCAAGACAAAGTTAATCTGTGAGCCTTTTAATAGACCTTTAAAAGGGGAGCCTATAACTGGGGAAGAACCCCAATGACTTCGTTTGCAGAGAGCACAGCTTTATAAAACCTGGCTCATGGCTTTCAAATGAGTGGGCTGCCTTTGATCTCCACGGGGATTCTCTGTTCAACTGAGAAGAAAACAGTTTTGAGCTACTGGGTCAGTCAGATATTTTAAGCCTGGTGCTGAGCACAGAATGATTTGTTTTGGCAGAAACATATTTTTTTTCTACCTTGCAAGTATATCTGAGGGTAGAATCAGTGTTTTTCAACAGTATAGAGGAACCAGTCTTTAATTTTCCAGAGATGAGGTTCTCTGGCTGAAATGGTGGGGGGCAAGTGGGCAGTCATCCTGCACTGATCTCTTTCTAGAGGGTTGAATCTCACTGGACCGTGAGCCACTTTTGAGTCCCCCAGGGATTGTCCACAATGCTGTAGGGGCTTTCCGTACATTTCACTTGATGCTGAACTTTATAGTTCCTTTTGTGAATGCTAAACCCGCCACAAGGCTGAAAAATGGACCCTTGTCCTATGCTGCTTTCACCCTCTGCACATTTAGTAGAATTCTTAGTGTTGTTAACGTACTTGTCTGTCCACTTGTGAACTCCTTGCAGCCCCAGGCACAGTGTTTCATTTATAACTCTATCTCTGTCTTCCAGGGGTATCTCCTGCTCCATAAAATCTTGACTTTGCAGACAATCTTTATCATTGCTCTGTGTCTCCATGGGATACTTTTCTAACTGTGTTGCCTTCTACTTCCTTCCCCCCTAGTCACCCTCAGCCTCTGTGTGTGGACACTCATTTCACAGACTGCACACCCACAGGGTCCCTTGGTTCTCTCTCTAGTTGTATTCATAATTCCTTAGATCTCATGTCTTTTTATTTTTTCGGTTATTCTCTCTTTGCTGGAATGTATCCCCAAACAACTTTTCAAGGAAGGGTATAGAGAAGGTGAACTTTCCATGTCTTTTTTTTGCATGCATAGAAATTATTGAATTGCCCGGGTCTACAATTCTCAAACTGTCAAAGCAGTTTTCCTCAGAACTTTGTGGTGTTGAGAAGTCTTCAAGCAGTCTGACTAATGCTCTTATGCAAGTTACTAAGTGAAAATTCTTTCTTCTACTGACACACTTCTGACACCAAATGTGTGGGGTTTTTTCTCACAATGAACAATTCTGACACTAACTGCCTGGCATTAGCGCAGACCCCACAGGCTGAGGGATAAGTCCCACAAGACCACCCCAACTTCAGACCCCAATAATAAGTCCAGGTTGTCAACTGTCCTGATAAGTAAGCTATAAATCAGCGTCCTGCGACCCCCCCTCTCTAGGTTCTATAATTTACTAGAAGGGCTCACAGAACTCAGAGAAACACTTTTCTTATGATTACGGGTCTATTGTAAAGGATACAACTCAGGAACTGCAGATGGAAGAGACGCACAGGGAAGGTGTAGGAAAGGCACAGAGCTTCCATGCCCTCTCTGGAAGTGCCACCCTCCTAGTACCTCCATGCATTCACCAACCCAGAAGCTGTCTGAACCCCCTCATTAAGGTTTTTATGGAGATTCCATTATGCAGGCTGAATGATTAAATCATTGGTTATTAGCCAACAGCTCAGTCTCCAGGCTCTTCCCCTACAAGGAGGTCAGGGGCAGGGCTGAAAGGGCCAACCCCCTAGTTACAAGGTAGATTCCTCTGGCAACTGGCCCCCATCCTCTAAGAGTTACCTCATTGGTTTAACTCAGGTAAGATTGAGAGGGGCTTGTTAATGAATAACAGCAGATGCTCCTCTCACCCCTTCACACAGGAAATCCCAGAGTTTTAGGAGCTCTGTGCCAGGACCAAGGTTGAAGACCAAATAAATATTTCTTATATTACAGTATCACAGAGACCTATTTTTCCCTCTGGAAGTCTTAAGAGGCTGTGCTGCCTTGCTATCCTCTCCTCATCTCCACTCTGGGTCCTTGTTATTTAATGGCAGGTCTATGTGAGATCCCTTCCTCGTTCCTTCTCAGTGGCCTCAGCGAATCTCAAGACTCCTGGCCTATTCTGGATGAGATTCTTTGGCCCCACCCAGTCTGCTGACTTGAGGCCTTATGAGACCCCCAGATATACCCCATTGGGAAACCACTGACCCAGTAAGCCTCCCTGTTTGGTGGAGCCTGAAAAGCCTCTTTATGAAGCTAAATGAGGATCTGATGGAGAAGAAGATGGGCTCATTTCAGGACCTGGCATTGTGCCCCCATGTGGAACCCACTTCTGTGACTGCCATGACCATCTAAGTAATGGTGACTGTGCCGTGGAGATCTCCAGAAGGAGCTATGAGAATTAGAGCCAACAGAGGACTTATGACACCTAAGCAGTTTTCACATTGTTACCACAGATTCTCTGCAATAACATTTCTTTAAAAATCCAACTTCAAAAGTATCTCAAAGCTAGTTTCAACCCAACTCTAATTCCTGGTTTTGCTTAGCGTACCTTGTTATGGTTTAGATGCATTATGCGATACCATGCTTGTCATGTGTGTTTTGTGCAATTACTCTGTCCTCTTTCCTTATATTACATATAGTAGATCAGGGGTCCCCAACCCCTGGGCCGTGGACTAGTACCAGTCCATGGCCTCTTAGGAACTGGGCCACACAGCAGGAGGTGAGTAGCAGGTGAGTGAGCAAAGCTTCATTTGTATTTGCAGCTGCTGCGCAGTGCTAGCATCATAGCCTCAGCTCCACTTCAGATCATCAGGCATTAGATTCTCATAGGAACACTGGTCCTTGGTACCAAAAAGGTTGGGGACTGCTGTAGTAGAGACTTTTGTTACTAACACTCCTTATTTGAGTACTGTACTCTTGAGGTGAATCTCAGTCATACTTTTTAAAAATGGTAGCTTGTTATGCTCTTGGTCACAACAAATCAATTCTTGGATCTTGTAGCTCAGCCTGGCTCTGAGATGGTACCTGAGCGCAGGACTGAAGCAACAGAGCAGAACTGTTCATACCCATGTTTGCTAAACTCAGCTGTTCTTTGGAAATTTTTAGGAGAAAATGGAACCAAAAGAATCCTTGAAATCTTGCCTAGTTCTATGTTCTGAGCTTCCAGCGGTTCTGAAAGTTCCTGGGACATTCCTTCTTGTTCTCTCCTCCAGGCCACTCGAATTGTAATGAAAGGCTCTGCTTGGTTTTATAAGCTTCTCTGTAAAATGCTTCCAGTCTGTTGAAAAAACAAACCCACTGCCCTACCTCTGAGCTCTTGCAGCACAAGCCTTTAAAGAAAAAGTGTCGGAGGTTATTGTGCCAAGGCCAGAATTTCACCACTGTCAATAAAAACCACCCAGCAAATGACATTTGAAGGCTGATTCTTTTTTAATTTTATAGTGATTTGTCTTAAAGGAGAGATAACTAATTTTTTTTAAAGAATATTTGCAGACATCTTTGATAATGCATGAATAGGTGACCTGGTTACCTCTCCTAGATTAGTCCCTAGACTACCCTACAGTGAGCAGCTGAGAAAGTCTCCATGCCTTGACCCCTTCCTTCCCAGGGGGAGGCTTTAGAGTGGAGTTCAGGGGCTAGATGAGACTTCCTAAGGTTGGTTGGTTTAGCTTTGAAATCCTATGGGTGTTTGTTTGTTTGTTTTCTTTTTTTTCTTTTTTTTTTTTTTTTGAGATTTTTGTTTATTCTTTCTACTTGGCCATCTCTGTAACAGGATTAGAAATTGAAATAGTTTTTTTTTCCTCTGAAATTTAAATCCTGTCTATCTTTATTTTTTTCTGATAAGTAAGGTAGGAAGTTTCCTATGCTTCTTGCCTTCTAATTACTTTTTAAACTATTTAATTGGTGAGAACAGATCTCGTTTTTCTTCCATGGCATTGGAGTGTGAATTGTGGTTTGGGGGCGGAAGGACATCCAGCTGTTTAGTTATTGTTAATTAAGTCCTCATGTGGAAGAGCCCAGGCAGGTTCTGGAGTGTGCAGGAGCAGTCTGAATCAGGAAAGGCGCATGCACACACGGCAGGCACTGCTGTGGGGAGCTCTCTGCTGCCCTCCCACCCAACCCTCTGCAGAGTCGCAGCCTTCTCCATCCTTTCTCATGACGTCTGGGACTGCTGGGTGTCTCCTCTGTCAACTGCTACTTTTCCTGTTCATTCTCTGTCCTCTAGGAGCTGGTCACTGAGTCTAACCAATGTGCTAGGGGAGGGGAGAACTCAGCGCCTCCCCCCAGAGGGGGCATCTTTGTGTATTATTTGGAATTCCTCTATTAGGAAGATTTGTGTCTTCTCCCCATTTTTTTGTCGACCATCACATTTAGTTCCACTTTGGGTTGTGGTCCAACGTTATTACTCATTGTGGTATCAAATGTCTGGCTATCGTCAATAGTGGTTCTTCTTGCTTGTCTCCTGTGTCCCTGTGACAGGCCTCCATGCTTCATTCTTTGAGCATGTCCCTCCTTTCTGTGACAGGATGCTACAGGCTCCTCTCATTTTTCCCAGCCCTAAAACCAGCCATTTCTTCTGGAGCCCTGGTTCCTTTTATTAGAGAGTGGTGTTACAAACCCATATCTGGGTGCCGGGAGTACCCATGGCTACAGGGTGTTGTTGCTTCTAGGCCCTCTTAGCAGGCAGAGCTAGGTTACATATGTGTTTGCACACACGTGTGATCGCTTCTCCAAGTATCCTAAATATATGCTCAGGTAAACGGGAGGTCAGTGCACGTGTATGTGCTGGCCTCCCCATCTTGCTTATCTGTTACTTCCTTCTGTGCTTCTGAAATCTTACCCTACCACCCACCACTGTTTATTTATTCACTTACCCCCAGTGCACGTGCAGCGCACTTTCAGAATTGTTCACCTACCTCCATGAGAAAAACCAACTAGACTCCAGTGTTTATATACAGTTCCTTTTGTCTTTGTCCTTACAGTTTTCACTCAAAACATTTTCCAAAATTACTTAGGCCAGCCCTCCCTTGCCCTCCAGTTCAGTGTGATCTGTTATACATTTGCAGAGTTCAATTCATTTGTCACAGTCTGCATTCCATCCTGGCATCCCCTGACCTCCTGGCTAGGTTGTTTTGATAGTTTGTATACATTAAGCTTCATTTTTTGTGATGTACAGTTGTGTGGGTTTTGACAAATGCATAGTTATACATCACCCAGTACCCTACAGAACAGTTCTGTTCCCCAAAAATTCCCCTGTGCACATAATCACGAATTCCCTGCTCCAGCCCCTGGCATGCTCTGACCTGTGTTCTGTCCCTGTGGTTTCGCTGTTTCCAGTATGTTGTATGAATGGAATCCTACGATGTGTAGCCTTGGGTCTGGATTCTTTTACTTAGCAAAATGCACTTAAGATCTGTCCATGATGTGTTATGAATCAACAGCTCCTGCGTTTTTCTCTGAATATTATCCCATTGTATGAATGTACTGCAGTTTGTTTATCCTTTTCCACACTGAGGGACATTGATGTTGTTTTCCAGTTTTAGCCATTATGAACAAAGCTCCTATAAACATTTGCATGCAAGTTTTTTGGTAAATGTGTTTTCAGTTCACTTGGGTGAATACCTAAGAGTATAATTGCTGGGTCATGTGGTAAATCTATGTTTAACTTTACAAGAAACTGGCAGACTCATCCAGAGTGGCTCTTCCAGTTTGCATTCCCACCAGCAATGAATGAGAGTTCCTGTTCTGAATCCTCTGGAGCATTTGGTGTTTTCAGTTTTTTGGATTTTGGCTGTTATGATAGGTGTGTGGTGATAATGCATTGTGGTTTTAATTGGTGTTTCCCCAGTAACAAATGATATTGAGTATCTTTTCATGTGTTTATTTGACATTTGTGTATCTGTGTGAAACAGATGACTTCAGTCATCTTCTGCCCATTTAAAAAATTTGTTTTTTGTTTTCTTATTGTTAAGTTTTAATGGTATTTTAAATATTCTGGATACGAATTCTTTGTCAGATATGTGATTTGCAAATATTTTATCCCAATCTGTGGCTTGTCTTTTCATTTGATAAAGTACAATTTTTCAGTTTTTTCTTTCATGGATCATGCTTTTGGTGTTTTACCTAAAAACTCATTGCCGGATGCAAGTCACATAGCTTTTCTTCTATATTTTCTTCCAAAAGTTCTATACTTCGATATTTTACATTGAGGTCCATGGTCCTTTGGGGGTAAATTTTTGTGTAAGGTGTGAGGTATGTGTCAAGGTTCATCTTTTTTGCATATGGATGTTCAATTGTTCCAGCAACATTTGTTGAAAAGCCTATCTCCATTAAGTTGTCTTTACACCTTTGTCAAAAGTCAGTTAACTGTATTTATCTAGGTCTATTTCTGGGCTCTCTGTTCTGGTGCATTGATTTATGTTCCTATCCTTTGCCAGTATCACACTGTCTTGATTACTGTAACTTTGTAGTCTTGATGTTGCTTACTTAATATGAGTCCTCCAACTTTGTTCTTTATCAGAATTATTTTAGCTATTCTAGTTCCTATGCTTTTCCATATATGTTTTAGAATCAGCTTGTCAATATCTACAGAAGAGCTTGCTGGATATTTTGGTTGAGATTGCATTAACTCTATAGGTCAAATTGGGGAGAACTGACATCTTAATAGCGACTCTTCCAATCCATGAATATGATGTCCAATCCATGAACACGATGTATCTCTCCATTTACTTACATTTTTTTCATCAATGTTTTGTACTTTTCCTCATACAGATTCTATTAGAATCTGTTAGATTTTATCTGTGCACTTTTTTTGGTTGCTATTTAAAAAAAAAAGTTAGATTATAGTTGTGCATTGCTGATACAGAAATACAATTGACTTTTATATATTAATCTTGTGTACTGTGACCTTGATAAATTCACTTATTAGTTCTAAGAGGGTTTTTTTTTAATAGATTCTTTGCAATTTTCTACATAGACAATCATGTCGTTTGTTAATAAAGACAGTTTTATGTCTTCTTTTTAAATCTATATGCCTTTTATTTCTTTTACTTGCATCATTGCACTAGCTAGGACTTCTCTATATACTGTTGAGTAGGAGTAGAGAGAGAGACATCCTTGCTTTGTTCTAAATCTCAGGTGGAAAGTATTAATCAATCCATTAATTAATTAATTATAGGAGGAAAGTATTTAGTTGCTCATCTTTAAGTATGATCTTAGATGTAGGCTTTTCATAGCTACTCTTTATAGGTTGATGAAGTTCCATTCTATTCATAATTTGCTGAAAGTTTTTATCATGAATGGATGTTGAATTTTGTCATGTTTTTTTGCATGTCAATTAATGTTATCATGTGGTTTTTCTTATTTAGTGTTTGGTATTTACATTGATTGAGTTTTGGTTATTGAACCAGCCTTGCATTTCTGAGATGCAATTGGTTGTGATACATTTTCTTTATTTGTTCTTTTATGAGTTTTAGTAGTTTCTGTCTTTGAAGTAATTGGTCTATTTCAGGTTGTCAAATTTATGCTCTTAAAGAAAATATAGTGTTCCTTTATTATCTTTTTAATGTCTGTGGGATCGTAACAATGTTCCCTTTTTCATTCCTGACAGTGGTGTCTTCTCTCATTTTCTTGGTTAGTCTGGCTAGAGGTCTGTCAGTTATATTGATATTTTCAAAGAACCAACTTTTGGTTTTATTGCTTTTTCTCTATTTTTTTCTTGTTCTCAACTTCTTTGATTTCTGCTCTTATATTTTAAAAAGTTACCTGCTGCTTGTTTTGTAATTTGTTCTTTTTTTCTGATTTCTTAAAGTAGAAGTTTAGATTTAAGACCTGTTTTCCTGATGAGCATTTTACTGTAAATTTTCAGTAGTATCCCACAATTTTTTTTTACTTTCCTCTTTTTTATTTTTTAATTAAAATTTTTTATAATTTATTTAAATTAGTTTCAAGTATATAGTACATTGGTTAGACATCTATATTGTTCATAAAACAATCCCCCCAGTTGTTCCCTCCCTTGGCCCTCCACTTAGCCATCATATTAATGCTAACTGCATTCCCTCTGCTGTGCTCCACATCCCCATACCCAACTACCAACTACTAATTTGTACTTTGACCCTTCATCCCATTCTCCCAGCCCCCCAACCCCTTCCCCTCTGTCTGTCACCAAATTGTCCACTATATTTGTGAGTCTGTTTTTGATTAGTTTGTTCTTTTTATTCCTTAGATACCACATGTAAGCAAAATCATATGATATTTATCTTTCTCTGTCTGATTTATTTCACCTGTAGGTCCATCCATGTTGTTGCAAATGGTAGGATTTCATTTTTTTAATGGCTGAGTAATATTCCATTGTATATATGAACCACAATTTCTTTTTCCAATCATCTGTTGATGGGCATTTAGGTTGCTTCCATATCTTGGCTATTATAAATTGTGTTGCATGAATATTGGAGTGCACAGATCTTTGAGAATTACTGTTTTGGTTTTCTTTGGGTAAATACCCAAAAGTGCAATTGCTGGGTCAAAAGGTATATCGCTTTTTAATTTTTTGAGATACCTCCATACTGTTTTCCATAGAGGCTGTACTGATTTGCAATCCCACCAACAATATATGAGGGTTCCCTTTTCTCTGCATCCTTGCCAACACTTGCTGTTTTTGATTTATTGATGACAACCATTCTGACAGGTGTGAGGTGATATCTCATTGTGGTTTTAATTTGCATTTCTCTGATAATTAGCGACCTTGAGCATCTTTTCACATATCTATTAGCCATCTGTATTTCCTCTTTGGAGAAGCATCTGTTCAGGTCTTCTGTCCATTTTTTAATTGGATTGTTTGTTTTGTTGTTGTTGTTGTTGTTGAGTTGTGTACATTCTTTATAGATTTTGAATATTAACCCCTTATCAGATGTATCATTAGCGAATATCTTTTCCCAGTCAGTTGTCTTTTGGTTTTGTTGATGGTTTCCTTTGCTGTACAAAAACTTTTTAGTTTGATGTAGTCCCATTTGTTTATTTTTTCTTTTGTTTCCCTTGCCCAAGGAGCTATGTCTGAAAAGAAATTCCTGTTAGTAATATCAGAGAGTTTACTGCCTATGTTTTCTTCTTAAAGTTTTATGGTTTCAGGTGTTACATTTAAGTCTTTGATCCATATTAAGTCTTTTCTTGTATAGTGTAAGAAGATGGTCCAGCTGCTGCTGCTGCTGCTGCTGCTGCTGCTGCTGCTGCTGCTTCTTCTTCTTCTTCTTCTTCTTCTTCTTCTTCTTCTTCTTCTTCTTCTTTTTGCATATATCTGTCCAATTTTCCCAACACTATTTATTGAAGACTGTCTTTACCCCATTGAATATTCTTATCTCTTTTGTCATATATTATATTAAGTGAGCATATAGGCGCGGATTTATTTCTGGGCTCTCTATTCTGTTCCATTGATAATGTATCTGTTTTTATGCCAGTACCATGCTGTTTTGATTACTGTAGACTTGTAGTATAGTTTGATGTCAGGTAGTGTGATACCTCCAACTTTGTTTTCCTTTCTCAAGATTGCCATGGCTATTTGGGCATCCCACAATTTTTGGTATGTTGTGTTTTCAACTCTAATTCAGTGAAAAATATTTTGTAGTTTCTCTTGTGCCTTTAAAAAAATCCATGGTTTATTTAGAAGGATGTGATTTAATCTGCGAAGATTTGGGTATGTGTCCAGATAATATCCCATTACTGATTTCTAGTTTAATTTTATATGGTCAGGAAACATTTTGCAGATTTCAGTTCTTCTATATGTTGATATTTGCTTTATGACTCACACTATGGTTTGTCTTGGTAAATGTTCCGCATATACTTGAAAATTATATATATCCTGCTGTTGAGTAGAGTGCTCTAAAGGTGTCATATGGTTGTGTCTTGCTTTTTTATGCTACATGGCAATCTAAGTGTCAGGTTAGGTTAATATATATAGAATGTATATGTATGTATGTGTTAGGTTAGGTCAGTTTATATGCATCCTTCATCATTAGGCAATGTCCTTTTTATCCCTTGTATTGTTCCTTTCTTTTACATCTGTCTTATCTGATATTGATATAGTCATCCAGCTTTGTTTTGATTAGCATTTGCATGATTTTTTTTCTGTGCTTTTACTTGTAACATACTTATGTCTTTATATTTAAAGTGGATTTCTTGTAAACCGAATAGATTTGAGTCCTGTTTTTTATTCAATCTGACAATTTCTGTCTTTACATTTAGAACATTTCCATTTAAAATGTGCATTTAGAACATTTAGAACATTTAGAACATTTCCATTTAAAATGATAGATTAAAATCTACTACTTTGCTAGCTATTTTCTATTTGTTCCTTCTGTTCTTTTTTTTTCTCCCTCTTTTCCTGGCTTCTCTTTGGTTAAACAAGCATTTTTTTATGATTCCATTCTAGTATCTGTATTGATTTATTCCTTAGATTTGTTTTAAAAAATGTTTTTTGCTTTCCTACAGGACTTGCAATATACATTTTAAGTCAATCTGAGTCTACCTTCACGTAATAGTCTACCACTTTCTATGTGGTAAGGTCCTTCTAAGAATGTATTTCCAGTATCTCCCTCCAGCCTTTGTGCTGTTTTCTCATATATTTTGCTTAACATGTGCTGGAAACACACAGTTCATTGTTACTGCTTACTTTGGACCAGGGTTGCTCACTTTCCAGAAGGGACAGATGGTGATAACAAGCCTGTGAGCCTAACCCGCAACCATGTTCTCCATCTCAAACTCAGCCCTGCCTGTGATGCAGTTTTATTCACTGTGGAAACGCATAGTGTTGTTTAGCTTTTTACAAAGTGCAGCTTGTGTCTCCTTCAGTGTGAGTGTGCTTTCTGCCCAGCAGTCTGTATGGAACTGCTTCAAACTGCCTTTTACTTGCCTCTCTCTTGGTGGCTAAGAGTGTCACAGACAGGAGTACTGTGCTCTCCTACAGCATCTTTGTGGAAATATATCTGTGTAAACACTGAAGTCCAGAGGATGTGAACATGTTCTTGTAGGAGTGGAAATTGTTAGAAACAAATTCAGAAACTTGTGGTTTGAATGAAGGGTAATTGTGACTCACATGTAAGCACCATCATAAGCTTCAAGCCCTGTAGCATGTTCTGGGAATAGCACTATTGACCAGACCCATGGGCCATCAGGATGTATTTATAATGGGAATTCTGAGAGCAATCTGGGATGGTTAACTAACCATTTACATGTAACCAGGCATGTATTTTATATGTGTGTATGTCTATCTTATATGTGGGTATACAGCGTGTATAAGTAGATACAACATATATAGGTATATATACACATACATGTGACTTCTCCAGGTTGGATCTTACAATATTTCCTCCAAGATTTTGAGAAATACTCAGAACCCCTGAGTCCATATTTTGATTCCAAATCATTGGTCAGACTCTGCCTTGTCTTCTTATCAGCCGAACTTTCTCAAGTTGGAAAAGTACCCAGTGGTGTCCACAGATGGTGCATTCCTGCTCACATACATTTTATCTTCTCCTTTTTCTTCCAGTTGTGGCATTCTTGGTGGCTTTCCATCAGAACAAGCAGCTGATTGGAGACAGAGGATTGCTCCCCTGCAAAGCGTACCTGAAGAGCGTGCAGCAGCACTTCCAGGGGCAGGTCAGCTGGGACGCTGTGAGCTATGCCCCAACCATCCTTTGGCTGCTGGACTGGTCACACATGGACTCTAACCTGGATGCCCTCGCACTGGTTGGGTTGGGCATCTCGTTTTTCATCCTAGTCACCGGCTGTGCTAATATGGTTCTCATGGCTGTGCTCTGGGTTCTCTACATGTCCCTGGTCAACGTGGGACAGATCTGGTGAGTAGGAAGAACTGGGCACATGTGATCTAGGCATGCTGAAATTCAGCATCCTGGGAATGTTACACACCACAGAGCAAACCTGTCTCCTAGCTGCTAGAGGGATTGAGGAGTCTTTCTTCTTACATTAGTTTAGGAGAATATCATTATTTTAATTAGGCCATGGTCGAGACTGCTAGTTGCCAATAAGCCAAAATGCAGGGGCCTTTCTTCTTTGTGAACAGTCGCCATTATTTGAGAGTATCATGGCCGCACCTGAGACCAACACATGGCAAGCCTCCTGAGCTAGCAGTACAATGAGGTGGAGGTGGAAGTTGCTGGATGAGCTTCTGGGAACATCTGGTGGCAGCACTGACTTGGAGGCTTACCCCTGCTGCTCTACCCTCTCCTGCTCCTTTCTTGTCAAGAGGAAGCTTTTTCAGTACCAGGGGTCACAGACCTGGTCTGCTCTGCTGGGGCTCTAGTGCCGAACAGATCAGAGGTGGCGATGGAGCTCCATGGAGGCCAGAAGACTGGAGCAGTCCTGTAGGAACACAGGGCACATCAACATGCCAGGGCAGCCTGTGGCCAGGGATAGGCCTGGATGAAGTCAGGGGCCCCTGAGGTGCTGTAGTCTGTTTAAACTGGTCAGAGGAGGGGGATCCCATTCTTCTTCCCATTTCTGAGTTCCACAAATAGATAAGAATCACCTATCAGAGGAAGCACAGAAGAAAAGGTGAAGCCTTGAAAGTAGGCTCTGGGAAAGGCGGTGGGTGTCTGTGTAGACATGCAAAAAGTAGATGTAAGGTTGGTGTCAATCTAGACATACAGGAAGTAGATATGAGGGTGGTTGTGTAGACATGTAGGAAGTGGATATGTGGATTCGTGTGTGTAGACATGTAGGAGATTCAGTATATCTGGGGCGACTGTTGAGGTGGTCCCTCCAGGGTCTATCTGTCTTCTGGGAAAAAAGCTTTTTCGGTGCCCCAGCAGTCTATTCCTTGCTGGCCCAGGATGGAGAGGATCACTGGGTCCTGGATCATGACAGTGTCGTTTCCCAGAGAGTGAACTTTAACCCAGAAGGTCCAACTCCTGGGCATGAAGAGGTGACCTTCATTTCCTCCTGCTGGTTTACTTTGCATGGTCCTCTTGCCGTGGTGTGGGCTGGGATCTGTGTGGCAGTCCCCCTCAGCTCTATGATATATACCCTGGTCCCCAACACACTGCCATGAGAGGGAATCTGGGCTGGATCTTGCCATGCCTCTTCTTGATGTGGGAAGTGCTGATTTGTGTTGGTCTTGGGTTGGGGCAAGTGTGAATGACAGCATGCATGTAGGATGCATTGCCCCCATATCCAGCCTGCTAAAAGAAGACTTGGTGTCTCATCCTGAAATGCCCTCCACTCTGCCACTCCTAGGGACTTGCGTTGACAAGTTACTGTTGAGAGCAAACACTGTGGCAGTCAGAGCCTGGGATTTATGAAAGACTTAGGGAAACTTTAGTATATACAGCTGTGGCATGAGCTATGTGCATCAGGGAAAAAAGGCCAAGGGGCTGTGCCACTGCTTACTCAACCGCGGGCATGTCTTTATGAGGTGTTCACACCGGCCACCGAGTGACCGACAACATATCATTGTGGCTCATGCACCATGTGTTCAATTCCATACAGAAACTGTATTGGTTTCCTAGAGAGGGGATATATTAAATGTGGTTTATTGCATTTTTTTTTTTTTTTAAGGACCAAATAGTAAGGGTGGAAATAGGGGCTGGTGCACAGTTAGATCTGTCTGTCCCAAGTGGGCTCCGTGAGCAAAGCAGCTGTGAGGCAAGTGATACTTCCTTCACTCCCATCTGCTCCTTCCCACATGGAATTCATGGGTGTTGCCACCTCAGGGCATCTGACCACCATGGCAGCCACAGGCAGTTACTATCTGCCTCCAGTCTCCTGGCCAATAGTTGTTTACCAGCATAAGAGGCCTCTGGCTGGTTTTTTTGTGATATCCAAGAGGCCACTGTTGCTTGAGACCTGTGTTTTTAATCCATGCCAGAGGAGGAAGAATTCTAGATACCTTTGTCCCGTTATAACAGTGGGGGTTACAGAGAATGAGAGAACCCCATTGCAGTGTCATGCCTGAAGACAACGGGCTCCATCTCTTAACAGGTGGCTTGGGTCATGTCTTAATTTACCTGGCAACAAAACCATGCCAACTTTAAGTTTTTCTTCAAAAAGTATTTCCAAGGCATGTCTAAAATATGCTGTCAGGAAAGATTAGCCCCATATTTAAATTTCTGAAAACCAGTCCGAGCACGTGTGGCCAAAAATAGAGGCTTGTATTTTCTCATTGGGAAAGATATTCTTCTCACCTATGTTGGGTTTGTTTAAAATTTTTAATTCAAATTAATTTAAGCTCATTGAAACTAATAAAATAAAACTAAAAAAAAAAAAAAAAAACATTTAAGCTCACTAAAACAAAATAACGTTGGTCTTCCAGAAATGACGCCTGAGATGTTTTAGGAGAAAAAATGTAAAAGAAAAAAGCATCTATCAGTGGAGACCACTGGTTTATTCACCATGTTCCTCATGCCAGATATCCGTGGTCACAGCTGAACTGTGGGTCTCGTTGGCACAGGCATGGGGCTATGGGGCGGGACTCCATGAGAATGCAGCAGGGTGGTTAGCACAATTCAGTGCCCTCAACTCCGACAGTGTCTCAGGTCAGCTCTTGACTCATGTTTCCCTGGTGGCTGATAGTTTTCGCTTTGTCAGAAAGCTTACTGAGAGCACAAGGACCCCTTAAATGGAAAATGGGCTTTCTTTTTCTTGATACCCCAAAATGAGAGTTAGACACAATCTGTTCTTTTTATATCCCCTTTATTTTAAGTTGAGAGGAAAGAATATTTGTTTAGGATGAGATGTTTAGATAATGGACACCGTTGATGGAACGTCTTTCAAGTGTTGTCCAGCTGGCATCCTTGTGGCAAGGACAGGAAGCCCCCATGGGGCGAGGAGGCACCGGGCAGGTGCACGTGGCACTTGTCCACCGGCACGCAGCCCTGCGTCAGGCCACTCAGCTTTGCTGCATGCATGCAGTGGCCACTATTTCAGTTGGAGCCTTTCTCTCCCTTCTCATAAATGGGTGTCCTCAGCTTCTCTCTGACCCAGACCAGTGTCCGTGACAGCTTCTCAGTATTGGAAATGAATGTCACAGTACACATGGGGATCTTCCACTGCTGCCACATGAGGAAGGTAAAACCTTGAGCTCAGTGGCACTTTCATTCTTCAAGGCCAGTATCGTGGGGCAGAGTCAAATAGCTTTACACAACAGTTGTACATGTTCCAGAACCATGATCGCCCTTCCTCCTTTTTCCTGCCTGTCTCCTGACAGTTGGTAAGGCAGGCAGGAGCCTAATGAATCCACTTCATGATGGTGATGGTCGAAGATGTTTGTTTCAGGGAGAGTGGCTTTACTCATGCATTCCATGCTTTGCAGGGTAATGACCCATGTCCTTGGATGCAGGCGACCCTATACCCTGGGAAAGCAGACACTGTAGGGTCCAGGTTCAAGTAGATGGACTTAGAAAGTGGGCCTGGGTGATTCAGAGCTTAGGGGTAGGTGACAGAATTCCTTAGACTTCTTTTCAGGTGGGAGGGAAAAAGAGAAAAAAATTTACTTTCTTTGTGGCATTTTCTTGGGCTGTGATTATTTTCTTATTTGGTTGATTGAGAAGCAGCTCTGCCTTCTGAGGACAGGCTGTGGTAGACAGCTGGGCAGGCCTTTCTATCATCTGTCCTTTCTTCTGGACATGACAAAGGTGACTGGACTCAGGACTATATTCTAAAAGATAGGAAATAGGAAAGTGGCTTAGTGCCAAGTGGCCAGATATTCCTGTATATTAGCTACTGTGAGTGGGCAGTTAGAACCCAACCAGACCAGCAGGCCTCACAGTAGAGGTGCAGAGCGAGCCCATGTGGGGGCTCAGGGTTTCCAAGGAGGACACAGTAAAATGGTGTCAGGCGGCTTTGGGGACCCCAGCTTCGCAATAGCCCATTCTCATTAGCAATCATGTGTGATTGGAATCGGTTTTAATTGATAATGTTCAAGGACAAGAGTGAGAACAGGTCATTCAAAGTTGTTCCTGAGGGTAATAGTGAGGAGCAATTAAATGACCATTCTTGCTTCCTTTCCATATTTTAATGAAGGAGGCCTTGTTAGGTGAAGACATCTTTTGGGATAGGAGACAGGAGGTGGCCTGGGTCTGGATTGGGCAACAGGGTGCCTCAGATTGGGTGGTAGGGTGCATGGCTGGCAGGCAGCCTTCTGTTATGGAACTTTATCTCCTTTGGGTTGAGCTAGGGATGCCTTTGAGAACTCCAGTTGTGCTCATTCTGTTCTTAATGAGAACTTGAGTTTGTCTGCCTGGACATTGCCCAGAGCCCCCAGATATTGCATCCAGCGGAAGGAAGTGTATGCCGTCCTGACATGGGTGACCAGTCCCTCCTGGGGGCCCTGGCCTGCACTCTGTTTTGTGTGCTAGTGAGGAGCGGGCAAGGTTGGAGGTGGCTCTCCTGACAGGCACAGATTCTGTAGCTCACCTACGTACCTCAACTTGTTTTTAATTTAAAATTTTAATTAAAATTTTCACTTTTTAGCACAGTGTTAGATTTCCAGAATTATTGCAGAAATAGTGCAGAGAGTTTTTATGTACCCCACTTCAGTTTCCCCTGTTGTTATCCACTTACATTGTCACACCTAACGAATGAGTGTCAACACATTATTATTCACATTTCCTCAGTTCCTCCCTAACTCCCTCTTCCTGTCTCTAGATCCTACCAGGGCCGAAATGACATTTGGTCATCACATTTCTTTAGGTTCTTCTGGGCTGGGGCCTTGTCTCAGACTCTCTTGTTTTTGATCCCTCGATAGTTTTGAGGAGGACTGGTCAGGTGTCTATAAGAGTGCCCCTCTGTTGGAACGCGTCTAATGTTTTCTCATCATTGCCTGGGTTGTGGGTTTGGGGAGAAGACCACAGAAGTACAGTGCTATTGTGAATTATCATATCGGGGGTCTGTGCCATTGACACAACTCATCCTGACCCTGCTCTTCAGCTGGGTCCTGTCTATTGGGTGTCTCCACTGAACATCCGCCCTTCCTCCCGGATCCACTCCACATGTTCTCTTTGGAGGAGTCACTAGTGCAGCTTACACTTCAGGGACCCTTAAGGGCACCGGCATGGTTATGTGGGTTCTTCCAAATGGAGACCCATCTCTTGCCCCCATGTTATTTATTCAGTCTTGATCAGTATGGACTCCTGCGTACATCTATTTTGGTACTTTGAGTATCTGTCCTCCGTGTCTAGGAGTCTAAACATCTTGGAGATCAGCAACATTTCAGAGAGGCAAAGTTCAGTACCTATTATTGCATAGAATTTAGGAGATCTTAAAGAAGCACCTACCATGACTAGCACTGTCCTGTCTAAAACAGTGGAACGCCACTGGAAACCCTAATTGCGACTTCTGTCCCAGTTTCTCCAGTTAGTTTAGCATCAGCTTTTCCAAAAAGCTGGATTTCTGATCCTTTTATCTGTTCTTTACTTTGGCAATAATCCTAAAGGACTTCTTTGTTGCTATTAAGGATGACTGTATAATCTTCCTTCTCTTCCCCACCTTCCTGGCCCCCCAAAAAGAAGAAAGGATTATCTCTAGAAACTTGGACCAAGGTTGGGCAGCTCAGGGGGTCCCTTCCTGTGGAGGAAGCTGCCTCTGGCACATCCCTCTGACACAGGGACAGGGTATCGACTTCAAAGAGTGCTGAGAGCAGATGCCAGCGGGCCCTGGAGCTGTGGAGGGGACCAGGGTCAGAGCTCCACTGTGACTATTGAGAATGAAAACCTGATTTTGGCTCCAGGCCTTAAACGAAATGCCGTTCCATGGCTGCCCCTGTCCTGGTCTGTAGCCCATCGATTTCACCAGGTGTAGATACAGTTGATGCATAAAAATGAATTCCTCCTTTGGATTTATGAGGTTCCAGGAAGCAGAATGGTGAAGTTTTCGTTTTGTGGTCATAAGGGTCAGATACCCAGTGCCATTCAGGGGCCCAGTGCCATGTGGCAAGGGAGGAAGGGAGGGCTATAGGCGCTTTACCCTGTGCCTGCACCTGATCAGCAAGCCCTTCCCTTGTCAGATGAGTATGTTCACGGTCCTGTGATGCACTGTTCAGACAGAGGTTAGGATGTGGGCACACCGAGGGCTGCTACTTTAGTTCCTGTGGCATTTTCATCCTGAGCTGCTTCTGTTTGGCCAAACAGGGATTGTGACAGAGAATTCAGTGTGAATGGCATGATTAGCCACAGACACGCATGAGTAATTGAGGGTGGCTTAGAAGAACACTCTTAGTACCATTTCCCATCTACCTGCTTCATGAGGGGACCTTCAAGGAGCTCTGTGCCAGGCAAGAAAGTGGGGGAATTCTTACAAATTCACAACTTGCTTGTTCACAGCCAGGAGAGCGGAATTTCACAAATATTTGTCCATGAAGCCTTTTTACAAAATGAAAAAGCATTGGAAGCATGATGTACTTTTCTAATCAGAGGCCTTCTGTAAAAATTGAAGCCTCATACAGAAGTTGCTGAGGTAGAATAAGGCTCAAGGGGCTGTGGACAAACTGCTTTGTATGGTAGGCTGGTATTTTGGTCGGGATGTAATGGCCTTTGCAGGGCTTCTCCCCTCCTCAATTCTTTCACTTCCTTCACATGAAGGCGCGCCTCCCTTTGTGCAGATCCTGTCTTTAACAGGCAGGCAGAGGTACTGCATTAACACAGACCATTTGGGAGCAAAATCTAGGTCTCTTAGAACAACGAAGGCCTTGGATTTCTTTAGAGAACAAAACAATAGAACATACCCAAAATAGCTCTATGATGGCCATCTCTTCTAAAATAAGTTCCAGCTCTTAAAAAATGTAATAAAAGCAATAGCAATAATGAAGACTTTTTAGTTTTTAATGTAATTAGATATAACTACCTAGGTTTAAAAATCTTCTATCAGGCAGCCTTGAAATTCAAAACAGGTGAAGTTACAGAAGAATGCATTTTTAAATACCTTCAACAAATGTGATGGCAATAACACTGCAGGCCTGCCCCTGGTTTCCACAGGGACCCTGTGTTCTGATGGCCCAGGCCGCAGTTGGGAGCCATGTGAGGCCAGCTCTGACCTGACAGCTTTCGGTGTCTTCCAGTCCGATCTGATAAAAATGTAAAACATTGATTCTCTGTGAGTTTGTGAAAATCAGCCCCTTTCCTCTTCTCCATCAACAAGGTTATTTACTGGGAGAATTTACTGGGTAAACTTGCATTAGCCACTGAGTACACTGGCTGTTTTAAAAGTTTTTATTATGGAAACTTAGAAACCTATTCAAAAGTAGAGAGCCTAATGCAAAGAACTCTCATATACAAACATCTGTACCCTCTCCTGTCAACTTTTCTTTTCTGAATAAAAGTAAATCCCACATCGTGTTATTTTACATGTAAGTAGTATGCATCTCTGATACATCAGGGTTGTTAAAAGTACCATTGCTGCCAGGCCACCAGCACCCCCAGCTCTGAGACAGCCATCTGACACTCAGTCCCTCAATGCCCCCCATTGCTTCAGTGTCCTGTATTATTCTTGCCTACAGAGTCTGCATCTGAACTTTTCACTGTGGAAAACCACACACCCGTTCAAAAGTGGGTAGTGTAAGGAGCCCTGTGAACTGCACCCAATCTCCAGACACCTGAGACTGACCCTCCTTTTGTTCCCCAAGGGTCCTGCCCTTCCCTCACTGAGAGCTCTTTGCAAATCTCAACCTGATCCTTTCATTCATATGTGTTTTATTAAGCAACTATTTTTAAAAACATCTTTATTAAGGTATAATTCTCATACCATAAAATTTAGCTATTTAAAGTATACAAGTCAGTGGTTTTATATATTCACAGAATTCTGCACCCATCATCACTAAATATAAAACATTTTCATCACCCCCAAAAGAAACCCATACCCATCAGCCGTCACACACCACCATTCCCCTCCCAGCCCCCAGCATCCACTGATCTGCTTTCTTTTTCTATAGATTCACCTGTTCTGGACATTTCACATAAATGGAGTCGCACACTATGTGGCATTTTGTTTCTGGATTCTCTTATATAGTGTGATGCTTTCAGGGTTCATCCATGTTATGTTGTAGCATGTGTCAATACTTCAGTCCTTTTTGCTCCTAAATAATAGGTCATGATGTTTGTAAGGACAGGTGTGGTCATTTTATTCTTGAGTCCAAGTGTTAGATTTTGTCTTTAACTTGGTCTAGGAGACAGGTGCCAGAGCTGCACAAGGCCACGTGCAACTCTCCCACCCAAATTTTGTTCCTTTATATTGTAGGGATTTACAGTCTATGATTTGGGCTCTTTACACATTTGTGTTTTCCTTCCCCAAGGGTGCAAATTGAGTCTGCAACACGGAAGTCCTGGGTCAGGGTGAGGACTCAAAGTTTAGTTGTATTCTCAAATCCTTAGAGCAGAGACAAACCCCCCAAATTCATTTAGGGCCCTTTTCTAATAATCTGTGCTCAGGGTAATAAAGTATCCTTTAAATTTTCAGGTTCTAGGGCATGACATTTTCATGATGTTTGATTGAAATTATTTACTGCAAGAAAACCAAGTATTACATTTACTTTTTTTAAGAATATCTTTTGATCAGTCTGTTGTGGGTGTGGTCCTATACTGACTGCATAGGGTGGTACAGAGGATGAAAAGGGTCCTGTCCCGCAGGGCAGCCAGCCTCAGGGCTCCAATTTCTCACTCAAAGTACCCAAGGACAGGGCTCCTGTCCTCCCTCATCTCCGCTCAGAGCACCCAAGGGTAAATTCAAGAAGCCCGGTGAACTACCTTCACCTCGTGCTGCTTCTAATGCTTGTGAGCTCTGTGCCCTGATCCCACACTGTCCTGGGACCACTGGCATGGGCTCTACTTAGTGGGGTAACATGATGCTTTAATCTTACAAGATTTTTGGCAAAGCATGCCAAAATTTTAATACATTTTTCTTCTTTTGTTTTTCAGGTATTCATTTGGTAAGTGAAAATCATTTAGAAAAAAACTCTGCAAGAGTTAGCATTATGTGTTGGGGTATGTATCCTTGTGCCTTTTTTTTTTTCTGGCTTTCTTATTGCTTGAGCATCTATAATCGGCCAATAGGTTTCACCGTGTTGTTCTGATAGCATGTTTGTTATCCAACCTGGACTCCTACCCACAGCCAGCCTCCTTGCCCAGAGTGGTAGACTAATGCAGATGAGAGAGCTCATATATTTTCAGATTCAATGTGTGTAGAACCATTCTCCATATTACTGGGTAGAATAGTCCCACAGCAGTGATGCCAAATGTTGATGGCTCCATCACATTGTTATTGATTCGTTCCCCCAACACTAGGTGAATGAAAAGGCTTATGACATGTGTGCTCCCCTCTCCAGGCTGCACCAGGTCCCCAGTGGTTAGGAGTTCATGGGCACCCTACACAGAGGAGGAGTCACCTGGTGTTGTCACTGGCAGAGTACCCCAAAGGTGGTTGGGATTTCTGTTGGTAGGGGGAGGACTCCAAGTCCCCTCAGACTGTGCTCTAAGAGAGACACTGCACCTAGAATGAGTACGTAGAGTAGGGTTTTAGTTCAGATATGAGCACCAGTGGGCCCATGGCTGCTGGCTGGAGGGTGAGAGGAAGGCAGCCTCCAAGTGAACAGTACTGGACAGGGCCAGACATGGCACAGATTACATTTGGGTCTCACCAGCTTACGTGCCATTACAAAGACATCAGCGCTCTCTGGGGAGGTATAACCAAACTCAGATACCCACAGCATCACATCCTCAGGCTCAGAACACAGTCCCCAACCACACAAGAAACAGAGGACTGGAACAGCAGGCCCATTCTGGGGGAAGTAGACAGTCGACAGAGGCTAAGCCCAAGATGACTGGATGCTGGGATTTTCAGACAGGGTCTAAGCAGCTGTTGAGACTCTGCTTACTAAGGTGAAGGAAAACAGCCTCTTGATGAATAAAAAAAAAAAAGAGGTCACAGCAGAAAAAAATTGAAACTATGAAAAAGAAACAAGGAAGTTTCAGAACTGAAAAATACAATATCTGAAATAAGAAATTCAATGGGTGGCTGGATAGCAGGCAGAGGTGACCCAGGAATGAAAAGAAAGTAGATCAGTAGATATCACCCAGGCTGAGACAGAGCCCTAGGAGGAGGAGAGAAAGAATCACTGAAAAGTGTCCAAATGTGGTGGGAGACATTAAATATACAGATTCAAGAGCCCAGTGAACCCCAAACAAATAAAACTAACCACTCACATCATTGAAATCAATACTGAAAACCAAAGGGGAAGGGAGGATATTGATCAGACCCTGGCATCCTGTGACAGTGGTGCTGAGGGATGAAGACCATCCACCAGGATCCTGTACCCAGATAATGCCCTCCAGGGACTGAGGTGAAATAAGGAGAAGTGAGAGAATTTATTGCCAGCAGATGTGCACTCCAGGAACACCACAGACGGCTCTCCAGGGTCAAGGGAAGCTACAGGATGTAAGAACGCGGGTCCACAGGAATGTAGTACAAAGAAAACTCACAGATAAATGTGAAGATGGTTTTCCTTTTCTTCCTTCAAAATACATATGACTGTTTAAAGCAAAATGAATCCTTTGTCTCTTGAGATTTGTAATGCACTCAGAAGGGATACACGTGACAAGCATGACATGGAGCTTGGTGGAGAGCGCAGATGGACCTGCGTGGCTGCAGGGTCCACATTTTATGCGAAGTGGCACAGTTATTAATTTTAAGTAGATTTGAAAAGTTAAGAAAGTGTATTGTAGTCCTTGGAGTATGCACTAGGAAAGTGAAGAGCGACAGCTAAAATGCCAATAGACACGTTATAGGGGTGTTCTAAAAACATTCAAATAACCCAAAAAGGCAGAGAAGGAGGAACACAGGAATAAAAAGTGAAATTTTAATAAGAAATTTAAAATTAAGTGGTAAACCTAAGTACCATATCTATAATTACATTAAGATTAATGGACTAAACATTCCAATTAAAAGACAAATTGACAGAACAAATTAAATTTAAAAAGTAAGGTGTAATTTTCTATAGGAGGTGCACATTAAATAAAAAAATGCAGAAAGTTTGAAAGAAAATGTATGGGAAAGATATACCATGGAGTTAGTAGTTAGAAGATGAATTCAGGACTGAGCATCACCAAGGATAAAGGATGAGTCATCACAGAGAAACAGGAAGCCATAACAGACCTCAAAGCACGTGAAATAAAAGAGTAAGAACTAAAGGGAGACAGAAGGAATTTCAACATCCCTCTCCCCTCATTTGACAACTGGATTGAAAATCAGTAAAGGTTGGACCCTCTGCCTGGTACCTGGTTCTAATGGGTGTTTCTGAGGCACCTTACCTTGGTTGTGTTGTGACACATTTGGTTCATGTGCACATGGTTTGTCCATGAGGAACACTCAGAAGGGTGTTTATACAGCCATATGCCAAGCAATATAAAAGGATTACAATGAAAAGGGATTAAATTATATAAAGATTCTGCTTCTCTGAAGGACTGTCTCTCCCATCTGAACAGTGAACAGGAGCTGGATATTCTGCAAAAGCCACAACTTTTTTGGACTCCCTCAGCACACTGAGTTTGTGAAGCAGCTAATGCATCGGAATTCCCAGCCCACCCCACTGAGAAGGGATGGACCCATGACCAAACCTCACCTTCAGCAGAGCATAGGAGGGAGAAGATGAGAAAGCCATCAGCACATTGATGAATTCTTAGAGGGCCAGTTGTCCCCAGACACAGAGTTCTTACTCAGAGGTCCAGTCTACAGGCCTCAGTGAGGCCTGTGAAAAAGATTAGGACAGGGTGGGAGACCACATAGGGTCTCCTTGGTGGTGCAGTGTGGGAAGTGACTGGCCACTGACTTACTCCCCTACTCTTTGTACTCTCTTCTTACAAGAAACAAGAGCCTCAAGCCACTAGCAAGGGGGCATCAACATATACACTGAGATCTTTGGGGGAAGGGGATCTGTGAGAGGGGCCCCAGATCATGTCTGATACAGAACATGTATTGCTACTGTTGGGGGCTGTTAGCAAGTGGGGTAAGGGGAGAATTGGCAGGAATGCTGAGAAGGTCCTGGCCCAAGGCTGCAAGTAAGGCTGCACCAGGAGCTGAGGGTCCGTTTTCTATCATCTACCCAACACCCAAGGACAGGCAGCAGCATGCCATGGATGAGGCCATTCCCAGGCCTGATGTGCAGGAACTGTTGGAAGTGAGAAACCTCAGGCCCCACACCGAGTATAGCAGGTGACCACAGCTCCTGCTGAAGGAAATAGCAGCCTGTGGTCATGAGGGAACATGGACCCGTGACCAGCTCATGAGGGAACATGAGGGTCATGAGGGAGCAACAAATCCAAACCCAGCTCACTTTCTGGTCCATTGTTCTGTCTCTTCATCACACCTCCCCAGCTAATAACCTCACTGCACATGTTTATTTCTGGGTAATTATATTAACCTCAGGAGCTACTATTTTTCTACACACAATCTCTGACATAATAAAAAATCACTAGACACATACACACCCCCAAAAAGTGGACCTGCTGACAGGAGATTGTTGAGAGATGGAACAATCAGTAGAGATGACCCAGATAGATGTAGGGGCTCTCAGTTATCTTAATAACAATGGTGAACATGTCAGAGGTTCTAGTGGAAAAGGTGGACAACCTGCAAGAATAGAGAAGCTGTTTCAGCAAACAGCAGGAAACTGTACAAATGAGCCAGATGGAAATGCTAGAAATAAACAGAGTATGATGTGGACTTCTTTTCATGGTTTTGCAACAGAGTGGACACAGCTGAGGGGAAAAAAAATCAGTTAACTTGAAGATATGCAAAATGAAAAATAGAAAAAAAAAGAAATAATAGAGCACCTGAGAGCTAAGGGACATTATCAAACAATTTAGCATCAAGATAATTGAAGAGAGAAAAAGAGAGAAAGAAAGAACAAAAATATTTCAAGAAATAAAGGCTAGGAATTTTCCAAAATGGATGAAAGGCAAACTGCTGCATATTGAATAATCTTAAGAGGTAACTAAGAAAAACACGTTCACCACACATTCTTAGATACATTATTGTCAAATTGCCAAAACCGAAGAGAAAGAGAAAGTCTTAATTGCAGCCAGAGGTGAGAAAGACACATACGAAGGGATGAAGATAATTATTACAGCACACTACTTGTTAGCAACTATACAAGCCAGAGGACAAGAGAGTGACAAAGTGCCAGCAAGGAGGGAAACCCCACTGTCAATTCAGAATTCTGTACCCAGCAAAACTGTCCTTAACAATAAGGACAAAACAAAGTCTTTTTCATATGATCTACACTGTCAGAAATGTTAAAGGAAGTTCTTCAGGCACAGCATCAGAATTTAAAATGAGGGTAAATAAAAAAAATTTTTTCCTTGTTTTTAATTACCTTAAAAGGTAACCAAAAAAATTAGCTTAAAATTTAAAGAAAAGCTATCAGACTGTTGTAAGCCTATGTCACTCACCATCTTAACCCTACAAACAGAGCCGTCCAGTGATGTGCCTGCACTTAAAGAGTCAGGACCCGGTGATGATATTCACTCCCTATTCTCAGGTTTTGGGGAGTTTGTTTGTTTGTTTGTTTGTATGTTTGTTTAAGCAAGAAGAAGCAAGCAATGGAATTATTTCAGGAAATGTTCTTTTTCCCATTTGCAAATCTAGCATGGCCTAATCATAACCAATTCTATACTTGTGAGTTATGTGCACTTGCATCAAAGGAAAGGAAACTTTCGTTAAGTTTGGAAGTGAGGTTAGTCATGAGAAAGAACTGGGCTGCCACTTACTGAATTCGGTTTTATTCGATATCAAAATTATCATCGAAGAAACCTGCCTTGTCCAACATTTAGGTACACCCTCTTGTCTTAGTAAGCTTTATTTGCTTTATCTAAAATTGCAACAGTAATTCTTTTTTCCCAGTTTTTATGACAGGCGAACCTGCCAAACCCTAACTCCTATATAGTAGGAGAAGCCCCTGCTCTTTGACACAGTGAATTCTAGGCAACTACCATAAAATCAGCTTTTGTGAAGTGAACGAAGCACACACCGTGAGGCCTGTGAATGGACAGGTACAGGTAGGAGAGGCAGCAGAAGTGACTGACACCAAATACATGCTCTCATGACTTCCTGCTGTACACCTTTGGGTTACTGTCCTGTCTCAGCTGAGACAACAGGGACTTAGAGATATCATTGACCACAGAGGATCATAAGACCAGTAGTGACACAAGAGCTGGGACAGGGACCCAGAGTATCTGACATGGAGCCAGTGCCCGTGGTGAAACTCGGCATTTGTAAATACGATGTGGGGGAAGCAATGATGGGATGAGGCGCCTTGGAACTGCACAAAGAACAGTCTGCAAGAATGCATGCTATTCCTTCAGTCATGTGTTAATTGCAGAAAGGCAGCACACTGAGGATAATTCTTGAGCTCCCCTCACCACACCCCCAACCACTTGCCACAGCCACAGGCCCTCAGTCCCAGTTGGTGGCACGTGAGCCTTTGTTGGAGCTGTGAGGGCGGGCTACAAGAGGGACTCTGCTAACAGTAGACTTGGGCTAATAGCTATATTTTGCTCTGAATTAAAGCAAGTCTGTCCTCCATTTAAGCTTCTCTTGGTATATCTGGTGCTCTTCACAAGTTCAACTGCCTCTCTGGTTGCAGGCGATAATGGTGGAGACCAAGAAGCCAGCTGCCAACTTGCTACTACATTTCTTCCTGAAGGTCCCCAAGTGGGACTGAATTTCACATGCTGTTTTCTGTGTAGCACTTGACAGGCCAATCCCACTAATTGTCCATGAGCACAAATTCAGAAGATCCCTAATAGTCACAGCAGCTGGCTCCCTACTAGATGCTGGACCCAGAACAGCCAAACTAAAAGGACTTTCGACCTTTGGGAACATTCCCCTCCACTGGCCTTGTTTGGAGGTTGCCTACGAGAACTTAGTTTTCACAATAAGCATCCTATCCTGTTAGTGCTTATTTCTCTATGTTCATCTTAATTTTATCTATTGTGTCTTTATTTTGCAAAATAGACTTAGATGAAAATAAAGCAACTCTGTAGATTACACGCTGAGATACTAAGCTGCACACAGAACAGCATTCTTGGAAAATGCAGAGTCCCCAGGCAGCAGCTGACTTCACTTGAGCAAGGCTGCTAGCTACTCTGTTCCGTACAGTCATCTTCAGCCACACCTGCTGCACATCAAGTGTTCAATAGCCATGTTGGGCCATGACCGTTGCCATCTCTGTAGAAAGTTCTATGGACGGCTGGTCAGAGGGTGTCCTTCGTTTTACCAACAGGCACATTCATTTTCTTCTGTGGAGCTTAACCACCTCTCTCCTCTGACCTCTTACAATGCGGCAGGTTCAGTGTAACCCCTTCAGTTTGGGAGTAGGGACACGAGGCTGGTCTCCTGTCTGAAGGAGGCCCAACCGAGGCCTCTCTGGTTGTCTTCCCTTTGTTCAGAGTGACTAGGTGTTTCCCAGGATTTCTGTGTTTCTATGAACATTTCTCCATGCTCTCGAAGTCTCCTCTCCAATGTGGGTATCATCTACTGCCATCCTGTGGCCCTATCGCCCAGGGTCTCATTGTTTGCACAGATGTGACTGCTGGGTAAGGGGATGGCATATGAACAAAGGCCATTTACTCTAGGACGGGGGGAAACCACAGCATTTCTGATAGTGCTGCCTCACCAGCTGCATCTCTGCTGAAGCATTACATGTGCTTTGAAGACTGTTGGTCTGGTAACTCTTCAAAGAATAGGTCTAAAACATGATTAATTTAGCATCTTTATAAGTGCTGTTTCCTGCTCCCCTGTAGGAATTGAGCTTTTTGATATTTGTGAGCTTGGGCTGGAGCCTTTTTTAAACTTCATGCTGTTCTTGTGCATTTGAATACAGTGCAGGACCTGGCAGGCAGTGCAGGGGGCTTCCAGGAAGGGCTTTCTGGTCTTTTCCACCAGGATGAGGCTGCTCTTAGCCCATGCCCTCCCGACATCACGCTGAGGCCCCTGGCCTTAAGGGAGTGAGCGCTCCCAGAAGTGGGATCCTGGCTTCTTATATTTGGTGAGGTTAGGACAAGCAAGGGCCACAGCAGTTCTTTCCTAAGGGCTGAGTCCTATGACACCCCTAAGTGATTATGCGAAGCCTGCCCTCCCAGGCCTAGGGCGTCCTGGAGAGCTCTAGAGCAAGCAGACTATGGGCAGGGTGGGTTCTACCACACGGTGAATGTGACAGGCAGGGAGAGACTCATGTTGAGGGTTCCCGTGACCAGTGTAGGTGATCCACACTGGTCCAGACAGACAGATCCAAGGAAGACAGCCTCATTCTTTTGAGGCTCCCTAGGGCTTTGGAATGTTTTCTGCCCCAGAGAGCATTTTGTAGGTTCTTTGATTGTGTTTTTACCTTGAGGGACCTCAGTGAGTGCAGGTGTTGACCTCTAGGTGATCTCCCAGGCAGGTGAAGGTGCACCTTCTTCCTGGGCCTCCACCTCCACTGGCACTGATGTTTCTCCGTCAGGAGCTCCAGGAACCTTGCTGTTTCAAGGGGCGCAATATGCTACATAAGAGTATTGATTAATGGTTGTCAGGCCAGGCCTCTGGGAGCCCAGGCCAAGATGACTGAACTCATTCTCGGGAGGTGGGCATCAAAGGAGGCAGCTGATGGCAGGAAGCTTCTGTGGTGTGGATTCTGGACTTTTCCCTCTTATATGTTCTGAATTGATCCCTCTAATATACTGTAATTATTTCAATATCAAAAAGAAGGGAAATCAGTAAAATTGAGCCTCATATTAGCTGCATTTAATCCACGGTTTGGGTTCTCAGTTGGGAACAAGGAATGGGGGCGGGGGCAAGGAGGCTGCAAGGCATCCTGTACAGAGGGGCTTGGGGGGGCAGTACAGAGGGGTTAGCAGTGGGGTCTGAGAACATTAGTGCACTCAGGATGGAGTGGGGGGTCTGGAGGGAATCTTAGGGAAGGATCCTGAAAGGCCCACACCTAGGACGTTCCCTTTTAGGAAAAGAGCATTCCATTTGTTACTGCAGGCCCATTTGGCTAAGAGTTGGACAATTTCAGAATCCTTCGTTTCAGTAATAACCATAATTGATGAATTATTAATTTATTCTAATGTGAAAACTAAGTGTCACCTAGTCTAGACTCTTCCTTGGGAGTGGGCAGGTATCAGTGAGTCCTGCCAGGAGCAGCAGTCAGGGAGCAGGACCAGAAAGCAGGCATTGGGGCCGATCCAGGTCATGCTCAGTGAGCTGTGAATGCACCAAGATCTTGGTGAGAGATGTCCCCTTCATGGGTGTGAGAAATGAATTGCCGCGTTTAAACTGAACACACCAAGGCTATAGTGGCAGTTTTTAGGGTGAGCCTCAAGGGTAGGGCCGGGAGGTGCTCTCCTGGACAGTCAGGTGTCTGGCAGGGAAACTGATGTGTGTGTGGGTGGGCCACACCTGTACAGGTGTAGAGGGCCTGCGCTGCTGAGACCATGCACGCAGCTGCTTTTAAATTCCATCACTGTCGCTGTACTGAGAGCAGCTTTTTGCCCTGTTCCTGCTGAGTGGGACAATTCACTTCTGCCTTATTAAGTCTTTTCCAAGCAGGTCCATGGCTGGTGTCCGATGTTTATGAAACCTGGACACTTGAACCTGGTGTCCTCTGTCACAGCAGCGCCTCCTGCCAGCCGTTGTGAATTAAATGCTCCCTGCGACCCCTTGCCCTTGCTGCTCTTAAATTCATGCTTTAAAAACAGCTTAATGAGGGGTTTACTGGCTCAATTGGAAGTTTTTATTAAAACCTATTAGTGCTGGAGTGGAGCCTGCCTGCAGGAAGCGATTAGCCGCCTTGGAGCTCCAAGCCTCCTCGGTCGTGGCAGGTCCCCCCAAACCATCCCCAGGGCCTCGCTTCGCCTGGTTCTCATATCCTCTACTTTAATTACAGTTCATCTAATTTTCTTCCCAGCCCCCATGTCCAAGAAACCAGTTTCTTTTAATTAAATTATTCCCATAATCAGAGGCAGCCGTGCCATGAGCTCACCCAGGGCTACAGGCCCTTTCTGGGGAGTCTCCACTGCCATGTCCTAGGTACTCCTAGGGTTGATTTGATCACCTTCCAGAAGTGACATACTGACAACAGAGCCCTTTCTTCTTGCTCCCAGGAATGTGAGTGGCCACTCAGCAGTGTCTGGTTTGGTCTTGTGTCTGGTCACATCCTTCTACGAAGGATAGAGATGCCTGGATTGGGTGATATTTAGAGCTTTGAGGTGATGTGCTGGGCGTGCACCATCTCAACTGGTAGAGGTGGTCATTTCCGAAGTGCAAAAAACAATCTCAAATAGCATTTTCACTATGAGCGGCCCTCGATGGCCATGGTAGCAGAGAGGGGCTGGCCCTGCTTGGGGCCCCTACCTCCTCCTCACCCAGTGGCCTGTCCACCTCTGGCCTGAGACACCTCCTTGGTGCTCTGGGCTCTCTGGTGCTTCTCAGCCAGGGTCTTAGGGTTGGTCTTAATCCAAGAGTGGTGCTTCTGTCTTGTTTTGTCTTCTCTGTCCCCACACTGCACTTCTCTCAGGTCACTGGGACACCAGCGAAGTCTCAAAAGGAGACCATGTTGCCTAGGGGTGTGACTTGCCATTGCTGGTAGGGAAGGACAGAACAGGTAAGGGGCTGGGGCTGGGGAGGACACCAAAGGTAACTTCCCAACAGGTAGCAGCTGGTGCTCCTGGCTGTTACCCAGTTTGGCACAGTTGTCCACAAATCCTCACGAATCACCCACGTTTCCAGACTGGTAGGGACATGTGGCATTTGGGCCAAGATGTCAAAGGAGAAAAGCCAGGTCTGGGGCTTCGGGGCCCCTTAGAGAGTATCTCTCATGGTGTGGGTGCTACTTCCTTCATGCACGGGCACACACTGTACATAGAATGTGTTTTTAGTGTCATCTTTTTCATCTAATTTTATCCTTCCTCCAAGTTAACCACCCACCTGACTGTGCCCTTTGTTACCTTTGTGCCTTCTCGGATCTGTGCACAAACATGGATACACATGCACACTCAGGGTGGGGTCAATACTTACCCAAGGGTCAATAGTATATGCATTTCTGTCTTTCTCTTTTTTCACTTAGTGATATCTGGTAAAAATTACTTAGTTGAGCCTGGAAGAAAATATATTTTAAAGACCATTGTTTTCTTATTTACATGATCGTTAACACTGTGCTTATTCTAAATTTCTCCCACCACATCTAGTTACCTATTTCTACTTCTAAAAAATACTTACCTCCTTAATATGCAGAATTCTAGAATACTGAAGAAGCATTTTGTTACTTTAATTCACCCTTCCAGTCTTGAATCCATCTGGGTGGCTTTTGTCTGGAATGTTCTAAATTACCTCTTATTTTTATTATTAAATTGTGTAGATGTGGATGTCTGACTAGCATTTGCTTTTCAATTCACAGTATAATTAATGATAGTATCATAGCTGACCGTTGAGTTTCCTGGGTGCCAGTCACCACCCCATTTTCTAGAGACTTGCTACGAGTCCCTGTAGTCGAGAGTCTGTAACCTTGACACACTCTTCCCTGCTGCTTCCTGGCCATACACTGTTATGAGTGGCCTTTCCACTCCTACCCCCAGCTGTAGTTCTGTCTCGACTCCCCTGCATAATGCTAAGTACTGCTCAAAACAGCCATAGGCTGTCTCCATTATGGATCTTTTCAAAGAACAGGTTTTATTTATCAGATTTTTAAAAAAGTGTTCTAGCTCATTAATTTTTACTCTTTATAGGTTGCTTCCTTCTTCTGAGAGGAAGGAGTTTATTCTTTTATAAGATCTTGAGTTGATTGTTTAACTCATTAATTTTCCATCTTTTATTACCTGCTAATGAAAGCATAGAGGCAGGAGACCACTACCTCTGACTGTCCCTGGCCCACCCCGTCAGTTGAGACTCCAGTGTCCCCCTGACAGTGGCACATAGTGTAGTTTATAACCCTTAGTGCTGATGCCTCTTTGATTCAAGTGCTGTTTAGGGAAGAGCTTCAAAAATCCCAAGCCCTTAGGGTTTTATATGTTAATTTTGTTGACCAGTTTCTGGTTTTGTCTCACTATGACCAGATAATATGGCTTGAAGATCTTCTTTTAATTATTTTTTAAAAACTTAGATATGTGCATGGATTAGAAAGTGAAATTATATTACACAGCTTGTAACACAAATAGCAGCACCTTCTTTTACCTCTCCTCACCCCTCCTGTTCTGCACAGTAGCTCTTCCATCTCTCTAGTGCTCCTGGTATTTATTGCTATTTCTGAATAGGTTCGTATGTATGATTCTTTTAGACATTATCTGTATACTTTCTATTATGAATAATAAGGATTACTCTCCCACAATCCCAAATACTCTTTTTCCCCTCATCATCTCAATATAGCTATAGCACAAATAGAATATTTTATTAAATAATATCCAGTAACTATAAATATTGTTGACTGTGACTATGTAAATATTGTTGATTGCTGAGTCAGTATGAAGTATAATAATTTTTTTTCTAATAACTCTTTGTTTTTCCTAGAGTTAATAGTTGCCTCTCTTTTTTTTGGTTTGCTTTGTTTTGCATCTCTGTTTATGTTTCAATAATTCATTCCAGATTCACCAGCAATACAGCTTGACCTCTTGGCCTCTTCCAGTACTGGTTTTTACTGAATTGACTGCATTAGATAATCTCTTAGTTTCTTCTCCTTATTTCATGGAGATTTCTGCTTGTGAGCTCTCAGTTACCACCTGGCATGGAAGCCTTTTTGGCCTCTGGATTTGGAGATTGTGGGGAGGTTAACCCTTGCCAGATTGGATACTGCTGATGGATTTGCCCTTCTCCCTATCCCAGGGATCCTTGTTAGTTCACAGGGGCAGGTACCTAGTTGTGCTGGGTGAGGCTCAGAGACGTTGCCACTCTCTACCACCTTCTTCCCTGTGTGTGTTCTAGAGCAGTATTCTTAGGGAGGGTCATTTTTAAGCCCCCCCTCAATCTACTTATATAAGGACAGCTAAAAGCATCTGGTGAGATAGTTCCTTCTCTCTACTTCTCCAGTATTAGCAATTGCCTGAGTGAGGCAAGATGAACCAGGCTGATTTTATTCACATTGGCCCACAGTCCCACTTCTCTGCTAGGTAAATACCTATGTGTCCTGAATTGCAGTTAGCACCAGAGCCCAGAGAAGGGCTTTTGGTCTCATCAGATACCATCATAGCTGCTGGCTGGCCTAGAACCTCCAAAATCTGCCGTGTGTCCCTGGAGCTTCCTGGCTCCAATGCCCCGTTGTAGGATGCAAGAGGAACACAGCATTGGCAAGCCTGACCTTTGCCAATGCAAGTAACAGGGAGAAGCATTGTTAGGTTAGCCCTGGAGTAGCAGCTGTGTGCCAGTTTCTTTTGTAAATGCTTTGATATTTTAAAACAGAAATTTTAGATGAGGAAGCCATGCTTTGTTGCTGTTACAATAGCAGCTCTTGTCTGTGTGGATTCACTGAATGGAAATACAGATACTGGTGCAGCTTTAGTACCGTTAATGGTTCCTAAGTGCATATAACAAATCTCTTCTTGGTGGTTGTATCCTCCTCTTATCAAGAAGTTTATACCCCTTTTAAAGCAAGATCCCCTGTGTTTATTACAGGCATGCTGGCTGGTCTGAGATTAATATCCCTTTGACAGCATAGTGTTGCTGATTTTCTGTTTGGTTTCAGCTTCAGTGAATGTCTTTGGAGCATTTAGAAGACTGACATGAAGACAGAATTCAGTGATATATTTTTGTGTGATGTCCATCACCACTGACGGCCTGTGTACTGGCTGCTCCTGCTATATAGGACGTGCCCTCCAGAAGCTATGTGCTTCTCACTTCCACCTCCTGCATCTTCATAGCCCCAGCCCCAGGCCTGGCTTTTTCTCCAACTTGCCACCTCTGATGTGGATCTTTACTTGTATTCGGTTTATTGTCTTTGTAACTACCATTCCTCCCACCAAACTGTCAGCCCCCTGAGAGCCCGGGCTTTGCCCACCCCTGCTGTCCTCACCAGGTGTAGGGCAGGGAGGATCTCAGTCATGGCTTGTCTGCGCATGGAATCGAGGGAGTCTGGGTCGACATGCAGGTGTCACGAGAAGGCATATGGTCTGGTGGCTGCCACATGCTCTTACATCAGTCTTAAAGGGGGCATCACACCTTCTTAAAGCCACCAGCAGCTCAGGAGGCCATGCTTGGTGGTGACATGCTACATCGAGAAACGTGGTTAGTTGTTTTCTCTGATTTTCAGTGAAACGTCTTCTGAACACAGAACTATGAGCACAACTTCAGTGTGCAGTCCAGTGTTTCTGAGAGATTGTGTATGTAGCCCTGCTTAGGGATGTCCTTGGCCTCAGTGGCAGTCCACAGGTCTGGGAACATAGTACCTGCTCCTCTGCACTGAGCCAGACTCAGATAAGTGCTGAGCAAAATGTCCATAGTCAGTTGAACCCAACCAAAGGCAAACACACAACGGAGCAGATCCAAAGAGGAAGGCAGCAGACCTCTGTCCCCATCTGAGGTTTGCTGTCCTCACATTAGTGCGATGACTGCAGGATTGACAGCAGCCACGCCATGATTTGTTCCTAGGTTGGCAGAGCACAGAGCCTCTGAGTCCCTGTCCTTCTCATAGCAGTCAAGTCTGTCCTTGTGCTGAGTCCAGGCCGAGCCAGGTACCAATGGAGGCTCCAGCTGTACCTGGTGAAATGGTGTCAGCAGCACTTCAGAAAGATGATCTTGACATAATTTCCAAGTTGCAAAGATAGTACAGGGAGTCTCCATCGAGCTTCACCCAGCTTCTGCTCACGTCCTCGTATTACTCAGCCAGGTGGTCAAACTGAGATGGCAGCGTTGGGACGACTGTTGACTGGGCGCAGACCTTTGTTGGATTGCTCCAGCTTGCCCACCAATGCCCCTCTCTGCCCAGGTTTCCTTTCAAGACCACACTGCCTTCAGCTGTCTCCCTGTCCCCTGTGATCTGGAGCAGTCTCCCAGACTTTCCTGGCTTTTCATGACCTTGACAGTTTTGAGCAGTTCTGGTCATGTATTTGGCAAAATGTCCCTCAAATAGGGTTTTCTGGTGTGTTCTCATGATTAGATGTGTTATGGTTTGGGGTTTGGTGCTGTGGGGAGCACCTAAGTTGGTGCGACCCCCCCTGGAGGACTGTGGTTATATGGTTATGTGCCTTAGAAACAGACGTGTCTGCTAGTCGTCAGCCCCACGGCACTGTTTGCTACAGCAGGTTTAGGAACGTGCACAAAAACTCAGATACAAAGGTTTCATCACCATGTTTATGGGAGGAGAAAATGGAAATACTTTAAAGTTTCAGCCATGGAGAATTAAATAAATTTATATCTCTTCTCTATGGATTACTACAAAACTATTTAATATGAAAATATTTTTATGATGTGTTAAAATGGGTTTTAAATACTGTGTACTCTACAGCCATGCCAACCTGAACGTGCCCAATCTCGTCTAATCTTAGAAGCTAAGCAGGGTCGGGCCTGGTTAGTACTTGGAGGGGAGACCACCTAGGAAGACCAGGTGCTGTAGGCATTAAAAAAAAATACTGTGTACTATATTCCTTTTTTTTTTTTTTTTTTTTTTTTAATAATTTATCAGAACTGTTTTCAAATCCATGACCAAGGGATTAACTATCTTTATCTCTGGGTGATCAGATCACTTTCTTTTCTTTCTCATCTCTAATTCCAATTTATCTTCACTGAAGATTTTTGCCTTTGATTAAAGATTAATAAATTAGTTTTAATAAAATAAAATCAACGGTAAACAAATGTGAGCTGAGCTGGTGTTGACGGAAGACGTCTAAGAACCCAGATGGGAAAAGGAAGGGGGTGGTGATGGGGACAGGCAGGAGTTAGTGGAGAGGGGGCCCTACTGAGGCTCAGGGGCTCACTGGCCCAGTGCATCTGGCCGGAGCAGGGGAGCTTTAGCCTGGTGGAAAGGCTTCCTTCCCTGGAACTAGATGCAGGATGCTTGGGGTCTGTGTCTCCCTGCCAGTGCTGGGGATTTGGAAGGGGTGGAGATCTTCAGAGGATGTTAGAGCCTCTGAGAAGGGACCATGGATTTGTCATAGGCCAGTCCCAGGTTGACCTGCTCTGGCACCACTGCCTAGCAGGAGGCGCTGGATGCTGATTGCCTGGACCCCACAGGCATGGAGACAGTTGGTAACTGAGAGTGTGGAGAGCCCAGGGAGGGGTCAGCTACTAGATGGCATCTTGATAGGCAGAGAGGGGGCTGATCAACCAGGAAAGATGATGGTCTCAAGATTTGAGCTGCAGTGAAGCCAGCTGCAGGTATGAAAGCGAGACAGAGTAAGTCTGAGGAGTGTATAGCATGCTAAGTACTTTTTAACCAATCTCTTATTGTGCTGAGAACACTTTGGGGGTGTGTGTCTGCAGAACCTTAGGGTGGTGGGTGTGCCTGTCCTGCTCTTGGTGTGATAATGGACCTGGCCAGGCACTTGGCACTCCATCAGGCCTGGTGAGTTGAATATCCTTCTACCCGCTATGTTTATGCTGCATTTTGTATTTTTGAAGGCAAGAAATCTTTCATCTGAATAAAAGCTGTTTGATCTAACTCAAGAAAGGCAACAGAGCTTGGGGATAAAAGTGATGACACAGGAAACAGAAACCTTGATTCTCATCATGCCAAATAGCTGTGAGTCTCCTGGACCTCTCCAGGCTTGAGGATCTTCAGGGCTCTCAATGGCCCAGGCCCCTTCTTCCTAAATTCTGAGAGAGAGAGAGAGAGAGAGAGAGAGAGAGAGAGAGAGAGAGAGAGAGAGAGAGAGAGAGAGAGATTGATTTTGTCACGAGACTTATGCAAAGGTTATCAGTATATCATCCAGTTTTAATTTGGTGTCAAAGTGCTGCCTATTACAGTGATAGAAGGAATGAGTCTCACCGTAGTTCCCATTTACATAAGACAATGAGATAAATGTCAGCATTTCAAAATGAACACTATTACGCAATCTTAACTGATGAAATTTTGCCTTCCTCATTTAGTCACTTGGCTTCAGGACCCGGATTTGGGACAGTTGGTGCCATTAAATCTGTTTAGTTCATTGTCAATATGTAGATAATTCTCTTCCTTTTTTTCCTTTTGATTCTGCCAAAATCAGCAATTATAGTCCTAATCCTCAATGAAAATAACAACTGGGAAATATCCGGGGAAGTGAGTTAGCAGGTACATGGTGGGCGGAGACAAGAGCAGAACCTGTGGCCAGTGTGACAAGTAGAAGAGCTTTGCACATACACACAGGGGCCCTCTGGTTTGGGAACAGAATGTCCAGAGTGGACACATCCTCTTTCTTACATGAACATTGAACTGGAGCAATGCCCTACAGTTTTCTTAGAGAATATGACCACTGTGTACTGGAACCCTGGGTCCCTACCTTCCAGCCCTCAGGCCCCACATAACACCCCCACTCTGTCAGAAGGGCTGAGCTTCAGGGAGCCGTGGCCCAGGTGTGCAGAGCAGGTGACTTCCACTGCAGGTTGAGATTGGTGAGCCCTAAATCAGAACACAGAGAAGTTCCTCTCAGTCCCATTTCAGTCTCCAAGTCTTAGTCTCCTTGGCAGAACCAGTCACTCTGAAAAATAGATTTTGTAAGTTATTTTGGAAAAAAAATTTAATTGTTTTTAGAGTTGTACCTGAGTAGTTTGATTAGACACCACTCCAGGCAGTGGTGTCTCAGCTCTCAGAGATAATTTCAGCTGTTTTAACGGTTTCTTCTATAATAATGCATGCTCATTCTGCTCTTTTTTTATCTTTTGTGTTTCTCTAGAATGTTTAATGGTTTTCTCCATAAAGCTTTTAAATGTCTTTTTTAAAGACTATATTCACTCAAAGTTTGGCTTCTAGAATAAAGGGCAGTTTAAAAAATTGCATTTCACAATTTGTTATGGTTCATGATAATGCCAGTGGTCAGTTTTAAACATCCCAAGAGAAGGTGGAAGAGTTTCTTGCTTGTTTATTTTTCTTTAACTTTTGATTATGAAAATTTTCAAACAAATACAAAATTAAAGAGAATGAATGGCATCATGCACCTCTGTGTACCATCTGTGTCGATTATCCAGCATGTGCCCCATCTTTCATTTACTGACCTCCTCTGCTGCTGTTGTTCAGAGTAAACCTCATGTTATTTATTTACAAATACTTCATTAAAGACCCCTAAAAGATTAGGTCTTTTAAAACAGTGTAACTACAATACCAAAAAATTAGGATGAATTCTATCAACTATTTAGTCAGTGTTCCATTGTTGCCAATTATGTCATAAATAAGCCTTTCTAGAGTTGATTTGTCCAAGTAAGGATCCAACACATTTGATGGATGTGCCCTTCTAGTCCCTTTAAAGCCCTCTTTATGTTTCTGGCCACCGATTTGTGTCATAGAGTCGGGGAGCACTGGGCTCGACTCTGACTGTCCCTACAGGCCTTGTATCCCCTGTCCCCAATCCCTGTGAGCTGGCGATAGAGCTTCAGGCTGCAGCAGAGTCAGCTTTGACTTTGGCAGGGATGCTTCGGGGTGCTGGGACTTTCTGTTGCAGCAGGTCAGAAGGCACAGTCTGCCTTTGCTCTCTCTGCAGTGGTAAGAGGCCAGGCATTGCCAGCCTGATGCGTTCATTAGGAAGTTCTCCCTGAGCTGCACCGAAGGGCCATGGAAGCCTCAGTGGTCACTGCCTAGACCCATCCACTAGGGCCTGCAAGGTGGCAGTGTTCTAATTCTGTCACTGTTTGCATTTGCTATCTGGGATTTTTCTTTTATTAATCAAAGTAAACATTCCCTCATCATTAGTTGCTCTAGATCCAGTTTCTCTGAGAAAGTCAGAATAAACTCCTTATTCTTTCCCTTTACCTATCAGTTTTCAGAATGACTTGGTTCCAAGCATGCTGGAGGATTCCTTTAATGTTTCCAGTCACTCTGTTAACACCATTTAATAGTTGTGTTTATTTTCTGTAGATTCTCTTATTAAAAAATATATATATGTATGTATATACATATCTATGTATATATGTAGGCAATCATATTCTTTTCCTCTTCAAACCTTATAACTTTGATTTCTTTTTCATTTTCGCAGTAGATAAGACCTCTATTGTGGTGTCGAATAGGACCTTTAAAAGCATATTATTATGAAAAATTTCAAACATAAGAAAAGTTGAAAGAATTATGTAGTAAAAACCCATATATGGACCACCTAGATTCTATAGCTTATATTTTACTAGATTTTCTTTGTTATATAGCTAATTTATTCATCTCTTTATCCATCCATCAATCCATCATACATTTTGATACATTTCAAAGTATATACCAGATATCAGTGTCCTTGTCCCTAAACATGAAAGACAGCAGTATACAGAGCATTAACTAAAGCTCAGTGAATGTTTAGGTTTTTCCCTTGCTACAGAATTTGCACAATGAAATGTATAGTTCGTAAACATACATTTTTAGAGTTTTGACAAATGTATACACTGTGTAATCCAAATCTCCATCAAGACATAGAAAATGGCCATCACCCCAGAAAGTTTCCTCATGTCCCCACCTAGTCACCACCCCCATCTGTAGCAGTTCTAAGATTGAGTTTGTGTAAGAACTTGAAGGACTTTTTCTCTTTCTGCATCTGATGCTCCCCATGAGGAGAGAAGTTTTGCTTCATGCTGATATTCTTGGCTAACTTTCCAAAAGCCTTGCTCAGTTGACACAAGAGAGTCATGTCTCGTCCATTCTACACAAGAAATCCTCAATTTTGGTGGCCGGTAGGGTAGGCCCATAGTTAAGTGTGTGAATGGCAGCTGGAGGATTCTGCATGTTTGAAAAACAAAATCACAATGCCCCAAATGAAAGTAGATCTTAGATGGTTAATATTAAAGAAGATTCTCCTGCTTTCTCATTTATACGCTGTATTTTTTATGACTGGTAGTATTTTTTCCATCTGTTTGTTGTTATTAATATAAGCACTTAACTCACAATCTTTTCCATTTATGTCCAAAAGAAAATAATCTGTGTTTTGATGGAGTGCCTTTTAAGCACAGTCTATGATGAACAGCACTCTTGCATTGCCTTGCTTCAACAAACAGCCTGATATATTCTGCTGATTGAGGTTAGTAATTTTTCCCTTCATACCTGTATTGAGATCACTAAAATGCTTTATTTTCTCTTTAAATCTTTGGTAATATTCAACATTATTCCTCTGCAAACCATTTGGGTACCTCACTGTTTGAAAAGCTTATGGAGTTTTGGTTCTAATCTCAAGGGCAGCTCCATCAGGTGGAAGACTGCGTTTGGTTCATGGTCTTCACACCTACATTGTTTCTGACAAGAAGTCAGCTGTCACTTATCTTGTAGGTTTTCTAAATGGAAGTCTTATTTTTCTTTGACTGCTTTGGAGGTTTTATGTTTGGCTTATAGCAGTTTAACTACGAGGTGCATACATGTGGCATTTAGTGGAGAATATTATCCAGCTTCTGAATCCCTAAGATTTTCAAATCTGTAATTTATGTTTCTACCAAATTTGGATAATTTTTGCCAGTATAAGTCTGTTCTTCAGATTGAATAACTTCAGTTGAGTTATTTTTATGTGCACTACCTTTTATTCTGTCCTCTAATCTGCTCATCTAGTAAAATTTTCATTTCAGATATTTTATTTTTCAGTTCTAGAATTTGTTTGGTTCTGAGTTTTCCCATCTGTTTATGCCTTATGAGCATATTTTCCTTTACATCCTTGATTTTACTTAGTAGGGATGCTCTACCTTGTCTGCTTGGAGCTTCTGTTCTGGTTGCTGTGAATGGAGAATGTAAATAAAGGAGGTAGGCAATATGTGATGTGCTGAGAGTGTCACTTTGTAGACAGTGCCAGGATGGACTGAGGCCCAGCTGTAAATGTTATATCCAGAGAAGGCCTTCATGAGAAGGTGGCATCTGAGCAGAGACTTGACAAAGGACCATAGAGATGAGCACTGGGGGCAGTGACTTAAAGTGAAGCTGGGCCTCCACCAAGGGAAAAGACCCCAGGGCAGAGCAGAGGGGTAGGTGAGGTGGTCAGTAGAGCACTGGTCAGCTTCATCTCCTTGTGGGTTTCTCTGTGGATCAGTCATGCTGTTTTCCTGTGACAATTCATGTCAGCTGACTTAGCTGAAACCCGATCCTCTACTGTACATTGATCTTTCTAGAAGAAAGCATTTCTGGCAGTTTCTCCTGGTGGCATCAAGGACAGGATGCCTGAGGGTGTCACTGTCCCTCCCTGAGTCACTGACTACTACCTAAGGCTTTTTTGCGGGGTACCTCTCAGTGAGACTGCGGCTGCCAGCAGAGCCCACCAGGCCCTGGTTCTGTAGCCAGGATGCCCGCACCTTCCCCTTCCCGTCCCAGTGGTGTGCACACACTGCCCAGAGTGGTTCTGTGATGTAAGCCACCCCTCAATGGTCATCCTGGGCTCTGGGCCCAGGAGCTCCCTGTCATTGCTGACCTTGCTGGATGGCCAGATCAACTAGCTTTCAAAGGTGTGTGAAGCCAGTCAGCAAGGTGCGGCCACTTATTAGTACATGTGGACAAATAAAAGTGTGGAAAGGGAAGGAAGAATGCTGGCGCGTTCGCTGCAGTGACCCTCACTTGAGATGGTATCTGCATGGGATAGAAGCTGGAGGGCCACCCTGACGTCTGACTGATGCACGTGCTAGATGGAGATGTGTGATTCCCTCCTGCTTTACTGATGAGCTGACCCTCTCTATTATTTCTTACAAGTAGGTGCATTTATATAATAACTGGACATGATGGCTTCCCCTTAAGCCAGACCCCACCCTTCATAATGTGACTAGGTGTGTTCATTGGTAGCATGGATACCCCAGAAATGTTCACTGAGTGAACACCTGTGTGCTAACAGTCCCTCAGATTAGGGGTGAGAGTGACACCCCATTTTTGTGAGCATGGACACTTGCATGCTGACAGCCTACTCAGTTGTGGGGCGAGGGTGACACCCCACTACCGTGGGCTCAGGAGCTCTCTGTATGTGTGCGCAGGGGCTCTCCTGGTACAGTGTTGGAATGAACCCACTACTCCATGCAGGGCTTGTGGACATGGTGCCTCCAAGCATACATGCTTCAAGGATTGACGAGCAGGGCCACATCTGCTCCATTCACCTCGAGCCAAGTTTCGAGGCTCAGCAGCCCCATATGGCCCGTGGGCACTGGACAGCACAGGCAGAGCCAGAACATTCTGTTGTCAGCCCCACAGAGGCGCTGACCAGCAAGCACTTCATACTGGTCATACAGCGATTCTGACAAGGCGCTCTGAGACAAGCTTCAGCTACTTTTCATGCACAGGAAACAAAAGACAAAGAAATGGTAATGCACTGTGCCCTTCAGTCTGGTATATGTTAAATATTAGGAATATATTAATCCTAAAAAAATCTGTTGCTTAAGTCTAATTTCCGTTGACAGGAAGCATTTCGTATTTATCTAAAACCTATGAGCTAGCTAAGGTCATTACTACGAATTTTGTTTTTGGGCTAGCTGGTGACACCTGTATAGATCTAAGCAACAGGGGACACCTGGGGCTATGAAGTCTGGTTGCTATAGCAACTGAGTATTAGCTAGCACCATGACAAAGTGCAGTGGATGGAGGGTCATGGTTGGGGTGTGTGGGTTACACAGGTCACATCCTGTTCCCTGCAGTGCCCAAGGACATCCTTAAAACACATTAACAATTTGCTAAATGCCTTGTAGTTGGGAGCATGCAATTTAAAATGATTTTATTTAAAGCACGAAAGCTTTAACCTGCTCTTTTGAAAACCTGCACTTACTAGAAAATACTCTTCTGTTCACAGTCTGATCTGGTTTAAATTCCATCAGCTGAAATGTGAAGTCTCCGTTGCGGGCTTCTTTTAGTGGTCAGGCTCTCTCCATGCGCTTTTCATGGCCTGCCCAACAGCAGAACAGCCAGACCTCACATGCCACTTTGTCCTGATGTCAGAAGTAACCAAGAGACTAGACAGGGCTCTTATCCAAGGGACATACCCAGATCAGACCAGTTCTGGAGGATTCCTGTGCAGACCTGGCTCCCAGTGGGTCCTGTGGAGCACAAGAGGCTCCAAACCAAGCCTGGCAGGAGTGAATGAGGCCCAGGCTGAGGAGGTGGACAGGAGCATGGCCTCATCTCTGGCATAGGGCTGTTGTTAGTGCTTCCTGGCCCCCAAGGATGAAGGATGGGCCCCAGTCTGTCTCCTTAGGGGAAGAGTGACTGCCAGGTTGTTCTGACAACCAGATGGGGCCAGTGGGCCTGGGCAAAGCCCGTCAAACGGTGCCCTCCCCTGTAGACACACATGCAATGCCTCTGGTTGCCATACTGGTTACCATGGTGAACATGTTCAGAGGTGAACGTAAGATGGAAAGGACAATGTAAGGCTGGGTGTGGATTCCTGACCTCTGCTGTAGGTCTGTTCAGGCGAAGAAAATACAGAAGTGCATCTTCCCTACAACTTGCTAGTTGGACAGTTGGTAATAGGATGCTATTTTTATTTATTTTTTATTTTTTTATTTTATTAGTTTCAAGTATACAGTACGTTGGTTAAGCATATATAGTTTATAAAATGATAACGGGATGCTATTTTTAAACACTGGCAGAAGTTTTCTTTCAAATTTTGTCTTATCTTCTGTTATGCTTTTTTTTCACCTGATTTCATTTTGTATTTTGTCTCAATGAGAGAAAAGTGTCTTAGTTGGTTGGTGGAGTGTACCTGTCACGACAGCAGTGTTTGCAACAGTAACTAGTGACTCTCCCAGGTCCAGCCTGGGTGACGGCCAGGCAGGTGGACTGGTTTATAGACACTACTGGGGACCTCCTTTCCCTCCTCTCTCCTCCAGGCTGCCTTGCAGCCACTGCCACCCCAGGCCTGGCTCTCAGGGAGACATACCACAACAAAACTATTCTTTACTCACTAGTCCAAGGCTCCATGCCACTGGAGTTGGGGCTCCAGCTGGCCCCCTCAGGAGTGTGCTCCAGGCCTGATCTGGTTTGGGGTTGCTTCTCTGTGCCGGGCTGCAGGCAGGGTACCCACGCTTGACTGCTGCTCTGCTCTTAAAATGCACTTTCCTTGAGTAGCACTTCCATCACACATGTTGAGTGATAGTAATTAACTCTAAAACAAGGCTTTGCAGAACAGTCACATGGTAGGAGAACAGAGTAGCAGAAACGCAACTCGAAGTAGTCAGGATTTGTGAGGGCACAGACTGAACCCTGAGCCACATGAGAAGAAAGGCTCTTTCCTCAACCTACTGGGACTTCATGTGCTGCTGAGAGCCTGCAAGACTTCCCAAGAACAGACCAAGATCAGAGCCCAGTTTGAAGAGTACACTCTGCAGACATTATCACAGAAGTTACTTTCCCCAAAGTCAGAGACATTCAGAGAAGTAGGGCCCATAGGCTACACGTTCGTGACCACAAACAAGGCTGCAGCATTCTTTGTGACTTGGGCCAGCACCTGCCTCCCTCATGATACCACAGTATGGGTCGCCGGCCCTGTATTTTGGGCATGGACCCAGGTGGCCCTCTGTAGCTTATCCTCTGCAGTCTGCGGTCACCTTTCACCATTTGCAGTCGGCTGAGGGGGCACCCAGGGATCGAAGTGAGCAGCACCTGCTGTCACAGTGAAGTCTGAGCTGTTTGCCTCATCCCATCACCTTACTGACTGCTCTCTGCCTGGGTTCCCCCTGCCCAACCCTCCCCAGAAGCCACCGCTGGCCCATTGGACCTTAGTGCTTGTCTACCGTGAGGCCAGGCTAGAGATGTGAGCAGGACCCAGAACTGTCTACCAGCACAGAGGGTGCCAGGGACAGTGGGCCAGCACACCAGTGTTCCTGCTGCTGGCCCTCACCACATCAGTGTGCACCCCACATCTCAAGCATCAGCTCTCCAGAGCCCCACCTCCTAGTTAATGCTGGCTCTGCATTTCTGCAGAAGTCTGGTGCTCTGTGACAAAGCAAGGTGCCATACCTGTGGGGGGCAAGGTCACCTGCAATCTGCATCAGGGCTGCTTTCTTCTCCCTGAGGCCCATCTTTGCCATGTGAGTGACTGTAGACGAAATCTGGTATGCCACTCTGGAACTTTCCATCCTAGCATACAACCCATAAAGATCAAGAAAATAACTTTTAAGAGCTCCAGTTGGTCTCCAGGGCATCATTAGGAGCCCCGGGCGGCTGAGGGCGGGGGATCCGTGCCGGAGTGACAGCTCGTCAGGAGAGAAGCGCTTTTCTCCATTTTCCCTGATTTTAACGTGAAGCTAATGGGTTCCTACTTCTAACATGGATGGTGGCTGTCATTTCTGAAGGATCCATACATGTGAAATTTAATTACTCTTTCTAAGTAACTATAATAATTTCAAGGAAGGTAATGAGGCCTCAGTTGGTATTTTCTTTTTGGAGTGGCCATCTGGAGGCTTCCACCTCTAAAATGTTGTTTTAGATTATGTTTTCCACCTTGGTGAGAGGCAGCTCAGCCTATGCTGTGCTGATCTTGACTCTGAGTGACCTCCGAGCCCCCCAGCCCAGCGGCACCCCCGTTGGCTGGAGCACGTCTGCTGGCTTCCTGTCTCTGCTCTTCCCGTCCAGAGCAGTCGGCAAGACTCTCCCTGATGAGCAGCCAGGGTGGCGCCCCCACCGACCTGTTCGCCCTGAAGGCACCACACTGTCCGCCACGCGTTCACCAGTGCTGCAAGTTGCCAGGCACAGGTCAGGCCTTTTAGTGGTGAATTTTCTGGATCTTCAATAGAAGAGCATCTTTACTCTTCGCTTGCTCCTAAGTAGATAGAGAAGAAACGTCAGCACCATTTCTCTGTCAGTTTTATTTGGGGAGCAGGAGCCCTGAGCTGGGCCAGAGGAGTAGGGACCCCACAGGTCAGAAGTTGGGCCAGGAGACTGAGTGACCAAATTCAGCATGTTTTATGGGGCCTTTCCTCAGGCTGTACATGTAGCTGCCCTGGCAGACACAGGCAGTGTGCTCCACGCCAAGGAGTTTTATTTAGACATGCAAACCAGGAGAAGGAGGGTGTCCACCTGTTCTTACCTCTTGAGTCTACACAGCCATAGCTGGTCCTGGCCTTCAGGGTGCCTGAGGCAAAGGGCTATGGCCACCCTTGGACCTGGAGGCCATGGGCAACGGCTTACCCTGAGCTCTGGTCAATACCGCATCAAGGTTCACTGTCCGATCAGGACCAGGCTAGATGGTCCTGCAGCTTCCCCACCCCCACTGCCTGTCTGGGGATGTCCCTGAGGATAGTGGCAAACTGTTCTTGGAAAATGGCAAATGCAGCCCAGGGAGCTGCCCACTACCTGGACACTTTGCCCCAGCAGCCACTGTCTTTGTCCAAGCGTCCAGGGCTGGAAGCACTAGCTCCTCAGTCTCATAACCAGAGGCGTTTTTCCTTCAGTTTTATGTGGAAATTTCCCAAACACAGCTCATTCAGGGTGGATCTGTTATTCCAAATAAGTCAACAACCATAGAAGGGATAGTTCCAGAAACAGGCAGGTGCAACTCACACTCCATGGCTTCCTCATGGGCATTTGCTAACAATCGTCACCCCAGAGCCACTGGTGGGACTGTCAACACCAGCACCGTCCTCAAGACAGCTGATGGGGCAGAACCTTCCAGAGCCACCATGGAACTGAGATTAAGTAGGCATTTGTACACCAAGTGAAAGGGCCAGATACCTTTATCTCCCCACCCGCAGAAAGGCTCTGAGCACAGGTTGAAAGGCATGGGCACCTCAGGGTTTCAAACTCATAAAGAGGCACTGAATGAAGTCCGTTGACTGTATTGGGGTCAGCATTTGCTCAGTCATGAGCATATCTCTTGGCAGTGTGCTGTGCCATCCGCAGGCTCAAGGACAGCCTGGGCTGCGGGAAGCCACTCCGGCAGCGCACTGGGCATTTGTTTTTCTGGGGACGCCTCCCCGCCACGCTGAAGCAGAGAACAATGGTGTTCCTTATGCAGGCAGCACAGCTGCTAAAATTCAATAAGATCCAAGAAAGCAGAAGCAGGTGGGTATGCAGGCAACCCTTTCCTCCCCAGCAGCATCAGCAAGCGCTGATGGCCACAGGGCCAGCGGCCAGCAAGACAGCAGCTCCAGTGAGATAGGTGCGGCGGAGGGGGTGGCGGGTGAAAGGGGTCCCTCAGGAGAAAGCTGGCACACGTCTGCTGCAGGCGTCCACTCTCCCATGCACCCCAGCAGGGTAAGGAATATTCTAATAGGTTCATGAGGCAGGAGGGCCAAGTGACCCTCTGCCAGTACACATGTCCCTAAGGTGACAGCATGTCCCATCCCTTGCCTACACCATCATCTGCTTCCTGGCACTTAGGCGGGCTCTTCCATTTGCATATCACTTTGATCGGTGTCACTCAAACTACATATTAAAATTCCGTTCATCACATCTGTGCAAAGTGAGGTGACAATTAGAGAAGGCAGTCCCGGCGCCTGGGGAAGGCTCTCCTCGCCCACGTGGGGTCTCAGAGTTTACAAGAGTTTCTCAGGAGTGAGAGCAAGGCAGGCTTTGCGCTGTGGAGCTGAGCGAGGGCCCCACACCTGCAGAGGTGCATTGGCTTCTCTAGGCATCCCGGGTGGTGGTCTGACCTGGCTTGCTCTCTGCCCAGAACCCTGGAACCACCTGCCCTGCTTGCAGGGCTGCGAGGGGTGTGGGCCTCTGGGTTCCTGAGTTTTCTCACCACCAGATAGAAGTGGCCTTTGAGGTGCTTTCTCAAAAAGTGGACATGTCTGTAGATTAGTATGCCACTTAAAGCTGTAACTGCCACTTCCATGTTGCATACCCTTTGCTGATCAAATCACATATAAAATGCACCCCAAGTGAAGTGAGTCCAAATTTAATGAGAATTATCTCTCCAGATAAAACTAGAGAAATTGTCACATACAGAACAAAGTCCATTTTTTTCTTGCTGAGAGAAAGGGAGTTTGAAGCAAATTGTAAAGCAAAGGCCTTCTAAAACCACAAACAAGGAAATCCTTGACCCAAAGAAATCAGTTGGCTTGTGTCTGAAATCTCACAAAACTAGCGTAGACTCTAAACTTTTTCCCTCTTGAACATCCAAGGAAAGTCAGGTGTGTGCCCAATGCTGGATGGGGTGCAGGTGGGTCCTGGGGGGGTTGGAATGAGTTGTGAGCATCTTGTTCTTCCAGTCCCCAGAAGTGGCCACTGCTGTCTCCCTTTCTCAGCCTCAGCCGGAGCACCCTGCAGCTCAGTGCCTTCCTCTCCTGTCACCTGAGCCACAGGACCCACGACAACCTGATGGTGCTGTGGCTCCGGCTACACGTACCTTACTCCCCAGCACTGTCCAGGCTTCTCTCTGCTTCTGGAATCATCTCCCAGTGGGGGCAGTGTGCATGCTGGTGGCCCCAGAGTTCCCAGCACAGAGCGCATGGCTTTGCCAAGGCAGTGAGCCCACGGAGATGCCAGGCCGAGGCTTCCCCTTTGGGTCAGTCTCATCGTCACACTGGTGTCAGGCATACCACTCTCAGGCACTACTTTGCAGCAAATGACCCACCCTCTCCAAAAGAACTGATTGGGAACTGGGGTTTCAGAAATCCATAGAACATGTGAAAGCAAACGGGGTCAACCCGCCCCTGCATCTTATGAAAAATTTCAAACTGTAGGGAGTTTAAACAATTATACAGTGAAACCCATGAGCCCCCCGCCTGGACTCTGCAGTTTGTCTTTCACTCTGGTGGCTTCATCATATGCCTGTTCGCTCCTCATCTTAATGTTCAGGGCACCTCAAAATAAGTTGCAGACATGAAGATCTGTCCATCAGCCATTAACTTAGGGTTCAGGATTCATTTACATTTGGGGAAGAAACTTACAAAGAATGAAACCCTAAGGTGCCTCTGGTGAGTCTTGGCAAGCACACCCCATGACCCTCTCCCCCACCAGACACAGACACGGTGTCATCCCAGAATTCCTAGGCAGCCTTGTTTGGATTTCTTTCGCCTGCATCCATTTTATTCCTTCTAGAACCTTCTATAAATGGAACCATAGTGTATGGTATGTACCCTTTCCTAATGAATCTTTCAGCATAATGTTTTTGAGATTTGTCAAAATGAGATTAACAGGAACTTGTGCAATCTGAAAAATGAAGCACAGGTTCCTTTTGAAGGGCCCAGTTGACAACCACCTGAAACCTGTTCTGGGTTTCAGGTGTCCTGGTGCTGCAGTGTGAACAGCTGTTTCCATAGTGGGGGCCAACTCAGTGAGTCACCACCACTTCTGTGAGAACGAGAACTCAGGTGTGTCGCACTCACCTGCATTTCTCATACAGAGTTCCCAGCAGGAAGAATTAGCTGGCACCCCTCACGGCCAACCAGTAGAGCTGCTAGCCGTAACAGACTGAGCCCATGCAGGCTAACAGGAGGTGGTTTAATCTGGAATGACCGTCACCTGTACCTGCTTCTTCCCCTGGCTTCTCTCACCTGGGACAGACAGGCTGTATTATCTATACCTATTTCATTTCCCTGTGACTTCCTCCCTCACCTGGAACAGATGGGGGCTGTACTTGCCCTGTATCTCCCTATGACTTTCTCTTTTACCTGGGACATATAGGGGCCATGTCACCTGTACCTGTCTTGTGTTCCCCCTTGGCTTCCTCTCCTGGAGACCATGTCACCTATACCTGTGACTGCCCCTGGCTTCCTCCCTCACTTGGGGAAAATGGCTGTGTCACCTATACCTGTCCCACATCTCCCCGTAACTTCCTCATCCGAAGAAGATGGGGACAAGAGTCAGCTCTGCATTCAGAACCTCTGTGCAGGTCGTCTGGCCTCCTCCATACACATCGTCCATCCTGGTGAATGCTCCTCCAGGAAGAATGCGCAAAGCCATGATTTCAAATGCAGGCCTAGTGAACAGAAAGAGGACTCCCCTGTGCCCACTGGCAGTGCGTGCTCAGCGTGGGGCCCTTGTTACATCTGCAGCAACTGCAAAGGACAGCAGGCAGTGGTCTGAACACGGAGGGGGTGGTGCATACACTGGGCACAGTCCCACTGTGGGCTGAAACGCACTCCTCAGTCATTCCATCTGTCCTATGTTCAGGACTGTTAAGTTAAACTGCGTTTGGTGGGACTATTCCTGTAGAGTATGGCTAGCTGGTTAATGTGGCCATTTGTTCTCTTACTGTCATCCTTTTAGGATGGGAGTCCCAGCTTCTGGAAACAGGGTTCCTGGGGATTTTCTTGTGCCCTCTTTGGACTCTGTCTCGACTGCCCAGGAAGACGCCCCCTCCCCAGATCGTTCTGTGGGGCTTTCAGTGGCTGATTTTCAGAATCATGCTCGGAGCAGTAAGTAGAACTTTTATTTGTAATATTTGGGGGGAAATATACTGAAAATGAGTCTCTTGCCTCGCTGTCCTCCCATTGGCCAGCTCAGGCCAGCTGTGCCCCTTCTGCTGCTTTCTGTGATGTCCAGTGGCCTGTTTTTGATCCTTGCAAACTCCACTGGCTCCCCTGGCCCTTTACATGACCATGTTCTGCCACGACTCAGTCCATTTCACATGGAGACTCATGGGGAAGAGCCTCTCAGCGCCTCTCACCAGCCCTTCCAGTGGTCTCTGGACCACCACGTCGATTTCCACATCGCTTTAAATCAGTAAAGAAGGACATGATGTAATTCACACCCCTAGAAAGCCACACAACCTTCCTTTTTGTCTCTCTGCCTACTAGTCTTTTCTTTTGGACCTGTGCTCACTGGGTTTGGGGAGTATGTTTAGCTGTTCCTTTACTCCAGTGTGGCCTGTGGTGGCATTCTATGCTCGGCCTGGCCCGGGTGCTGCTTGCCTGTGTTCTCCTCCTCTTAGGCTCTTTTGCCAGGCCCTGAAGACTAAGATTGCTCAGCTTCTATCTTCTACACAGCCTTTGAAAGTATATGTCTTTTTAATTTAACCGCCGTTTTTCAGAAACATTATCTAAGCCTTAAAGTCAGGAGTGACGTGGTTGCTTTTGACCTCCAACTATAGACAGAATTTGGCAGCTTTCCCTCACTCTCTCTTCCACTTCTCTCCTTTTGTAAGTAAGATCATTATTTTCCATTAAAATCATTATAAAATAGGAAATTCTCTTACATTGGAAACCTCCTCATACAGACATGCTAAGTATCTGTTTGCTTTACGTTTTCCCTTGGGGGACAATCACAAACTTGGGGGACAGGGCAGAGAACTTGCTCCTAACCTGCTTGAGAGCAAGTTGCTCCATCCATTGGGCCTGCCTTGCTCATGTCCCCTCCAGTCCAGATGGTCCTCGGTCTCCCAGCCCCATGACCCAACAGTGTAGCCGTCTGATGTGCACCTGACCAGCCTCAGGTGCTGCATCCCTGGCAGGAGGCCCTGCATTCTCTTCAGGGGCAGCATTCATCTGTTCTGTCACAGACTTAGGCGGGCCTTGCTGGTCCTCTCTCAAAATCACTTTTTTCCACAGTGTAATTAATATTTTGCAGTGAGGTCCTATAAAATCATGCAGCTGTCCCATTTCTCCTTAAATGTTCAGTTTATTCGTGTATCTTTGTGAGCGCACAGCCCCACATGCCCTTTGTTCAGCATGGCATTTTCACACCTCTGTGTGGCTATTGGTAATGTGGTGCCCTCATTCCTTGTATCTGTCCTGTGTTCCGTCACCCTTGCATCATGACCGGTTGTTATATGCCCTCAAGTCGGCTCCGACTCCTGGTGACCATGTGACTGCGTGATATCCAGTGTCCTGTCCTCAACAGCCCTGCTCAGCTCCTATAGAGTCATACCCTTGGCTGCTTTTAGGGTGTCAGTCTACTATTATTTGGTCTTCCACTTTCCCTGCTGTCTTCCATTCTTCTCAGCATTATTGTCTTTTCCAAAGAACTCCGTCTTCTTTCTCATGATGTGCCCACAGTAGGACAACTTCAGTTTTGTCATTTTTGTCTCCAGTGATGTTTCAGGCTTAATTTGCTCTAGTTCCCACTTGTTCATCTCTCTGGCGGTCCAGGGGTACCTGTAAAGCTCTCCTCCAACACCATTTTTCAAATGAATCCATCTTTTCCTGTCAGCCTATTTTACTATTCAACTTTCACATCTGTGCATAGGAATTGACCAGGACTAGTTCTTAACTAGTGACTGATAGGCATCTGCTCTGTCAAGGGATGACGTGCCAGCCCTCCAGCGGGACTGCAGTCCTGAGGGCTCACACCTTCCCACTTCCTCCTGTTACTGTCAGGCGCCCACCCTCCTATGCTTCAGACTTGCTCTTGGATATCGAAGTATCGTTCATTCTGGCATGATGACCATCTGTGATTTGGTTAACTACTGCGTCTGTGGCCAGGTGGCCTTGGAGCCCTGGGGACGCCAGAAGCAGCTGGATGCAGGGGACAAGTGCCGCCATGGAACAGTAGGCCTAGGGTCAGAGCCCGGCATGACCAGCCATGTCCACTTGCATGGGTGGTGAACAGGCCACAGGGCTATGGGAGTGCTGGCCAGAGGGGCAGACAGGGCTGTGTGGAAGCCTGGAGAGCACCCCATTTGGGGCTGGTGTGGTTGGCAGGGTTCTCGACCTCGGTGGGTGTGAATAGCTACAAATACTGGGAAATGCTGTGTTGAAGTTATTGTGTGTTCAGATTCAACAATAAAATGTGATGCTTCTACATTCATTTTCCCATTTAATTAGAAAGATAGTTGTTTTTGTGATTCCTTTTAATGAAATGTTGAAATTGTGAATTGTCTATAGTCACCATACACATATTCTTCGCAGATTGTGGTTCCTGATCCATCTAGGACTTGATTTTGGATTCTCTCCCAAGCTAGCTTTAAAAAGTATAAAAATGTATGAAATGTTGCAAAGGACTTTACTGAGGACCCCACTGAGATGACAGCTTCATTAGGTGGGACATATAAAGCGAGGAGCCCCCGGTGAAGGGGCAACCTGGGCACAGAAGCTCTGGGTGGCAGAGCTGTCAGGCTGTTTTGTGCAAGGTTTGTGATGCCAAGAGTTGAACAAACCCCCACCATGCCTGACTGAGTGCAGGGGATCGTTAGCACATTCTAAAGCGCCTTTTATGGCATTTTGATTGACTGTTAGCACCAGCTGGATAAGAAATTATCAGGTGCACTAAAAGGTATAATTACTTGATTTAGTCTGTATGTTGGATATTATTAATCTTCCTTCAGTGGAAAGCAGAAAGTAGAGTTGACTTGACAAAAAAATGCCAGCAGCAAAATGTCCATTCCTCTATGAGATGAGAGAAATCACAACAGATATGGTGATACTAAAGTGACTGTGGGTGAAGCCCCCCACTCTAGCCCCTGATCTTCTGTTTGTGGATGAGAACCAATGCCACAGAATCAGCTTAGGGGGTGACTCTTCTGAATATTCAGAGACCACTGTCGTTTTGTCATCTGGCAGTGGTTCAGATGCCCTGAGAGACAGATGGGCTCTTACAGAGCTCAGCCTCAAAGGAGACCGTAAACTGTGCAGGTAAAGGTGCCCAAGCAGAAAGAAAGGAAGCCACGTAGCCTCTGTGCCTGCAGAAGGCCTGCTCTTCCCAGGTGCCTGAGATGGAGTCAGCCTGGTCCCCATCCTTAGGGCTTCTGTGTCCTGAGCCATTCTGACCCCCTGCAATGCTGGGGTGGGAGGTATTAATGGATAGGTGGCCCAGGCCACCCTGCTGTCTATAAACAGCTGGACACTGAACACACTGCATGATGCAGATATTCTCACGTTGGACAATAGACAGTGTGAGACGGGTCCAGAAGAGAACACGTGAGGTGAGCCCCTTGACCGCCTGGCTCTCTGTAGGGAGACCGGGGGCAGGCAGAGATGGGAGACCTTGCCAACTGTTGGAAGTAGAGGATGATGGAAGGATATAAGACTTCCCTCAGCTCCTAATGCTACTAGAATTCCGGGGCAGAATACACAGAGGTGGGATCTGTGCACAAAAGGAGCTCCAAGGACACAGCATCACCTCTGTTGCAGTCTTACAAAAATACATTGCTCTAGGGGTGGCTGCATAGTGCAATGGTTAGCACGTCTGCTTTACACGCAGAAGGTCCTGGGTTCGCACCCCAGGTGGAGCCACGGACCATACCCCAGGTGCACCAGGCTGCGAGCGTGTGGGAGGAGACGCCCCGCCTTCAGAGATCCAGTTCTTAAGGGGAAACAGCAACATCCATAGGTCAGGGGTGGAAGTATGGGGAGGGGAATTAAAGAGGGGAAAAAATGCATGTCTCTAACCTAATTGTGAGAAAACATCAGACAAACTACAGCTGAGGGACATTCTTCAAAATTACTGACCAGAATTCTCAAGTGTCAAAGTCATGAGATTTAATTAAAGATTGAGGAATTGTCATACTCAGGGAACATAACAGTTAATGTGGCACCCTGGATTGTCCCTGGTATAGAAAAAGGACCTTAGTGGGAAAACTGGTGAAATCCAAGTAAGGTTTGTAGTTTAATAGCATTGAATTAATAGCGACAGCTATACAAGAACTCCAAACTATTTTTACAGCTTTCCTGAAGTCTTAAGAATTTTTCAAAGTAAAAAGTTAAAGAAGGGCTTAACAAAGAAACAGTGGCTTCTGCTGGCACTTCTGTCTGGGAGAAAGTGTCCCCACCGGCTCTTGCCCTGAAGCCAGACAACTCAGTTCCTCCCCATATATTCCTTGCACCTTTCAAGCTGCTGCCCCAGCACTGGAGTTCAGAGCAAATCCGTCAGCGAATGTGTTTCAGTCCCAGGCCCATCGAAGCAGGACAACCCTATTGGCCACGGGACCAGGCCTCGGGACCAGACAGGATGGCACCGTGGCTGATTCCAGAACCAGACACAGTGATCAGTTACCTCATCCCCCTCCAATCATCCAGTCAGTTACCACCCCCCCTAATCATCCAATCAGTAGGACTCATGACCCCAACTCCCTTGGTTTCCATGACTACTGATTTTCCCCTGTATAATCTGTACTACCGAAACACATGAGGAGCCCTTTTGTTGAGAGCAATAGCTCGCCTGTGTCTTCAGGACTTTTAACTCTCTAAATAAACCTTACTTTCTTTGCTGAAAAAAAAAAAGTTCAAGAGAAATAGTATGAGCAACTTTTATGCACACAAAGCAGGCAATTTGAATAAATGGTTAAATTCCTTCAGAGACATAGATTACCAATACTGACAGAGGAAGAGACAGGAATCTGCATAATTCTATCAACTGAGATCATTAACAACACAGACAAATAAAAAGCACCTTCCCATGGAGAAAACTTGTGGCCCAGAAACCTTCCCTGATGAGTTCTATAAAATATTTAAGGAAGAAACCATATGAATCTCATACACACTCATTCAGAAAACGAAGGAGAGGAAACCCTTCCCAACTCATTTTTCTGAGACCAGCAAAAACAAGGACATATCAAGACAAGGAAATTACAGAGCAACGTCTTCAAGAGCACAAACATGAAATTTTTAAAGAATTAATAGCAGTCGAATCCAGCAATACGTGAAAAGTATAATGCATCAAGACGACATGGGGTTTTTCCCAGAATGTGAGATTGGCTAGACATGAATGAAGAGAAAGATATAAAATGATATGATCACCTCAACTGATGTAAGAAAAGCATTAGACAAAATTATACAATTTTTAGAAATTCTCAGCAAACTAGGAATAGAAGGAAATATCCTCAACCTAATGAAAGATTAAGTACATAAACTGCCTGTAGCCAATACCATACTTAATGGTGGAAGACTAAACATTTTTCCCATAAGTTTAGAAACAAGGCAAGGATGTCCACTCTCATCACATCTGTTTAACAGCGTATCGATGATCTTAGCTTGTGCAATAAAACAAGAAAAAGTAATAAAAGCCTGAAGATTAGAAAAGTAAAATCATCTATTCTCATAGATGAGCAGGTCATGTATGTGAAAGATCATAAAGGTCTTTAGGATCAAGTAGTAAATTTAACCAGAGTGCAGGATTCATGGCCACTATATAAAACAATATTTCTATATGCTAGCAAAATTTCAGAAAATGAAAAAATTTTAATATAGCACTAATAATAACATCCAAAATCATAGAAAATTTTAATAGAGGTGCAACATTTGTACCCTGGTAGCTATCAAACATTGCTGAGAGAAATTAAAGAGACTTAGGTAGACCATGTTTGTGAATCAAAAGTTTCAGAATTGCTCAACTCTCAGTTGTCCCCAAATTGATCTGTAGATTTCTTGCAACCTCAAATATAATCCTAGAAGGATTCCTTTTTAGAAATTGACGAACCGATTCTTAGATCTATATGGAAATGGATTCTGTTCCTGGTGAGGACTCTTGCTTGCCTGCAGATGGCCTCCCCCTTGCTGTGTCCTCACCTGGTGGAGCAGGAAGTCTAGTCTCCTCTAATAAGTGCACAAATCCTGTCGGATCAAGGCCCCGCCCTTATAACCTGATCTAACCTTAATTATTTCGTTAGTCTAAATACAGACACACTGGGAGTGGAGGGGTCAGAGCTTCAACATGAATTTTGGAAGAACACAGACAGTCAATGCATAACAGCAAAGATGTGAACAAGTAGAACTCTCCTGCATTGCCCTCCTATGGGTGTATAAAATGGTACCAATGTTCTGGGGAAGCAGTTTTGGCAGTTACTTACAAAGTTAACTTACTCCCACCCTACCACCCAGTATTTTCACTCCTCAGTATTTTCCCAAGAGAAATGAAAATATGTGCTCAAAAAGGTCTTTTACACAAATAACAGCAGCATTATCCACAGCACCAAGCATTAGAAACCAAACATAGTCCATCAACAGGAGGGCAGGTGGACACCCTGTGCTAAACCCCCCAAATGGAAACTGCCCAGCAATAAAGAGGAATGAATACTGCCGTGTAACAGACCTGGATGACCTCACAGGCCTCGTGCTGAGAGAAGCCAGACTGAGCACCACAAAGGACTGGGCACCACGTAAGACCTTGTGTAGGAGGTTCTAGAGCTGGCAGAGCCAGGGAAGGAAGTGATTGCCTCTGAGATTCAGGGTGGGGATTGACTGGGGTGCAGATGGCATGTGGGAATTTTTAGGGGAATGGAAATGTCCTGTGTGCTGATAGGTAGAGTCCCACAGACATGCACATCCACAAAGCTCCTCATCTGCATGCTTTAGAGCAGGACATAAATTATTTTTTGAAACCTGACAAGAGGTCAGCAGCAGGAGGAGCATCAGGGGACCCATCGGCCAACATAGAGCAGAGACGTCTCTTTGTGGACAGGGCTAGAGAGCAACAGACCCCACCCACCAAGCCAGATCTTCCTCAGTGTACTTCTTTTGAGTGCCAGATAAAAACCATGTGCCTTCAAACCCTGGAAAGACCATTTGCTCAGCGGAAGCTGCAGCTTGAGACAGTCCCATGGGACACAGCTTCCTGCCCAGCTCCGTGTGCTGACTGCTGGCCTGGGCTCTGTAGGGTGGGACGTCCTGTTTCCTCTTTTCTGATTATTGGTGCCTACTGACATATAGGTGACGTGACAGTCCCAACTGTCACCGCATGGACCTGGAAGAGGCAGGGTGGTCATCTCACTTGACGTGATTGGTTTGGAGCTAGAGTTCAAGCAGCATCGAGAATGTCTCCCTCAGCTCCCTCTGTGCAGCTCCAAGCCAGTCTCAGTTGGGACTGTGAATTTACATCCTGAAGCCAGACTGTAAGCATCATGGAGTAACCGCATTTCTCACTGGAGAAGGTAGAGCCTCTCCTGTCTCCCTGTCCTCCTCACTCAAATTTCTGGGACAGTGCAGTGACTTGGGCCCAGGTGACCCCATTTGACTTCCTTCCTCAGAACAAAGACGCAGGTCTGCTCAGGACATGTACCTGTGCCTCCCGACTGGACTGGGGCAAACACACGCTAGATGTTTTCTTTTGGAAGAGCTCTACAATGTTTCTCTGATTGTTAACTCAATTTTCTGCTCTAAATGCATGATTTCAGTCGTATTAGGGTGTAGAATCCCTTTTCACTTGCGGACATGGTAAGTGGTGTGGGTGTTTGAGTCACTGTGTTTAAGGCACTAGGTTGCCCTTATGCTTTAAAAAAAAAAAAAGTGTTCACTTTTTTCTCACTCTCAGTTTTTGTCAAAACAGAGTATATGTATGTGTGACTGAGTTTCTAACGGCCAAAGTTTTCACCCCAGTGCACATCAAATGCCTGTCACCGAAGCCTGGGGCCCTTTGCTTCTGACCCTCTGTGCTCCTTGTGCAGGAGCAGACGATGGATTTTCCACACGGCGCTCTGGAGCCAAAGCTGTCCTTGATTATGTCATCCTGTAGTAGGCTGATGAACTGTGTGTGCTGAGGGTTTAGATCTCTCAATTGCTAAAATTCTGGGAATTGAGCCAGTGCCCTTGTTGCCGGGAATTCTCAGACCTGGATAGTACCAAGGGGAGGCTATGCGGTTTTAGTTTGACCCCCTGAGAATTGAGAAAGCAAAGCCCCATCCCTTCTACACCTCCCTCCTTCCAGCTCTCTACCCCCTCCCTCAGGCCTGGCTCCCGTCTGGGGCGTGTGTACCGGGCTGTCGTGTTTGGCCACAGCAGACATGCTACAGTCTCCCTCTTTCTGTAGAAACCTGCTTTGGCATAAGCATTATTACCTTGTAGAGAACATACAAACCTGAACAATAGTAAGTAAAAAAATGTGTCCACACACTCTTCAGCGTCTTGAGGATAAGGAGAGTAGATGTTAGGAATCGGATTGCTGATGAATTCCACTTCCTGGCTACGTCTCTTCAGCACGGCTGCTTCTGCTTGTTATGACGTACTGAGCTACCTTAGTATGTTAGCATGGCTTTCATTTTTCTCCATTCTTTCTGCAATTCTTCCAAACATCTTCCTGATATTAAATTATATCATTGCTTCACATATTAAGAGTTAAGAATTTAGTACCATAAATTCTTACTGAGCAAAATCATAGCTAAAAGCAGTTTTCATGAATTCCATATTTGCTATGCTAGAGCAGGTTGTTTTTAAATGAAGTGGAGGGATGCGACTGTCAACATAAGAAATGTCGAAACCTATAGAGAATTTTTATAAGAGTTTATTTGAGCCAAACTGATGACATAGGGCAGGGAGCAAAATCTCAAATGTTCTGGAGAATGACGGTTTCCCAGTTTCTTTTATGCATTTGAAATTAAGGAAGAGTACATAAGGACGGGGGAAAGCAAGGTGGAATTGGATTACACTACAGGACAGTTAATGAGATAATAATGTTCTCTCGAGGGTGGCTATGTTTATTTCAAAAGTATGTTAACCTAGATACACAGAAACAATGTACAGGGCTTACTTAAGGAAAAGATAAACCTTTTACTAAAAAGTTATATGCCTGGGGCGTGACTGCTGACCAGTTGGGAATTTATGATCGGATCACCTTATGAGGTTACTTTCTGTAGAACTCCTTAAAGGGTCAGGAGCTGGAGAATTCACACATGAGCAAGAGCTTCTCAGAAGCTAATGTGAGGATTAGCATTCCTACTCATATGTTTTGGTGACCCCCAAGTAACCTGCAGGCTGCAGAAGGCAGTGACAAGATGCTAGTGCCTTTTCCATGCAGCTTCAAATTCCTAGTCATTAATCAGCAGGGGCTCTACTGCTAAACACCTGTGCTGCTCACGGCTCTGTGCTCACACCTGGCTGCAGCACCCACAGTGGGGCCTTCTGACACTTCTTGTGTGCAGACTCACCTACTGTCTTGTTAACACAAGAGAAAAGGCCATATCTAAAATGCAAAAAATGTAGGCCCAGAGGACTTAACAGTTTTCATGTCAAAATTCAGCAGAACCGGGAGCTGCAGCCAGGCCATGATTGAAGGGCACCATGAGAAAAGACCTTCCTTGAAATACTGGCAATTGCGTCCGAGATCCTGCCATAAAGAGTCACCTGGGATATTACGAAAGCTTTAAGCTAATAAATTCAATAATTTAGATGAAATGGACAAATTTCTTGACAAATGCTGCTTACCAAAACTGAGACAAAAAGAAATAGGAAATCTCAGTGGTTCTGTACCTGTTAAATAAGTTGAATTTGTAATCAAAAACCTTTTCCAGAAAGAAAAGTGTAGGCCCAGATGGCTTCACCAGTGAAATCTCTCAGATATTTGAGGAGGAAATAATAGCAGTCCTACACAAACTCTTTTGGAAAATAACAGAGGAAGAAATACTTCCTAAATTGTTTTATGTGACCAGTATAACAGTGGTACCAAAACCTGAAGAGGACATCAGAAAAAGGAGAAGGTAAACCAGTAACCCTCATGAGCAAAGGCACAGAAACCCTTTGCAAATATCAGCAAATCAAATCTGGCAATGAAAAAGGGCATAGTTTATCTTAGGAATGTCAGGTGGTTTTAACATTTGAAAATCAATTAATGCAGTTTACTAGGGTAACAGAATAAAGATGAAGAACGATTTTATCATCTCAGCAATTGCAGAAAAAACCACATGATACAATTCAGCACCCACTCATGACAGTCTTAGACAGGAACCTCCTCAGCTTGACAGAGGTATCTGTGAAACCTCAGCACACACTTGTCTTCACAGTGAGAGGATGAAGCTTTCACATGCAGTTAGGAACCAGGCCCATATGTCTGTTGCTGGTTCAGCTCTTCAACACTGTACTGGAAGTCTTAGTGCAATAAGACAAGAAAAAGAAATAAAGGCATAAAGACTGGGGGAAAAAGAAATGAAGCTGTTATAGATATGATTGTATACATACAAAACCCAGGGGAATCAAAAAGCAGCTACTAAAATGAGTGCATGAATTTCACAAGATTGCAGGGTACAAGTCAATATGTAAAATAACTGGACTTTATAAACTATTAAGAAATCATTAGAAAATAAAACCAAAAATACATTCTACAATTGCATCAAGAGGTTGCAAATACCTCAATCTGATTAAGGAGGTCTAAGATGTACACATTAAAACGGTAGAACATTACTGATATGAATTTAAAAGACCTATGTAAATGGAGAGATGTACCATGTTCATGGTCAGAAACCTCAATATTGTTAAGATGTGTTTTACTCAAATTTATACAGAGATTCAAGGCAATTCTGCCAAACTCCCAGCTTTTCTGGAGGAATTGATACGCCAATTCTAAAATTTACGTGGAAATACAGAGAATCTTGGAAAAAAAAAAAGCTAGAGGACTTATATTTCTTGATTTTACAGCTGAAGTATGGAATTGATCTAAGCTAGAAAAACGGATCAGTGGAAGAAAATACAGAAACTGACCCAACCTCTACTGTCAATTGATATTAGACCAAGGTACCAAGTGAAATCAGTGGAAGAAGGAAAGTCATTTTTTACAACTAGTGCTGAAATCATTAGGTATCAGTATAGAAAAATAAAATGAGTTTTGACTGCCATTTCATCTGTTCCAAACTCTAATTTCAGGGAGAGATTATGGACCTAAATGTAAAAGCAAAACCATAAAATTCTTAGAAGAAAACATAAAAATATCTCCCAGAAACAGATCCACACAGGTATAGTCAATTGATTTTCAACCAAGGCACTAAGTCAAAACAGTGCACCAAAGAAAGTATTTTTTTTTACAAACATAAAAAGCCGGAATCACAAAGTTTTTCGAAGATAACATAGTTACTTTGGGGTGATCACAGAGTTCTTGGACAGGGCACAAAACAGCACTAATCATTAAAGAAAAAATAGTGATAAAGTGTACTTCACTGATATTAAAATGTTCCATTATCAAAAGACACCATTAAGAAAATGAATAAGCAAGTCAGAGACTGGAAAAACTATTTGCAGTGTATAGATCTAGCCAAAAATTAATATTCTGAACGTGCAAATCATCATAATAGGACATAGGACTTGAATGTACTTCACAAATGAAAGTATAAGAATGGAGACAGTGAAAAGCTCTGAGACAGCATTTAACTCACGAAAAGGGCAAAATGAAAAACACTGCCGTGTGCAGGCAACTGGAATTCCTGGTGGGGTTCATCACTAGCAGGGTGTAAGCTGGACACACACATCCGCAGCAGCCCTCTTCATAACTGCCAGACCTGGGAAACAACCAAATACCCATCAGTGGATAAACTGTGATGCGTTCACACTCAGCCACAGAAGGGAACCAAGTCCTAATGCAGCAACACAGACAAATCCCTAAGCATGCTGAGTACGACTCACCCAAACCCATGGCCAGAGCACCTGACGCCCAAGTCAGTTTGTTTGAGATCCCAGAGCAGGCAGAGCTGGGCCGGACTGCATGGCTTCCTGGTGAGTGGGACGTGGAATGGCCTGGAAAGAGATCCCAGAGAACATTCTCTGGGATGGAAATCCATCTCCTCTTTCAGGTGCTAGATACCTGATTGTATATAGTCATCAGAATGCGTTGAACTGAATACTTAGGATGTGTGTGTTTTGTTTTATGTAAACTGAAGCTCAATCCTTGGACTTAAAAGACTGTCATGAGTTTGCTTTTCACATACAATGATTGCTGTGAGGTGCAACCCTATAAAACTCCGCACGCCTTGGGGATAACGAGAGAATTGGTCATAAATGATGTTCAGAGAACATTGCAGCTACCCTAGTCCTTGGACACCCCCCCCAACCCCAGAGACCGATGGCAGCTGTGCAGACTGCTGACCTTCTCCGTGACAGGAGCCACGATTGGGACACAGTTGGCAGTCATTCTTGTACAAGTTTTTGCTAAGACTCAGCTAGGCTCTGACACCTGCTGGCAGAGTGGCAGCGAGTGCACGTCCATTCGAGTCTGCTTCAGGGCACAGCTGCTTGCTGCTGTAGTGTTCAGGTCACACCTGGATCTCAGGCTGGCCATCAGCTCTGTCTCTCATTCTTGAGGCTCAGGTTTCTGTCTGATGGAAGAAAATTTCCTGGCTGCGATGAGGCTTTGAGCAGAAAGCTCAGTGAGTCTGCACTTGGATCTCTGCTCTTCCCCCTGGAGGCCCAAGGACTGCTTGGAGCGGGTGATTGGAAGGGCTGTTTCCTTGTTAGCATGCCCCACTCGTGCATGTCCCAGAGACTCTGTGGCCCAGAGAGGACTGAAATGTTAGCAAAGAGCAGGGAGCTCAGTCACCAAGGGAAAAATGAAACTTTGAAGTCGGAGGCTCTTTCTTGGAGTCAGATTGCCTCCAGTAAAATCATATTACATATAATGAAATAAATGTTGGAATGCAACATGCCCTGTGAAGACCCAAATCAAGCAGATGTCGTTGTCATTTCCTTGGCTAGCCTGCCACGTTCTGGGATCCCCACTCCACAAGAAGAGCAATTATCCTAATTTGTTTTATTGCATTAGCGTGGGCAGGGCTGAAGAAAGGGGCTTTCTTCCTTCCTGCAGGAGCGCCCTGGAGGCCAGACCTCAGACTCCAGCCCCGGGGTGGCACAGGAATTTCTGGGAAACTTGTCTGCAGTGCTCTGACCTCTGGCCCCCAGCTGCAGCCCCCTGCTAAGCACAGGCTCCCAGGCTTGGCCCTTCAGCACCCTCTTTGTGCCTCTATTTCCAGCGTCAGAACCACCCATTCCCAGTGACCTAGAAAGATGTTGAATCCTAAATGCCTCTGAAGACCTGTGACAATTCATTCCACCCACTCCATGCAGCCCCGCTTCAAAGTCTGTCACAGGTGTCACCATAATAATTTCCAAAGCATCTTCAGGATTTGGGGAGAGGGCAAAATAAAACTCCACAAAAAAAACAGGCTTAGTGATTTTTCTCCCCAACCACGTATTTCAGCCCAAATGATGTCCTATAACTTACCAGTACTTAACTGTATGCGCATATGCTTGCCGTTTGAGGGTTCACATGGTACATTTCTGTTCCATCACACCTTAGGGTCAGAAAGTATTGACACCAGCAAACTGACACTGGAGAGTAATAGGGCCAGGTGGTGACACTAGGTTGGCTGGGACCCTTCAGATATGGGGACAAGTTGGTCGTCATCATACCCACGAACATAACTTACGGGATGCTAAACAGTGAACCACAAATGCAGCAGTCACCACACACCCTTAAAAATGGGGTTCCCCTCTCCCTGCTCAAGGAGCACATGGGTTCCTGTGGGCCCAGCTCAGCTCCCAGAGGAGAGAAGCAGTCAGGGCACAGCCCGAGGTACCTCAGCCTCCACCAGCCCCAACACATCCCCCCATTGCCCCTGATTGGCATCCCAGACCTCCATGCCTACTCGTGAGGGCAATGGCCTGTCCTCCTGCACTTGCAAAAAACACTTGTTATCACTCAGGGCTCCAGGGTCGACAAAGCTTCTCCTTTGTGGAAAAGGAACAGACAGAGGACTAACCCCTGTGTTCGCACATGGAGGAGGAGTATCTGGAGCAGGGTAGAGACTCTGACGAGAGAACCAGTATATGCTTAAAACGGGGTACTGCAGACAGCTCTCCACAGTGGCGCAGGTGCCTCTGAGGAAAGGGGGCTACCTCCCTGGCATTCACAGGCCGTCACTTCTCACTGGGCGTCAGGCCTGTGGAGCACCCCACACACACACCCGTCAGGTGTGAAGGGACTTGCACAGTGTTACAGAAATGGATGTTCTTTGGCACGAAGCCTTGGATTTTTCAGTTTCCAAATGGAAGTTTTTAAGACACAAGTCCTGGGACCTGTGAGCTTCAGAGAGGAGCTGGGAGCTTGCCTTTTATGTTCCTGCCTCCCACTCACTGCCTGTAAGGCCTGGGGCTTCCTCAGTCACCCTGGAATGTTCCATCATCCTGACACTCTCCCGTTCCCAAGCAGAGAGCAGGGGTTGTATGGACATCTGTGGGTCACTTGGCTTTCTTTGGGTCTGGCGTATTACTGGCCTGTCTCTGCCATTTTTTCAGAATTAATTTGGGGCTGCAAAAGGATCAAAGAAGGCTTTGTTCTTTTGACACTTACTCTGGAAGAAAAAAAAATCCGTGGAAAATCTGACATCTGCATTGTACGGAGAAATCAGTAGATGGGGAGGAATATAATTATCCTCCGCTCCTGAAAGAATGTCTCAGATTTTTAAGTGTCTCATATCAGCTTAGAATTTGAGTGACATTTTAATTATTTTGTTTTTTTTCTTCTTCGCCTGGTTTGAATCTCCAAAGAGTACCACTCTCGCATTCTGAAGGGATGCAGGGAGTGGAGCAGCACTCACAGGGGAGCCTCGTGTAGCCCCGTGGCTGAGGTTGTCTGCAGAACGAGGGGCACGTTTTCATCAGAAATCAGTGGTTCTTCTGTTGGCAGTATGGATGGGCTCGCTCAGGTCTGGGTCATCAGGAAACGTTTGACTTTCTGAAGCGCTATATTCACGCAGTCATGACTACGGCCAAATTCAGACTGGAAGTTGTCTATCTAGCACTTTATGATCTAAGCAAACCCAGTTTCTAGAAAAACATGACTCTCCACTTTTCAAAGTGATTCATCCAAGAGTCTTTATACTTGGAGTGCAACCACAGCTCTGTGACGTTGGAGGTGGCAGGTACGGCTGAGGGCCAGGTGGGTTCAGCCTACCCGGGCTGTGAGACCCCAGTGAGGTGGCTGCTGAAGCAGGAAGTAGCTTCTCCAGAATCAGCAACAGAATAGCCTTTGGGTCTTCATGGCACTCAGAAAATTGAGTGCTGCAGTCCCTTTGGGATGCACTGTAAACCGCGATTAGGTGCATGTTTAGCTCAGTCCAGCCCATGTGCACTGCTCTGTCATCTGGCCTTCCTGTAGAAGCCACGTGGCCTAAACATGTTGCTCTACATCTCTTCTCCTTACTCCTTTGGGTGTCGCTGTATCCAAGCCACCAGGGGCCAAGGCCAGAGGTCTTAGCTGCTCCCTGCTCCAATCCCTTGGCCCATCCTGTGGGTTCCACATTCCAGACATGTCTGGAATTGGACACACCTCACATCCTGAATGGTCATTCTGCCTTGCTGGCTACGTGGCCACCAGAAGACCCATCAACTCACAATATCCCGTCTCTGGCTCAGAGCCCTCAGCCACCCCAAAGTCTTTCTCATGTGTAAAGGTCAGTTTTATGTGTCATCCTGGCTGGGCCACCACCCCAGTTATTCAACCAAACACCGATCTCAGTGCTGCAGCAAGGGTGTTTCGCATAGGTTATTAAAGTTCATGGTCAGTTGACTTTAGTGAGGAAGACTATCCTGGACACCCTGGGTGGATGGTGGGTGGGTGGGTGGGTGCACAGTTAGATGGTGGATGAGTGGATGGGTGCATGGAAGGATGAAACTGCTGTGGTCATACCTGCAGAAACCACTCACGAGAGAAAGCTGAGCTGTGTTCCACGGTTGTTTCTTTATCGGTGCAGTTTCTTTCTCACTTTCTAATCCAGCTATTATGTAAGAGACAAAATGAAAATAAATCTCTTCAACTCAAGCGATATTTTTATTCCTGGTATGGGAGCAGTTGGTTTCCGATTTATGAAGAAATCGTATTCAGAGAAAGTGGATGGACAGGGCGCATCTGACAGGCATGCTGACCGTCCTCCCTGTGACCGCAGACCAGCCGTGCTGTGGACACCGTATGGTGTCCCGGAAGCTGCATGGGGGAGCCGACTGCCAGGGCAGCTGGCCAGCTCTGAGAAGCTCACCCACGGGCTCTTTGGCGGAGCCCCCTCTCTCTGTAGCTTCTTTCCCAGGGAATCCAGGCAGCAAAGCAGCTCCCTGGAGACACTCTGAGGCCTGAGCACTGGGGCTATCCTGGGTGCTGTGAGACGGTAGTGACCATCCCAGGAGATGGGTAAACATTTTCATCCCGCTCACCTGAGCTGCTAAATGGTGCGTCATCGTAGCAGTTCCAACATCGTCCCTTTCATGTCCTCCTTGGCACCTATACAAGTATAAGTAAGGTTGTGTGCATATAGCTTTGCCAATTTGTTCATTTTTAAAGCCTCACAACTGCACTATTGTGATGATGCTCACATTCTAAAAACCGAATTTTAAAGCGCAGAAAGAACTGACTTTGACTTTATAACAAGGAAGCCAGTGTTTCTTTTTACCTGTAGCATTTGCTAACTTTTCATCATTAAAGCCCCGAATGTGCCTTTGTGAAAAACTGTTTCAATCTTACCCTTTACGTCTCTTCAGGGTATAAGATAAAATCTTTCATTGCTCCCTTAAAGTTCCTCTCAGTGCAGGTTCTACCTCTGACAGTGGTTCCCTTGCCATTCTGGGAAATGGTTCACGTGGCTTCCTCTCTCTCTCGCCTTGGCAGGGCCTGATCAAGATTCGGGGGGACCGCTGCTGGCAGGACCTCACCTGCATGGACTTCCACTATGAGGTGAGTAGCTTGGAGACATGGTGATGCGATGAGGCAGACTTCAGCTTATTTGGATGTGCCCTCCTGCTTCCTTTCTCTGGGAGGCGAAGTATCCCACTTGCTAGGGCTGGCAGAATGGGACGACTGGCCACTGTGGTTGTGGGTCCGGTAGTTCCTTCTAGTTATGGGCACTGGGTCCCTCTGCTGCTATCCACAGTCCTGCCCAGGCCCTGGATATCAGGCCAGGTACCCTCCCTCCTAGAGTCTGAGCTGGCCCTTCCTGCCCCCAGGGCAGGTGCAGAGTTGAGGACTGATCTGCCCTGTACCCAGCTCCCAGCCATGGCAGACATGGGTACAGGAATTTTCCAGCTCCCTGGGGTACAGGCGTGCCAGTCCTCCTGTGTCAGGATCCCCAAGGCCCCCTCCCTGCCTCCACCCAGGGCTTTGGGCACACTCCCCCCATCTCGGGACCTGGGCCCAGGTCTAAGCCCCTCCAGACACTCCTGTCTCTGCTGACCGCTGGCCTATTTGTGGGGAGCTGGGACTGCATTTTCCTATGAATTAACCTGAGGGCATTTGGCATTGAAACATCATTTGTTTTCTCAGTAACATTGGCTCATCCCAAGTACAGAGCACATGCCTGTCGGGTGCCCATTCTCACGTTGAGCCCATGTCCCTCTCGTTGGCAGTAAAAACCTTGACACTCCTGGAGCGCCACCTGTAAGGATGTTTTCTTCCATATTCTCCACTCACTGCTTATGGCCCAAATGGAATATGAGGAAAGCGGTTTTTATATGCTTTTCTTTTGAAAGGTGGCTTGCAGACAATCATACACGTTCTGTGACTAGTCCCGAATGTATTCGGTGCTTGATGTTGCTTCTCAGGCCTGGGGTCATGCCCCCTTATTGCTGTTCCTGTGTGTGTTCCAGGCTATGTCATCTGTTAAGCAGCCCAGGGCTGAGGCGTCCCCTTTGTGCAGTGTTTAGCGGGAAGTCAGGCTTTATCTTTAGGATCCAGGGATCACCCCACATCCCATCTAACGTGCCTTGGAGTGTCCTCCCCGCCTGCCCAAGGTGTCACAAGGCCCTCCCTTGGTCCTAGAGCCAGCTTTCCACAAAGTGCCAGAGGAAATGCTTCTAGCTTAGCAGGAGTGGGTATGGGGTTCCATGAGCTGGGCTGGGGACACTCTGCTCTATCCTGGGCCCACCCATGAGTCCCCTCAGCCACCCAATCAGCACTGTCCCAATGTGTGAAGGCTGTACGCATCCCCCTGCAGGGTGTAAGTGCGGTGAACAGGTAGCGCCTTGTTGGTCCCCATGGTGCGAATGCCTGTGCTTGCCATGCATGCAGCTCTGGGGCCAGGATGGAGGCAGCCCTGGGACAGCAGGAGGAGGCTTGGTGAGTGGAGGGCAGAGCTGGGTGTGCATCCCCAGGGATTCGTGGAGTTGGCGCACATCAGGCCAAGGCTCTCTGGCCTCACAGCCCTGCTTAGGATTCAGGCAGGCAGTGCACGTGGGTTATGACCCGAGTCCTGAGGACGGACCAGCAGGCCTTGCCAGCCACATGTGTGAGGTCAGGGCCATTCAAATCAACATTCTAGGACAAGCCAAGTCAAGGCTCATTAAGAACCGGGAATGCAATGAACGATGATCACGTGAGATCCAGGGCTGAACCAAGCAGTGCCATGAGGTCCTAGTTGTTCAGTGCTGCTGTCACAAGAGTTTGGGCCCGTGGCGTTTCGGTCAGGCCCTTTAGAGGGATGGAACCTCCTAACTCTGTGGCGGAAGAAGCCTTTCCTCAGCGTGTCTTTTTTCAGCACCCTCTTTGTGAGCTGGATTGACGTGAGGGTACTGACTAATGTCACGTTTGAGGCTGGGACCTCCCCATACACTATTCATTGACTAAAGACCGTCTGATTCATCCCTTTGAGGTTATTTGTGCCCCTGGGGCAGGGCTGGGCAGGCCCACACACTGGGTAGGAGAGGCCTTCACCTGCCACTCAGCCTGGGCGGGATTGGCCCCTGTGCCCATGGGGGCCCCTGTGTTTCTGCCTGCTGTTAATGAAAAGGAGGTTGTTGGTGAATTCAGTTGGTCAAATCAGAAGAAATACTGGGCAAACGTCTTCAAACATAAATTGTCAGTCACAGCGAGAGAAAAGGCAGGTGGCCTCTGTGTGACGGGTGCTCCACCACTGAGCACGGTTTCTACAGATCTGGTAATGTCTGGACCCGCAGTCATGCAAAGCCAGCGTCACTGAGCATATCCAGGGCAGAAAAGTGTCCTGAAAGCCTCCGTCCTCCAACTGACAGGCTCTGCTCCAACACTCAGTGAAACCATCCACAGGAAATGCCCACAGGCATGCCTCGGCTGCCAGACACTAAACGGAAGGAAGAAAAATAAATGCAGCTGACCTGCCAGAAGTTTTATGTCTTGTCCAGTTACCTTTAAAACATGCATTGTTCCACTAGAACAGCAAGAAAATGCTCTTAGCAGCGAACTTATATTCTTGTATGGACCTCCCTGCTCTCTAGAGATTCATCAAATTTGAGCTTTTTAACTTCGGAATACTTTGATCACACAAGTTTATTCCTTAAATTCCTTTGTAGTAAGTACATCTCTTACATAAAACAGCCTTCACTCTACAGCTTAGTGATTCACTGGTAAAGGGGATTGTGCGTTTTGGTCACTGAACTGTCACAGGTGTCTCGGCCTCACTGGGTCCTGCCGCCCACGGTGGGTCCCGCCTACAGCCCCTCTGGAGTCCCTCTGTGCTGGAGCATAATGCAGATCTTCCTTCTCTGTTTCTCCCCCACCCCCAGGGGCACACAAATGAGTTCAAACAAGTTTACACTGTTGTTTTGCTCCAGGGTCCTGCTCACAGAGCTGACCTTTAATCCAGGGGTATAAATCACTTTTCACTCCTATTATTTGTGAAGTCCCACAGCCTCACAGTGCATGAAAGAGGCTTTTGTGTCATGTCGGTTGAGTTTTCAAGCTAGGGTTTCAAGCTCGTGGTGGGAACAGCTGACTCACAGGGTACCTCCAGGATCCATCCCAGAGCCTTGGTGGTGGAACGTTGTCTCTAGGTGTGCTCCCTGCCTGACAGTTCTCCAGGTGCACATGAGGTGGTTCATACGAGGCGCTGCCACGTATGTTCACCCCCAAGGGTCAGCTGAACAAGGAAGACACTCAAGATGCACTCCCTGCGACTGCTCTCTCTCAGGGAACGTGATGTAAGTGTGAGGGCAATTGCCACTGGCACTTCCAGGAGAAGCTTTTCCTCTTTCTCTTGGGATCTAAGGCATGTCTTCACATATGTCAAGGTATAAAATGTTCCCTCATCCCAATGTCTCTCAACTCACAACAGGGTTGCTATGGCCACCTGTCCCCGGATGCTGTTCATCCCTCTGCAAGCTGTGGTCATTCTTGGCACGCTGACCCCGGGGCCTAGGCCAGGCATTCCTTCCCAGCAACTTCGGCAGCCATACCCAGGTGTTCATGGGGGAGACCTAGTTGGGCTGAGCCCCAAGGACAGGCCCTGCTGCCCAGGACAGCAGAGCCAAAGGGAGCCTCAGCCCCTCTTAGGGCCCTCCCACCTCCCGGGCAGCCAGTAGCCCTCTGAGTACTAAGCATTGTCAAGGGAGGCTGCTCACTAAATACTGGCTAAACCTCGAGGTGAGCTGCAGTAATCTGCCTGCAAACACTGACCCAGCAGCCTGTGACCAATATGTTTCACAGTCCCTGAGCCCTGGGCATTCCAGACCCGCCCCTAGTACTGGTGGCTTCTGTTTGTGTCTCGGGCCAGTGGGTCCTACTTTTAATTGCAACCCCGGGACCTGGACTACTGTTTTGTACTGTATGTAATTGGATGGGGGTCACTGAGCACCCTTAGATATAGGAGTCTACCAATCTGGAAATAATTTGAATCAAGGTTGACGTTACCGTGAATGCTGTAAATGTTAACTTGATAGAAGCTGTGACTGAGTTGCCTTCAGCAGGTTGAGAGTTGTGGCGTACTTGCTTTTGCCCACTGACAATTTTATTGATTTTGTAGGAAGAAAGTGTTTTATGTGTGTACTGGGGACTGGAAGTCAGCAGGTAGTGCTGAGCCTGGGGAATGTCAAGGTGCAAAGTGGGACATGGCCTGGATAGGTGACTGACTGCGGGGTGGTTTTGGTGGAGCCCACACCCTGGGAACACGCAGAAGGGCCAGCCCCATCAGACCAAGGCCAAGACCATGAAAGGTGGGGGTGCAGCCTCAGGGTCAGCAATGGTCATTGCTGTTACAGCAGAGAGCTCTAGAATGGCAGTGCCCAAACTTGAACCCAGGTCCAAATCATGCCCTGCCCTTGATATAGACCTGTGTGTTGCCTACCCTCTTGAAGCACCCACTTCTGGCTTATGTGATCCTGAGCAAGTTACCTAACTGTTCAAATTCTGTTTTCCCAACTTTAAATTGATAACAACCCCAGGGTTGTCAGGCAAATTACTGATGTCTAATTTAATTCCTTTATTGTCAGAGTATGTGCCTTGAATCTTTTCAGATTTATTCAGACTCGTTTTATGGCCCCGAATATGGTCTATCTTAGTGAATGTTCCATTTTAACCTAAAAAAGGAATGTATACCCTATGTTCTATAAATATTCATTGTTTCAAGTTGATCTGTGGTGTTTTTCAAGTCTTCTATAGCCTTACTTATTTTTTATCTATTTGTTTCATCAAGTATCGAGAGAGGGTAATTGAAATCTTTGACTAGAGTTGATTTGTCATATCTACTTTCAGTTCTATCCACTTTTGCTTTGTGTATTTTGAATCTGTTATTAGGTACATAAATGTTTGAGTGTTGTGACCTTCTGATGAACTGACCCTTTTAGCATTATGAAATGATCTTTTATTCCTGATATTATTTGCTTAGCAGTCCCTTTGTCTGATATTAATATAATGACTAGTTTTCTTTTGACTAGTATCTGCACAATATGCATTTTTCCAAGCTTTAACTTTTAACCTACATGTGTCTTCATATTTTAAATGCGTCTCCTAAAAGTAGCATATAGGTGGGTCTTATTTTTTATCCACTCTGACAAATTCTGCTTTTTAATTGCATATTTTGGTCATTTGCATCGAATGTGATCTTTGATATGTTAGGTTTAATCTTTATTCCTTTTTTCATTTTTTTCTGCTTCTTTCAGATTAGTTGAATGTTTTTATGACTCCTTTTTATTTCTTTTCTTGGCTTATTAGCTATTATTCTTTGTTGTTTTACTTTGGTGATGGTTTTAGGGTTTATAGTATAAATCTTTAATCCACCACAGCTTACCTTCAAGTGATAACTATACTTTTTTCCTAAATGATAAAAGAACTTGACAATGATGTTCTCCCACTTTATCCTCCTGGTCTTTTTGCTAGTGTTGTCATATGTTTACTTTTACATAAACTATATACCATATTATTATTTTTGTATCCCTTTAAAGACATTTTATTAAATTGAAAAGACCTCACACATTTATCCACATGCTCACCATCCCCAGGGCTCTTCACCCATGTGTGGACCCACATCTTACATCTGACAACTTCCTTCAGTCCGTGTGCGCAGGTATGCTGGTGATGAGTCCTTCCAGCTTTTCTATCTGAGCCTTTCTTTCACCTTGGGTTTTGAAAGAGATTTTTGGTGGGTATAGAATGCTAGGTTGACAGGCTTATCAGTACTTTAAGGATGCTGCTCCATTGTCATCTCACTGGGACCCAGACTTTTCCCTGGGTCAGGTAGAATGTGCACCATTGGGGGTGCAGTGGATGCCAGCTTTTAGGGAGCCATTGCCACCAATGGTCCTGACAGCACATTGTCCACTTTCCTTCACAGTGTTTCAGTTGTCCCAGGCCTGTGTATACTATTATCCCCACATTTATAACTCATTTTTCTTTGTTCCATTTTCAATTGTGTTGGTAAGAGGTGGGAAGCAGCTGTGGGGAGTCTCATGCTCACAAGGTGGGCACCATGAGATACCCCAGCACATCTGCTATGGCCTTGTAGAGAGAAGCCTTCAGCCCCAACATCAGGACCCCGCCTCTGGGGGAGCCAGCTACCAGCTGCATATAAGAACACATAGTAGGTCTTACCTTTTTATCCTAAGACATTCACTTGGTAGGTATACAGTATGTCCCCTTCCCCTCCCATCAGGGAGCCACCAACACACAGACACCTTCACATCCCCAGGACACACATCAACACCTCCAGTGTACGAGGGAGACACCCCCCGCTGAAAACCAGACTGAGAACTCAGACTTCAGGGGGTGTTCCATGGACACCTCATTTCCGGCCCTGCGAGGGACGAGAGTCCTGGATCAGTAGGGAGCGAGTGTAACCCACGGATTTTCTGTTAAAATGGAACATGTGGAGCTTGAGAGTTTAAGAAACTCATTCTTCAGACAAGAATCACATGTGTTCCCTTTCTCATTAAAACCCGAAACACGTAATTTATAGTCCCTAAAATGGGAAACTAGCTGAAAAAACCATTTCTGTTCTTCTCAGACTTCTCACTGAGGGACGGGAGGGTGGGTGTTAGAGGAGAAGACTTGTCCCCCAACAGGAAGTGATGTCATTCTCCCCAAAGGTTCGTTACCTTCTAAATCCCTGCACACTTTTCATCACTCTTTATATTTTCCTCATGTTTTCCTTATTTAAAATTATCTCCTTTTAGGGGAACCAATTGTAAAATATCACAGGGGGCCAGGTTGGCCAATTCACGGCACCCGGGCTGGTCTGTGCTCTGGACACGTGGCCATGTAGGTGAGCGTGGTCCAGCAGCCGGCACAGGCAGCACCGGGCACTCCTCCCCGTGCTTTATGGGGTGCGATGCTCCAGTCACCACTTCCATGGTTTACAACCAGATTTTATGACATGGTGTTTTTTTCCAGCTCAATGCAAACAGAAATAAAACTGTCCTGGGCTTGCAGAAGAAGGGAGGCCTTGGGACCCTCCTGGCAGTGTGGCTCAGACCAGCAGGGCTCAGGGTCGGCACACAGAGCAGGCCCCACCCGCACACTCCCGCCTCCGGCAGGTCGTAAATCCACATAAGGAGCCCGACTGTGATGCTCCCCAGGGAGCGGGGCCCCCAGAAAATAGAGCCTTCCTTTCAAGGAATTTCACATTGTAGGGGACGGCTAATGTCACAGTCACCATATTTGTTCTCATTTACATGATGCAGCAAAGCCCCACCTGGGCTGAGGGTGCAGGGCCTGCCTTGGGGCGCCCACCTGCAGATTCGGCAGCACATCTCCCCAGGAGTGGGAAGTGGCTGGCCTTCCAGCTCCCCCACTGCACCCATGCGGCCTCCTGCGCTATCTGGTCGGTTCTTCCATTGAGGATGTTCTCCCCTTCACAGCACCTCACCTGTGGGAGCTAATGACGTCAGGCAAATCTGAGGTAACATGAACTCCCAGCAGCCGTCCCAGCCCATTAAATGTGGGTTGTGTCCTTCCCCTGTTCAAACCTGGTATGTCCCTTACCCAGCGTCTAAGGCCACAGGCTGGGCTCCCGCTGACTAGGCACCGACTCGGAGGCCATGTCGGCCGCACTTCGGCTGGGGAGTCCATCGCCATTATCCCGCAGCCCCCTGTCCCCGGCCCTGCCCCATCCTAAAGCTGCATCTTACAAGAGCTTCTCTGTGGATGCAGAATGACTCACACAGCCTGGGAAACATCCCCTGTCCCCATGATGTGATTCCTAGAAATGTGCGTCAACCACAGAAACATGCATTTATGTTCAGGAAACAAAAAATGGTGAAGCCCCGACCAGGGAGGCCCTGCCCCAGGTGCCCTGCTCCTGAGCTACAGGATGGGCCACTCACCTGAGTGGAAAGTAAGAAGCACTGCCTAGAGGTGGTTGTGGTGGCCGTGAGAACATGCAGCCTGTGCCAGGTTCCTGGTCATGGGCTCTGCTCAGTGACTTATTCTTTTTAGACCCAGACTGTTTGTTGGAAACACTTAGGATGTCCTTAAGCCTGTTCTCTGCTCTCTACTGCCTGCGTCCTGCCTCTCGGCCTCTGTGCCTTCTGCATGCAGAGGCCTCTGCCTCCCAGCATTACTCAGTAAAGGGCCTGGCCTCCCACCCCAGCTCCAAGCAAACAAGCGAACTCTGTTTATTTTTCTTATTTTACATGCGCTGTACAAGTAGCAGGGACTGCCCGTCGGGGAGGTGCACGTGGAACTTCCACACAGGCTCCCTGGAAGCCCCCACAGGACGCAGAGGCCCCATGCCTCCTGGGGAAGGGATAGCACTCCAGGACACTCAGATGTGACCCGTTGGTGCAGTGACCCCAAGGGATGGCTCTGCCCCGGAGGTCATGTTAAAACAGGTTGTCTCCCCAAGCTGTTGGCTTATTCCCCTCGCAGACGCTTCTCTCCCTCCTCTTTGTCCTCACATCAGCATCCTGTCACCAGCTGGGAGCCTGGAGCGAGGAGGCTCCGACACAGGGCCACCCCACATGGCTTTGCAGAAAGGGCCCTGCAGAAGAGAGCTTTCTGCACAACTGGTGCAAAGTCCTTTGTGCTCATCAGTCCATCTCAGTCACCCTGCTCAGGGCCATCCTGTCCAGGGGACCCCAGGGGCAGTCAGTGCCAGGTGACAGTGAACAGGGAGGCTGTGTCCAGGGGCTGTGCAGTGCACTGCACTAACAGGTGCCAAGGGAGCCCTGCCCACGTGCCTGCCACCTCTGGGAGAAGGGCTCTGACACCCAGCTCACATCTTGTTGCTGGCATTGGAAGGCTAGGGGACATGGCATAGCAGAACCCTCAGGAAAGACAAAATAAGGCCCAATGGCGGTGTGGCCAGATAGGCCCTGCACACGTCCAGCCCACCACTTCTGGGCCCAGGACCAAGCAGGACTTCACCCAAGCCCCAGCCTGCCCATGGCTGTCGCTGTAGGCATCTCCAGGACTAGGGAGGGAGGGGAGACAAACAGAACTGTTGGGAGCATTTTTTGCTCAAAGTCTGCATTTCCCTGCTGGCTGGCAGCTGGGGCCACTCTCAGCCCCAGGCCCCCATCTCTGTGGAGTGTGACCCCCCGACCCCGCCTCTAAGCCAGCGAAGCTCCCTGCCTTCGTGTGGGGATGCCTGTCCTCAGGCCAGTCTTGGACTAGATTTATAAAATGCAGTCTCTCTAGCCGAGGAATATGGTGCCCTTTTCATCGCAGGGCCTTGGCGGTGAGAAGACAAGGTCCTCGGACCCTCCCCTATACTGCTTAAGACCTGGGACAGCCATGTCCCCACAGGTGGAACTCAGGGAATCCACTCCATCCAGTAAGTGGATTAGGGCCAGCTCAGCCTTGAGCGGTGACAACACTGACGTGGCTGTGGATGCATTGTCACACCATCCCGCCTGCTTTAACAATGCCTGCCTTCGCTTACAGAGTGTGTTAATGACAGGAGCCCACGGGGCAGCCAGGGGCAGGGGACTTCCATTTCAGCCTCTCCTGACCGTAGATAGGGTGCAGCCATTTTGTCAAAGCTCATTTTCCCTGGCTGGCTGGGACCATTGGTAAAAGCAAGGCCTTCAGCCCTGAGAAGTGTGCAGGGCCAGCTATCCCTCTGCCAGAAACAGGGCTGAGCAGCGTGCTGCCCTTACCTGCAGCACCACCAGAGTTGGCCTGAGGCCAGGCCACTTTCTGAAATTGGACGCTAAAATGTAACCGAGGGGCTCGTCCTGACTTGGGGGAAACAAGGCGTGGTTGTCCTGTCACCATTTGCCCGTTTGGGCATTCTTCCAAGCACTGCTAGCAGAGAACAAGCCCGTGTAACAGGGTCCTCTCTCATGACGGCTCCTGCAGGGGGGCCTGCCCGCAGCCTGCACGCCGGGCAGACTCATTTTGTGGTCACGCTGACCCCGTCGACAGCTCCGGCCCAAATGCTGGGCGCCTGGTACACGTTCTTGTCCAGGGCCATGGATACCTTGGGGTGTGGGCTGACACACGCACACTCATGTGTACAGCACTTGTGTATGTACATACACACCATATCCAGAAAAAACTTTGCTGCTTTTAAAACAAACATTTGGAGCTGATTTTGATGCCCTTTTTTTGTTGTTGAATGAAATGGCTGCTAACCACCAGAATACCTGCAACTTTAGGACGGTGGGGGTTTCACTCTGCTTAGGCATTACCTGGTGTGTGACAAATCCGACACGGGCCTATGAGCAGGAAGACGCCTGACAGTCTTGCTTGTCTCCTACCCTGTGTCTTTTCCCCCACAGCCCTGTACCCCTTCCTTAGAGGAGCCTGCTTCTCCATCTGACACTCTCTCCTCATTCTCACGTGGGAACAGGGTTAGTTGCTGTGAGCCCCTAGGGCAAAGATGAGGCAAGGCCTGCTGTGTGCTCCCCAGAGCTGTAGAAACCCCCTTAGAACACTGGTAAATGAAGAGATCGTTGAGCTAGGTTGGCAGAGATGCAGGGGCAGGTAAGGCATAGTCACTCGTCTGGTTCCCAACTCTGCCCACTGAGTGGCTCAAAGACAGTGATACCCAGGCCAGGCTGGGTCCAGCCTCAATCAGAGGGACCTGTCTCCTGGGAGAAATGGTTGCAGGGCTGGGCAGGAAAGGGTTCAGATGACCTTGGAGCATCTTTAGAGCCAGAAAATAGGAAAATGCTCAGAAAATGGTATAGACCATCGAAACACATGATAGTGAAGGATTATACCCCATTGAATAAAATAGCCCACGTGTCCACACCAGCACCAGGAAATACACAGAGAAGCAGAACAGCTTCTCCTTACAGTGGAATGCCATGCAAAGGAATAGTGGACACAGAAGTCACCATTCAGATGCCATCAGAACCTCTGACTCTGGCAAGAATCATCAAAGGGTGCAGAAACTGGACATTTGAATGTAACAGGTTCTTTTCATAGCCTCGAACTGCCGAGGGGAAAACAGTAGCTTTGCAGAGGAGGACCCTGGCCAACACCCCGTAACCAAGAGATCCAGGTAGAAACTGCCCATGCTAAGACACATCACCATCCTAGGCTCACGGGAAAGTCACCTGTCACCACTGGGTCTTCCTGCCACAAGTGTGTGCCCCAGTCTGCCATGAGGAACATCAGCCACACCCACACTGAGGGACATCCTGCAAAAGAGCATGTACTCTAAATTGTCAACGTCCTAACACTCAGGGGACTAGAGAGACATGGGAGCTGAAGGCAAGGTGTGATCCAGGATTTCCTTTTTTTTAAAAGACATTATTTGGACAACTGGAGGAATCTGAGTAAGGCCCACAGGTGACAGACAGTGGAGCATCCCTAAGTCCCTAGCTGTGATCACTGCTGAGCAACGTGAGAGAACACCCTTCTTTTGGGAAATTCACACTGAAGTACTTAGGTGGCAGGCATCATGTTTCAGCTGACTCAAATGGTGCAGTGGCAGAAAAGGAGGAAGGGGTGGCAAAATGGAAACATTTGGGACATTCAGGGTTTTTTTTTTTAACTATTGTAACTTTTCTCTAAGTCGGAAATCACGGGTCAGCTTTAGCTCAAGCTGTTACTTCGTCATGGCAAACTACTAATCCTACCATAAATCAGAAATCATGTCTATATGGAAAGTTAGCAGGAAGACAGGCTGCCATAGTTCCACCCTGGTCCTCCAGTAACCTGTCCTCCCAGATGGGACGGCAACCCTTCCCTAGCACCCATCCTGCCTCTGAGCTGTGGGGTAGACGGCCGGGGAGCTACTGTTTTCATGACTTCCTACCGCTGCCCCTCATCCATTCCTACCGCCCGGAATGTCAAGCAGGAGGTCCACACTCTTCAGGGCACCCAGGCTATCACGCCTTAACCAGTTTCTCCGCATATACAGCAATCACTTTGCCATGCCCATCACACAACAGGCGTCCAGCAGGACAGGTGCTTGCTTGTGTCCATAGTAAGTCTGAGAGTAAGCATGCCCGAGGCAGAGGCTGCAGCCACGCCTGATGCTGGGGGGGAGAGGCGGGTCGGGGCCTGGGGGGCCATGTAGCTGAGGTGGGGGGTGCTGTGTGGCCAGGGAGCAGGTCACAAGGGGCTGGGGTCAGCACTCCAGTGGCAGCTGCAGGAGGTACTTTCTTTGGGATCTAAGCTTGTGTGACAAAGAAAAGTTCATTTAAATTATATCGGGAACGTCTTTAAGTTTCAAAATCGGAGTCAAGCTGGCACTACTACCCACTTGTCTTTTGGGCTCAGTCTTTCCCTAACGGTAGCCATCACTACCCACCTGGCACCTCTGTGTCCTCAGGGGGCTTATGCATGTACATGGAGAACATAAGCCCGCGAGGGAGAAGGGTGCCTATGTGTGCTTGGCAGCATAAGGAGGCTCGAGGCCCAGGCCCAGGGAAGGCAGGGGAAGTGGGCATAGTGTACCCTGACGCCCTTCACAAATCACAGCACGATCCGAAGACGGGGATGCGAACCAGTTCACATTAGAGGAGATGAAGTGGGTCCACCCAGGTCTGGGGCCACCGATGCCCCGTGTCCTGTCAGTGTGGAGGGGCTTCGGTGCACAGTGAGACCCATGTCCTCCACCGACAGCTGAGTGTCACACAGGGCCTCCCTGACAGGGCAGTAAAGCCCAGTTCTAGGCACGTCCAGACCCTCATGAGTGGGCATGTACACGGCCCCACACAGCGTCTTCAGAGTCAGCCCCTCTGAAGATGGCCATGTGACCTTCCGTGTGGCCTGCTCCCAGCCTCAGCTACAGATGAGGGGCTGGCGGAGGACAGGGCCTTGTGGTCGGAGGTGCAGGGCCTGTCAGGTGGGCCCTGGGGCAGCCAACACCACGGCTGAGTCAACACACAGGCCTCCCGGGACGCACTGCGCCCGCCCACCCAAAACACATGTGTTCCCAGGAACACACACCCGGAGCCAGGACCCCGTTCCCCCAGCCTTCATCATCCTCTGAGCAGAGAGCAAGCACATGTTAGCTTCAGCCAGAGACAGGTTCCCACGCTCTCCCCTCCCTCCCCCAGTGACCTGTCCTCCTTCTGGGGTTCTCCAGTGCCCGGTGCTCCTCAGGGCTCTGTCCACAGGTTCTCCCCACAGCATCTGAGCTCTCATGTAACCAGGGCCTTCAGGGCCCCTGAAGGGGTCAGTGTCAGAATTATAGGTGCCCCTGACATGCACTCTGAGAAGGCCCAGAGTCCTTGTGGCCCCATCGTCCTTGTCCACGCAACTCGTATCTGGGCAGCGTGTGAGCTGCTGGAGGAAGGGCCATGGCGGCGGCCTCCCCCGTGCATTTCCCAGCCAGGCTAGTCCCAGACACCACCTTCCCTCAAAAGCCCCCCACCCTCCTAAACTGGCTGGTGGACGCCACATGGGCAGGGTCAGGTGGACAGGCTGGAGTCCCCTATGGGTTGGGGCTCGGTTCTTAGCTCACAGCCTCCTCCTGTCCCACAGACACAGCCAGTGCCCAACCCCGTGGCCTATTTCCTGCACCGCTCCCCATGGTGGGTCCATCGCTTCGAGACACTCAGCAACCACTTCCTGGAGCTTGTGGTACCCTTCTTCATCTTCCTCGGACGGCGGATGTGCATCCTCCATGGCACCCTGCAGATCCTGTTCCAGGTTAGTCACCACCAACACCCGTGAATGTGAGCATCACTCTTCAGTTCCCAAAAAAAATGCTGTTGGGATTTTAAATTTCTGTTGCCTGCTTATTATGTTTTCATCACATATAAACTTTACATGCTGTCATGGCGATGCGTGTGTGACTTCAGTAGTCGTGCTCCTGTCTTTTTTCCTTGTTGTCCAGGGTTCATATGTGGTGCCAGGTCGCAGGTACAATGGGCAGCAGGTGTGGGGCCTCCCCTGATTCCAGAGGATATGCTCCCTGGCCTAGTGGAATGTGACTGTAGGTTGGTGGGTTTGTTTTTGTGGCCACCTTTATCAAGTTCTCTTTATTTCTAGTTTACTAGGAAGTTTTGTTTTGTGATTTTTGTTTGGGGTATTTTTATTCCTGAATGAATATTAGATTTTAACAAATTGATTTTTCTCTACCAGTAGTGAAGAGGTCGCTTTTTTTCCCTTTAACCTGTTAATGTGGTGAATTGCATTAATACTGCTAATGTTGAACCAGTTTTACATTCCTAAGATAAACTCAGTTTGGTCATGCTGTGTACATCGGATATGATTTGCTAATATTTTGTTTTAGATGTTGCGTGGTTGTCAGTGAATAAGATTCGTCTAAAATTTTCTGTCCTGCACTGGCCTTGCCTGGTTCTGCTCATGAAACTCATCAAGGCTGGGCCCCTTTCTCTGAATGAGTTCATGAGGACAGAGACGGCGCTCCTGTGTGAGCCACCTGGCCTTGCGGGGAGTCTCTGTGACCACTGATTAACACCTTCGTGGCTGTCGGACTTGCAGGGTTTCCATTTCTTCTGGAGGCAGTTTTGGTGGCAAACATTTTCTTGGGAATTTGTCCATTTCATCTGTTTTCAAATTTATTGGCCACAAAAAAAAAGCCATAATATTCTCTTATGTTTCTCTTATGTCTCTTATTTGTCACCTTCTCTTTTCAACCTGTGTCCTTTCCTCCAGTGTGGCTCTTGTAACAGCACAGAGTAGGATTCTTTTCAAACTGAGGCTGACACTCATTCTCCTTTACATAGTAAGTCCGTATATCTCAAATGACATCTTTGGGTTTATTTCCACATCTTGGTTTCTTTTTTGTCCCTTTACTTTTTTTCGAGTTCTTTCTCATTCTATTACTTTCCTCTGCTTCTTTCAAGTGAGTACATGCTTAGTTAACTGACTGAAAATCTAAATTTTACCCCCATCTTTGCTGCCATGATGGTCCTCAGGCCTAAGAATGCTATAATCATCTCTGTCCCTACTCACTCACTTGCTTTCACTGCCCTAGTATTTTAGTCCTATTTTGTTTTGCTTTTTAATTCATAGACTGCTAGAAGTTTCAGATTTACAGAAAACTGAGCAGAGTCTAGAGGGTTCCTTTATCTGCCTGCCCCCACGCACACAGTTTACCCATCATGAACATCTTGTAGAATATTTGTTATAACTGAGGAGCCAACATTGATACTTTATTAATAACTAAAGTCCATAGTTTACACTGATGTTTACTCTGAGTGTCATCCTTTTTATGGGTTTGGACAAAGTACAGTGTATCCACCATCATAGTATCATACAGAGAGTACCATCACTAGTCTAAAAATCCTCTGTGCTGTCCAGATTCATTTTTCACTCTCCCTGCCAACCTCGGGCAAACACTGGTCTGTTTACTGTCTCCATAGTTTTGCCTTTTCCAGAATGTCAGGTAGTTGGAAGCATCCGGGGTGGAGCCTTTCAGGCTGGCTTCTTTACTTAGTAATATGCATTTGAGGTTCCTTGTGTCTTTTTGTGACTTGAGAGCTCATTTCTTTTCCTTGCTGAATGATATTCCATTGTGTAGATGTACCACAGGTTATCTATAAACTGTCCGGAGTTGGCTGGAAGACAGAGCCCTGGCTGGCCTGTGACCCTTGCCAGCAGCCAGGGGCACTCCTGTACTGGGTGTGCCAGTCACTTTGGGGAGCAGCCTGTGTTAGGTGCACTCCATGGGTTTGCAAATTGCCCTGATGGGCTGCGTTTCTATCTCTGCACCCACAACCTCAAAAGGCATTTCTGTTCCTGTTTGTTTCCGTTCATTCCCTCAGGAGAGGGTTGAGGATGTGAGCATCTCACCTCCTCCCACACTCAGCTTACACAGCTGTTCCAGAGGGTTCTGCAAGGCCATGGGTCCATTGTCTGTTTGGAGAAGTGCACGTGAGAAGTGACAGGAGAGTCACACCACCCCAGCCTCAGAGCCCTGCCCTACCATCAAGCCGCAAGCCTGAGGAAGAGACCCTGGAGGGGGCAGCTGTCGGCTTCCACTGTGGGGCTGGGTGGACATCCTGGCCTAGCGCAGGATGGCCGTTCGCCAGGCGAAGGGCTCCTGGTTGGTGCAGAGACTCGTCTTGGATCCCAGGCCAGATTCTCTTCCACCTCCCACCATAATCTGCTCTTTCTAATCTCTGTGACATTGCCAGAGTCCTGGGGACATCTAAGAGTGGATCCATCCCCACAGCTTTGGGCACAGAGAGCTGCTCCACCCACAGGCCCTGAGTGCCTTGCCCAGACCTGGGTCACAGGATACCTGCCCTGGGGCTCTTGGCTGTAGAAAGTCTCCCTTGAGCATGCATGTGTCCTCTTTGAGGCAGTAAAAGCTAAGAGCCCAGCAGGGGGTTCCAAAAACACATCTCTCCCTCCACGGGCTCATGTTACATCATCCTAGAACATCTGCTGCGGTGTCTCCTGGGCCTGAGATTCCAGATCTCACCACTCATCTTCCTGCTTGTCCAGCTCTGGTCACCCCAGTGCATCTCACAGGGGCCAGTACCCCAGTCAGGTCTCCTGCAGGTCACATGGTGCACCGCAGGCACAGTTGGGGCTCCGTTGGACGGTGTATACACAGATAGACGGTGCGATCGCTTCCTTTCCCTCAGACGAGACACTGCAGCGATGTTAAGAAAGACCAGATCCCCTCAGCACACAGGGGCCATGCACGTGATGCCAGATTCCATTTTTCTTATTAAAAACATGGTCACCCAGATGGATGGGACAGAAAAAGTGGGGACACACAGCCAGTGCGTGCCTGACAAGCTCTGAGCATGGCCGCATGACATGCCCATGAGGCAACTTTTCTGAATTCTCAGGGCTTCTGCTGCTTTATTAGAAACAAGGTTTCATCCCCAAAACTGCCCTGTTGAACCTTAGCTCTCTGGGTCAGGGCCACCCAGCTGGGCTCACATTAGAATGACTTGGCAGGTGGGAGGGCGGTCTTTCAAGAGAATGCTTGTTCCAGGGGCCTCTCCCAGACCAACTAAGGCAGGAACCCAAGAGGGCCAGGCATTGCTCAGAGATCATTTAGGGCCACAGGACCAATTGATGGCCTTTTGAAGTGCACTCCCGAGTTCTCACCCAGATAAAAATGTCAGGCCTCCAGAATCCTGTCATACCAGAATGTTCTGGATTATGGGCATGACCAGGCATCAGGTGGGGCTGGCACTCCTGCAGCTGTACAGAGAAATGACCCTCCCTAGGACCAGCCCCACATGGCTCCTGCACCCAAGTCTGAGCTGGAGCTGCACACCACGAGACAGAGGGCAGAGGCTGGACTGCCATGACTTGCTCAGGAAGCAGGACTGGTGGCACAAGCATGGATTCAAAGCCACTATACACCAAGATAATGGTGCCTAGTGGACAGCAATGCCACCTGGAACCTCAGGAAGAAAGCTTGACTCGGGAGGTGTCTCAGCCCAAGGTGTGCTATGTCCGCGCGCGTGTGGCCCAGGCTACACCATGTATCCCTTCAATGGCCCCGGCTGTGCTGTGTCCTCACTGCCCTGCGTGTCCTCGCTTGTGTGGCCCAGGCCCATGTCTACCACAGCATCAGGCAGAGCTAAGCTGGAAGTGCAAGGGCTGTTGGGATACGAGCCTCTCTCTTGTGCTTACATGGGGGGCAGGGTGGAGGGGACTGGTTGTTTTCCCAATTCTGTCTTTCAAAGGCTGAAGAAGACCCCACACAAAATCCCAGCTTGCCTGTGCTAAGCAGCTGGACCCTCTTCCCTGAAGGGGTCCGTAGCTCACCTAGAATCCTGGTCAGGTCTGCATGCATGGCCACCACCAAACCCCCTTATTCACCATAAGTAAGATTATGGACCAACAGGGGTGGCATAGGCCATCCGTCCCCCCAGGAAGATTCAGGTTACAGCCAACAAGACAATAGAGTCCCAAATAAAAGCCAGGTAGGCCCCCCCGGAGCCTCTGCAGCATCGCCACCCGTGGGAGCCATGGTGCCGGGGACTGAGCATTCTCGCTGGCCCTCATGTGTCTGGAGTCACCAGCAGACTCCAAGAGGTACCAAGAGTTCCCCTGATGGCACTTTTTCTTATTTTAAGTGGAAAATAACTGATTTGTAAAATAAAAAGGGAAGAAGAGAACCCATCATATGCCTGCCTCGCCCCCCACCACCCGATAATCCCGTGGGAGTTTTCTTGCCACGGCAGTGTGTTTGCCCAGCTGCGACCACAGCTTCCACAGTGCTGTGTAGATGTTTTTACTTGCCATTACAATCTTTGCAACCATTGTTTTCAGCAACCACAACCATCATACCCAATTTTTTAGTCAATTATCTTTTAAATTTTAAGATTTTTTTAGATATTTAATATTCATCCACATATTCGCCGTTTCTGACACTGCTTTCCTCTGTACAAACCTAAGAATCCGCAGGAATCATGTTCTTTCTGCTGGAAGAATGTTGCATTTGTTTTTTAATGTGTCTTAGTGGAGGCTGCTGAATGTCTTTACTTCAACTGAGGTTTTCGAAGATTTTTTCTCAGCTGCGATGCTGCAGCTTGATGGCATTTTCTTTCAACGAAGATGCATCTATCATTTCTGCCCATCCCGGTTTGTTATGCGACTTCCCCTCTGGCTGCTTCTAATATTTTTGTCTTTTTCACTGGTTTTCAGCAGTTTGAGTTGGTATGCCATGATGTGGACTTAACTTTATCCCGCTTGTGATTTCTCAGACCTCTTTGATGTATGCGTTTATGGTTTCCATCAAATGAGGAAGGCTTTTGGACATGATTTCTTCATATTGTTTCTGTCAACCTTCCCTTTCTGGGACATAAATCGCATGTGTTTTAGACCAGGGCACATTGTTCCCTAGGTCCCTCAGGGACCACTCACGTTCTGCTCAGCTCTGGTGCTCTCTATGCTTCAGTTGAGAAAGTTCTCAGCCTCTGACTTTTCTTTCACTGTGTCAGTTTTGTCCAAAGCCTTCCAGTAAGTTCTTTATTTCATAGACTACCTTTTAGAATCTCAGATTACCACTTGATTCTTCTTTATTGTTTTCATATTTCTCTTAATTATGACCATGTTTTCTTTTAAACCCTTTAATTTATTGACAGTAGCTGTTTTAAAATTCTTATCTACTCTCTGTAGATCATCTCAGCCTTTTTCTGAGCCTACTGTTCTCTCCTAGCTATACCTTACATGCTGCTACTACTAACCTGCCTGTGTGTTAACTGTTGATTAGATGCTGGCTACTGTGTTGTAGTGTTGAATCCTCTCCTGCAAAGCAGTTGATTTACTTGCAAGTCAGTTTCATCATCTTGACATTTGTCTTCAAACCCCCTGGGCAGGTGTAAGACAGCCTTCCCTGTGGCTCATCCAGCCTTGCTTATAGGATGTATCACTGGGGTCTCTGCTGCATGCCTGGCTTCCCACAAGGTCTCTCTACATGGGTTCATCAGAACTCAAGCCTCCCAAACCTGCGTGAGCTGCGGTGACTACCTGGACTGCTGGTCGTCCTCTCCCTGGCCTCATGGAGGCTTTTGCATGCCTGTGAGCACGGTGGTTGGCTGACTCGCAGGGACCAAGGCAGAGTCCTGCAGCTCCTTGCTTGTGTGCGTCCTTCTGTATGGTGAGCATCAGCCCCTCAACCTGCCTAACTTCAAGCTCTGCCCCCCTGGGACTCCCTCCCTGTGTGGGTTTGCTAAACACCTCCACACAGAGTGCCAAGGCTGTCACAACTCTGTTTGTTGCCCTCCTCTCTAAGTCAAGAGTCCTGCAGTGCCTGTAGCTACATGTCATACAACAGTTGCTTCATCTGTTTTGTTCAAAATCCAGTTGTTTGTGTTGGCAGTGGAGTTTCCAGCACCACTTCCTCCCTCTTGTCCTGAGGCAGAAGTCACTGGTGGAGTTTTAACCTTGAAAACCATCATCCCTGGAATGTGAAGTCAGAGCTAGGAGGCAGGATAGGATGGCGTGGGCTTGGGCCTTGCTTCTGGGGATAAAGGAGGGCGGAGGTGATATTGTGCGGCTGCCACTCCCGTGTACAGTCCTGTGACACCCTGAGTCCTCCTCTCACCAGCTCTGCTCCTCGCAGTGGAAGGAAGTGAATATCTGGGAGTATGATCCCAAGTGTTTTCAGGGAAGCAGGCAGGATGGAGGTACTGGCGAGGGCGCCAGGGTGGACACGTCCTCGGTGATGGGTGTTTAAAGAAGGGAACATGGGGTGGACACCAAGCTACGTTGTTCAGGTCAGTTCTCAGTTGGGAGCCAGACCCAGCGGCTGTGTCCCGATTATCCTTTTAAACATTCCCACTGCCGCCAAGAAATCCTGTGACCACACAGATGCGTGCCCCCCTCCAATGCCCAGCCTGACTTTGTTCACAGGAGTTGAGTGGGTGATTGTATGTGAAAAGCCTTTCCTGGCCCTGGCCAAGAACCCGCGTCTGCAGAGACTCAGAACAGGATGAGGGTCCTCTCAGAGCTCGGCAAACATTACTAACCACACCTTGTATTTGTTTTCAGACCAGAGGCTTGTCACTTCTTGGACCACCTTTCCCTCACTATCTTTCTTTTTTTTTCTCATTTTTTACATTTTCAGTCTAAATGCTTATACTGTTTTAAATGCTTATACTGTTTTTACTTCTCATTCATCCTTGGAAATGAGAAACCACCAGGATACGTGTGGGCTGCATCTCGCTTCTACAATCTGTCCTGGACCCTTTCCTCTGAGGCCCAGGGCTGCTTTTGCTTCATCAGTTTCAGTTCTTTTTATATCATTCCTTTCCTGGAAAGTTGATCAAGAAGCCATTGACTTTGCTCAATCTGTATCATTTCACTCATCAGTTCTCCCTTTTCTGTACCATATTCAGGCAGGATTTCTCAAGTCAGTTTTCTAAATCACTAATTCAGATTTCAGCAGTCTGCATTCTGCTTTTCACTTGTTACAATTTTTCCTATTGTGTTCCTTGTTACATGAGGACGCAGATGAATAAATGTCCTTTACTGATCAGGATCCTTTCAAATTAGCCGAGGTTTCTCTGGGTGCCTCTCCCTGCACCAGGCCTTCTAGGGTCTCAGAGGAGCCGTGAGTGGCCAGAAGGTGAAACTGTGCCTCAGTGCATGTGCAGATCAGATTGAACCTGGACAAGGTAGTCGAGCAGGCCTATCACAGGTAGACTCTCTGGGCAAGTCGGCACCCCCAGTAAGCCACCAGGCTGCCTTGCTCAGTCTCGCAGGTACCAGTGTCTGTCGTCTAGTGGTACAAGAGTTGATGGAGTGAGTGTGTGACCCAGACAGATCTCTCAGGGGTATAGTTGGGTGCTGGCACCTCTCCCAGAAGCCAGCAGAGGATAGGGCCTCACAGAGCAAGAGGGCCCTTCAGGTGGAGAGTGGTAGGAGGGCGGCAGCCTGGTACCCGTCGGCGACCTGAAGGACCCGGGTATGGACCAGCCCTGAGGGGCAGGTGTGAAGTCAGGCAGGTGGTTCTCCACGTGCCCTGTGCCCCATTCACCTTCTTGGCACACAAGGAGTATCCTGGCTAAGCCAGAGGGGAGCTTCTGGAACCATGCCTCCTTGAGGTCTGTGGGGAATGTGCGCAGGAGCTGCTTGTTCCTCCATCCCACTCTTGCTGCGTCTTCACTGGAGCCCTGAGGGACAGTGGCATGTCCAGTGGGAGGACTGCCGTGGGCGTGGGCCCCCGCAGCTTTGGCAGTCATCTCAGCTGTGAGGCAGTGAAGGATCAGAGGTGGTCTGTTACCTCTTGGTCCCAGACAGCAGCCCCACAGAGGAGTGGCTCATCCTTGCCCTGATCTCCACTGCACAGCAGGCCTTAGCCACATGGCAGAGCCACAGAGAGGGGGAGTCCCGATGCAGTGTCCCAGCCATCCACTGAGCCATGCCAGACAGTGTGAGGCATTTACCAGCAGGTGCAGAGCCACCAGGCAGCCAGAATATGAACAGCCAAAATCCCAGAAAGAGGGGCATAGAGGGAGCAGCCGAGCTTCTGTGACATTGTCCCTGCAAGTTGCTGACACAGCTAGGAGACTGAGGAACTGAGTGGGCACAGAGGTCTGCAGAGACAAAAACTGGAGGTCAGACCGCAGGAGGAAGGATAGTGAGAGGGATGCTGGCCTAGGGATGCTGTCGAGCTTGGCCCAGGCCAACCACAAATGGGTGTGAAGGAGGCTGGAGCAGCCACAGGACCCTGGGCATCCGCCACTGAAGGGCCCGGCCCCATGGTGGAATAGGGGCTGGGGTGGGGGCCTCAGTGGGGGGCTCTGAGCCTCCCCGCCTGTCAGCACCATAGTTCCTGTGACAGCTGCATAGTTCCTGTGACAGTATAGGCATTCGTCTTGCAGGCCGTCAGGAGCCAGTGGCACTCAGCAGACTTCAGGAAGAAGCCTGTCTGCCCAAAGCAGTCACGTCAGCTCAAACTTGAGGCCTGGGGTCCCCGACGGCTGAGTGGAGCTGGTGGGAGAGACCACTAGCCCAGGGCGGGTGCAGGCTGGGCCATGTTTTGGCACAAGGGTTTGTTAACATCACAGACAGAGAAGAATAAGAAATAATTATTTTTTGGCTCAGAGCCAGGAAAACTATTTTCCAAATTAATCCAGGGAGAACTGTGAATCCACAATCTCTCCTGTCACACATCATAAAACTCTGTCGTGATCCTGAGAACTGACAAGACCCATCGAAAACCTGGCTCCTCCCTCAGACCCTCGTTAGGCCAGGATCAAGAGCAGCTTTAATTAAAATTCAGAAACTGAGGGGCTGTGGCATCAGCCAAGTTTTGCTCAGCCTCAGAGAAGAGGTGAGGCAACTCGAGGCGGGGCCACACAGAGATGACGGCGTCATGCCTGGTATCCAAGAAGATGTGCCCCAGGTGGAAGTGGGGTGGCCCCTCCTTTCTGTGTCTGTCATCTTACCTCCTTCCTCAGTGCCTCATCAGCTGTCATGCTCCCTCTCTCCACATTTTTCTGAAACAGCAACACCAGACCAGGCCATCTGCTCTCCGGGACCTGTAGATGACACCTGTCAAGTCACCTGGACAGGGAGAGGACGGCTCTGCCCTTTAGTGACAATTGGCTTGTTACCACCTTTTCTTTCAGAAATGTTCCCATTTGGTTAGATGTGCAGATACAGTTACATGTTGAACTTCATGAAATTCTCTTTTTATGCCTCTTGTTTCTTTGGCGATTTTACCATTTTCATTGTGAGTTTTGTTTATTTGCTTGTTTCATCTTTTTCCCAAAGTCCCTCCTAAAGCGCATCTATCTGGCTGTTCTTCTCACGTGGCACTTGCCTGTGTTCTGCCTCTCGGGCTCCGCTCAGTCTGTCTTTCCCTCAGTGTGTGTGCGTCGCTGACTGCAGCACCTCCTCTGGCTCCAGGCTCGTTTCCTCTTTCCTGAGGCCCAGGTTTGAGGCAGCTCACCTCCCTGCAAACACTGTAACTGTGCCCACCACAGACCTGCCCACGCTCACCTTGAACCCTTGACTTCATTCCCCTCGCAGCCTGGTCATCCCAGGCTCCTGCTCCTCCGCTAATCCTGGCAGGCACGGCCACTTCCCACCCTTCCCAGGACTCGCACTGCATCCTGGCCCCGCTCACCCTCACGTCTTCCTCTCCTGGGCTGGGTCCTGGGCCTGAGAGGGAGCCAGCTGGCTTGATTCCACACTGAGTCTGCATAGGAGAGGAGTTCTGAATCTCAACTCACATTGCATGTGGAAAACTAACTCGAATGGATCAGAGAACTGGACATCACAAATAGACCTACAAATATTTTAGAGCAGGAGTCCCCAAGCCCCAGGCCGCAGACCTGTACCAGTCCGTGGCCTATTAAGAACCAGGCCACACTGCAGCAGATGAGAGGCGAGCGAGAGAGCGAAGCTTCATCTGTATTTGCAACCACTCCCCAGCACTAGATCACCACCTCAGCTCCACCTCAGATCATCAGGCATTAGATTTTCATAGGAGCACCGGTCCCTGGTGCCAAAAAGGTTGGGGATTGCTGTCTTAGAAGATCTTTATAATGTTAGGTTAAGCAAAGATTTCTTAGAGGGGACAAAAAAGCTCTAATTGTAAAGTTTTTAAATATTGGTAACTTAGACTTCATGAAAATGAGAAACTTCACCTCTTCCAAAGACAACATAACAAAAATGAAAAGGCAGGCCACCAGCTGGCAGGAAATAATTGCCATATATGCATATCTGACAAAGGACTTACAACCCAAGGAATTAGCCAATTGTTTTTTTGATGGGAAAAAAAGTTGAACAAATGCTGTACAGAGAATGCGTGAAGTCCAGCAAGCACGGGAAAAGACCCTCAAGGTCACTGCTGACAGGGAATGACAGGTAAGATCAGTGAGCTTCTCAGTTCTGGACATAGGGCTGAGGCGCCCAGACCACCACTTGGCAAATGGCCATTCCTTTAAAAGTCAGTGTACCACCACCACATGACCCCAAACTAGTCAACGCCTGTGGGTAAATATTCATGGAAACTTGACTCATGGTACCCAAGACCTGGGTACACCCAGTACTCACCACGGGACAGGTAGATGCTCACATATGTCCCTCCGCAGGGTGTGAGATGCCCTGAGGCCCAGGAGTGCAGGTCTCAGAATCTGGAGCTGAGCCAGGGGAGCCGACACCATGTGCTGGAACAGGCGGAACAACAGGGCATAACAGAAGTCAGTTCAGAGGTTACAGAGTGGGGGATGGGGTGGACACAAACAGGCATCAAGGAACTTTCTGGGGGCAGAAGTTCTAGATTTTGTGGTGATTTACACAGGAGTAAATATGTCAAAAGCTGTTGAACCATACATATGCTAAAAATGAGTACATTTTATCACTGTATCAATAAAACTGACTTAAAAAGAATAGAGACTTCCCATATCTGTGTCACATCGATTCCTAAATCCTGTTCCTGCCACGTCTCCAGCATCCTGTGTTTCCACTGTGAGAATGTTCACGTGGTCATGTCGCTCCTCCTCTATTGTCACTGTCCATGTCTTGTGATCTTGCATTTTGAGGATGCCCATTGATCGCCCGTGAGCTCATATTACAGGGGCATTAGCCTGGCCTGGGGGCGTCCCCGGTGGGCCAAGGCCTCCTGCCACCACAGTGGCAGAACTGCTTTTAGGGGAGCCACCGCCCTTGCAATCTGGGCTTTCCAGAGGTCAGGGGTTACACCCTAACACAGAGGCCAACTAGACCCGAGGCCTCCCCACCTCCTAGCCGATCCCTGCTCTGGTCCTTTGGAGTCCTCCTCGCTCAGGAAGCTCTGTGCTCAGCAGGCTCTGTTGGTCTCTGGGGGCTTGGAAACTGCAGGCCTCTGTCTGGTGTACGTGGGCAGGGCGTAGACCAAGCAGCCTCCCCTCAAGTGAATACTGCCCATTACCCACCACCCAACAACAGGGCATAATCAGGCCAAAGGTGTTATTTTTAAGTCACTAAAACAACTTACAAAATGTACAGTTGCAAGAAGGCACTGTCCAGAAATTCTGGCTGGGATGTAGCTCCAGGACGCAGTCCTGTGACAGGCTGGGTGTGTGGGAAATCCTCATGCTGTCAGCACCTCGTCTGTTCATGACCTTAGTTCCTACAGCTGAGAGTCTCAGTCCCTTTAGGGGTGATTCTGATTGGAAAGCGTCTGTAGATCACTGAGTTAGCACCGAGGCCTCAGAGGTGAGCCCAGCGGGCCCAGGGGACAAGGCAGCCTTGCCTCCCCGGTCACCATTTTCTCGGTGGGATTTTTTAGGCCTGTGAGTTTCTCACATGAGCTTCCTTGACCCTGCATCATCCAGGCTTACCCCAGACCCTGCAGCAGAAGCAGCTGGGCAGCTTGAGGCCTCTGAGGAAGGGCAGTGACTGGCTTCTCAGACAGCCGTCCCACAGACAGCCCTGGACTGGCCCTGTCCTTGTGGCTGCTGTGAAAGTTCAAGAAGATGGGCTCCATCTAAGCTGTGTCCAAGGGTGGGTCACAGGCTGCCAGGATCTTGCCACGCCCTCCCAGCAGATGCCCAGGCCCAGGAGCAGCCTCGTGCATGGTCACTCAGGCATGGAGGACAGGGCAACAGACGGTACATGCACCACGGCCCTCCCCAACCCTGATTAGGAGAGCAGCAAAGCCTCACCCACCTCTTGCTTGACCTGGGCACAGTCCTGGATATCCAGGGACCATGGGACTCCAGATGCTCCCATTTCTGGTGGCAGGGTCCAAGGGGCCCGTATTCCTGAGGCTACCCGGGGCCTGTATTGATTAACAATCACCATAACACCTGCCCCAAACCACGGCATTGAACAACACAAATTTGTTATCTCACAGTTCTGTAGGTCAGAAATCTGGGCGGCCTTGACTGTGGCCTCAAGAAGAGTCTTAGAGGCTAAAATCAAGGTGTCGGCAAGCTGGAGGCCCTGGGGAGAATTCAGCTCCAAGATCGTTCAGGGCATGGACATTTTGGTAGCAGGTCTGAGGGAGGCTAGGTGTGTGGCCTGTGAGGAGAAACAGGGCCTGGACCGTGGCCTCCTGCCACCCTGGTCCCTTGGGAATTGGCACAGGTACCCACATGTGCTTCTGGGAAGAAACTAGAAACCCTTGGCCCCAGAGCCTCCAGATGTGGAATCCATGCATCACTGCAGAGTTGCTGGGTCCTGGTGGAGCAGGTGAAACGTGGGCAGCTGAAGGGGATGGCCGGGCTACCACCCACTAGAGCACCCCAAGTGCTGGGCAGAGTCTGCACAGACAGCTGTCCTTGGTCTGTATTCAGCTTGGGTCTGAGGCGCTGCTCCATCCCGTAGGTGGTCCTTATCATCAGTGGGAATCTGAGCTTCCTGAACTGGCTGACCATCATACCCAGTGTCGCCTGCTTCGATGACACCACCTTGGGGTTCTTATTTCCTTCTGGGCCTGGCAGCCTCAAGGACCAAGTCTTGAAGATGCAGAAGGAGAAAGCCCGAGGGGCCTGGCCCACACTGAGATACGGTGGGTAGACACCTGCAGGCATGGATAGAAGGCCTTTTATCCCTGGACCCAGAAAGGCTGACCCATAAGGTGCTGACTCATTTTTAGCAAGTGACAGCCAGACCCACCCCACAAGGGCAGCTGTTGTGACTCAGTTTCCACATCAGCTTTGGAAGGTGTTCTTGGGTCAGGGAGAAGGAGGCTGTGGAGAAAGGCCCCTTCCCAGGTCGGAGGGCCAGTGGCACCTCCCTTGGCTTCTGTGAGCCCAGAGGGGCCAGACAGAGGCCAGGGTTTGGGGGGCTGACTGAGGAGCTGGGGATGGCCTCAGCTCTTCCCTATGGTCTTCCCTGTGGTCGGGGGCCAGGCCTCGGGGGGCAGAAGCTTACCTGCTGTCTCTCCCTCTCCAGGCCCAGGCTGCATGGTACGGCAGACAGTCAACCTGGCACTAGGAGTCCTGGTCGCCTGGCTCAGCATCCCCGTGGTCCTCAACTTGCTGAGCCCCAAGCAGGTCATGAATAGCTCCTTCAACCCCCTCAGAATCGTCAACACATATGGAGCCTTTGGAAGGTACCTCACGTAGCTGGGGTTCCCGTCTCAGCCACCTTTCTGGCCCAGGTGTGGTCTGTCCTCTTCCTGCCCACCACGTAGTCACACGGATCCCTGAGGGAGACCCAGCCCTGACCAGCCAGGCAGGTACTCTTGGTCCAGAACAGGTCTGCTTTCTGTCCCCCCGGGGCCACCATGACCCCATGGGGGAAGATGTGGAGGGAGAGGCTGGCCCCCACCTGCTCCTTCTCCACCTGCATTCACATCCCTAGCCTTGCCCTGGTCTGCTCAGGACAGAGCCAGGTGGAGAAGCACAGGCACTGCCTACAGGTGCTGGGGGCCCAGCCTGCCCTGACTCGGTCTCTCCAACAGCATCACCAGGGAGCGCACAGAAGTCATCCTCCAGGGCACGGCCAGCCCCAACGCCAGCGCACCCAATGCTGTGTGGGAAGACTACGAGTTCAAGTGCAAGCCGGGTGACCTAAGGAGACGGCCATGCCTTATCTCCCCCTACCACCACCGCCTCGACTGGCTCATGTGGTTCACGGCCTTCCAGGTAAGGGCACTCTCTTCCCTCCACCCCCAGTCCACTACCCTCCTCACCCTACATGTCTAGATGCTCATGTTAGACACAGGCTCTGGTCACTCCAGTGTCCCCAAGGCTGTGGTGCCTTCAGTGGAAACAGCTGGGGCCCCAGAAACACCTGCCTCAGGGCTGGTGGTGGAGGCAGATAGGTGTGAGATCAGACACCACTGGAAATGATGTCATAGCCCACATGACACTCAGACATGGGCACCCGTGCAGCCCCTACTCTGACCAACCTTATATAACTCACCTGGGCCCTTGCAGACTTGGGAGGTCAGGCTAAGGACTCCGGGTGTTGAGGTATCAACTGTGGAGCAGTTTCCTATACTCCTGGCACCAGCCCTCAAGGCAGAACTCACTGCTCAGCCACTAAGAACATGCTAGCCAAGGCCCAGGGCCCAGATCTGAGGCCAGGCAATAGCGTATGACTACACTCTCCCAGGTTCCTGCCATCCCAGGGTCTGGGTCTTCCTCCTGGAGCAGCCTGGGCCCAGGTGAGCATCTGACTGTGCTATGGTCCAAGGCCAGGCTTCCTTTCTATGCATCCACCACACACATAGATTCTGCCTCTGGACAATAGGGGTTCCCCATGTTGCTCAGACCCCTGCTGCATCCCAGGGGCCTCCCTCAGACACCCTCACACGAGGATTTCTGGGTGCCGAGGACCAAGATTCCACAGCCAGCTTCTCAAAGCACCCCCACCAGAAATGACAAGATAGGCAACACCAGGGCAGCTGATGTCCATGGAGTGTTTGCTCAGGCCAGAGGAAGGCTGGAAGCTCCTTGTCCTCCCGCTGACCCACCTCACCCATAAGGACAGCCTCAGGAAGGCTCCATCACTTGCCTGAGAGCCCATGGCTGACAGATGACAAAGCCAAGAGGTGAGCTGGCACAACACATCCCCATGCCTGCTGCATTCAAGTTACCCAAAGACAGGACAGCAGGGCGGGGAGCCAGCACATGAATGAACAGTTTACAGATATCTGGCCAACAGGTGAAAACGGAAGCCAGTAGCCCCTCTGGAGGGGAACACAAACCCCAGGGCAGCCCACCATCTAGGAGAAGCCGAGCACCGACCAGAAATGCCCAGGACAACAGACTGATGTAGGGAGTGACCGGGCAGAACCTCTGGAGGGAGGGAGCAAGAAAGAAGGGAGCACAGTCTCCCCTGGGGGCCACACCCCCACAGTTCCAGCCCACCATTGGGCTCCAGTGGCTCTCCGAGCATCCAGGCAGCCCTCCTATTCCTAGCACCCCTCCTGTTCTTGCCCTCAGACCTACGAGCAACACGAATGGATCATCCACCTGGCAGGCAAGCTCCTGGCCAATGACGCTGAGGCCCTGTCCTTGCTGGCCCTCAACCCCTTTGCAGACAGGGCCCCCCCAAGGTAAGATCCCTCCCAGATGGGACCCCCACCAACTATGGCCTCAGCTGCCTCTGAGAGTTTCTCCCCCAAATGCAGAATATGCTCTGAGGGCTGGGCTCCCAATCCCTGGAAACGTACTGGGTACAGAGGGCTGCACTGCTTACCTGCTGAAGGGACACGGGCTCCTGAGGAAGGACAGCATGTCCTGCCCTCCAGCCCCGGTGGGCTCCAGATGCTTGCAGCTGAGCACTCGGCCTTCAGTGGGGCTAGACACCATGGAGTCTCTGGCTGCCCTGAGTCATCTGCTCTGGGATCTAGTTGATGGGGCTCCTCATAGAACCCTCTGGAGCAGCCTTACCCCAGCAAAGAGCACCTAGGTGGATACACAGCCCCTCAGTACAGACCCAGAGCCTGAACCTCAGGCTCCCCTGAGAAGCTGCGTGTCAGTGGGCACAGGCCACTGCCCTGGACAAAGGCTGCAGGCTGATGCCCACCCTCCCTGCAGGTGGGTCAGGGGAGAGCACTACAGGTACAAATTCAGCCGCCCTGGGGGCCCTCACGCTGCCGATGGAAAGTGGTGGATCCGGAAGAGAATCGGCCCCTACTTCCCTCCACTCAGCCTCCGGGACTTGAAGGGCTACTTTCAGTCACGGGAGTGGCCGTACCCAGAACCGGAATAGAGGGCCCAAGGCCTATGCACCAAGAAATAAAGTGAGAAGACCTTGGCACGCCAGCACCACTGCCCGCACCTGGACGTCCAGGAAAGCAAGACCGGAGAGGAGAGGGGGGCCGTTGGGGGTCTGCTAGGGTCCCAGGTGGCCATCTGCGCTTTCCTCATCTCTCACAGTTGGTCTCCAGACAACCCACAAAGCCACTGTGCCTCCCCACCCCTAGTCATCTCTCTCATAACCAGGCCCTCAGACACCAGTGTCCCAAGGGAGACCCCAGCTCTGGTTGGTCCGGGACCACCAGCACTCACTGCTCCTCCCATTGGCCATTCCTGGCCTGAGGACCACTCGGGGGCCTCGGCACCTGGGGTGCTGGTCCACAGCCAGCCCAACACCCCCAGCAGCCAAGCCCCCATTTTGTGTGCCTGGTGTGGCTGTGAGGAAACCCTTACTCCTCGCCTCTGCACCCCCAGGGAGGCTCCGCCACCGCACCCAGATAGACCAAGAGGGGTAGAGTCCAAGGCTTCTAGTCCTCCCCTCATGCCCGCCCCCTCCTCAGAGCCCCTCTGGCCTGGCCTGGGCCTTGCATTCTTCTCCAGTGACCAACATCCACAGGCATGGACAGAAGCCCTTTGTCCACCCAAAGGGCCCTGAGCAAGGCGGTGCCTCTTGCTCCTTTGTGACCACATTCCCTTAAGTGCATACCACAGAGCCTCCTGCTCTCTGAGCTGCTGGGGAGGGGGATGGCAGCGTGCTTAGCTCCCGCCTGGGTGCTAGGGCAGCAGGGGTCCCCGTGATGGTGATTCTGAAGTCCAGTTGTCAGAAGTTAAACTGAATTGTTTGTTGCTTGGCAATCTTGGGGCCCCACTGCAATGAGATCTGGGGTGCAGCCCAGAATCTTCACTACCTAATATGAGCTGTGAGTGGACCCGTGGTGTCCCTCCAGACAAACAGCTAAGTACAGGTGGCATAGCCCCAGTCCTGGTCAGCCAGATCAAGGGGTCCTGGGGGCCTTGGAACCAGCCCCACCCAGGAGGCAGCAGGCCAGGGGGTCCTCCCTTCTCCCCTGGCTTGGCCAGCACTGGCTAGAGTGGCCACCCACTCCTTCCTCCCACCCCACCCCCAACTGTCCAGGGTGCCTTGCCGCACTGTGGAGGGTCCCAGTGGGAACGAGGTGGTTCAGGCCAAGAGGCCAGGATGAGGTGGGCACAAGCGCGGGTCTGTGTGGAGCGTCCCCCATCCGCCTGGGGGGCGAGCCCAGGAGCCAACAGAGAGGCCGTGTTCCCGCTCGCAGGGAAACAGGCTCCCTGTGTCTGTGGTGGGACAGACGGGGCCTCAGACAGGGAGCCTGGAGCCAGCAAGTCTGCCCATGGCAGCCAACCACCGGCTGCTGTGCCTGGGCAGCCCTTCCTGGGGGGCCGTCCTGGGGGCTCTGCCGATTAGTGGGGGCACCTGGGAGCCTGAGGAGACCCTGGGCCTTAACTCCAGGTGGCACTCTATACCTCCCGCCAAGAACTGTGGGTGGCCTCTCTTCCAGGAGCCATGGTGGGTCCCCACACACACCCTAGCCCTTCTCACCCACCTCTGGGCTCACTGCCACCTAAGGCCGGGCAGGGGAGACCTCTGGGACCCTGCTCCCCTGATTGTGGGTTCCTCTCTGAGCTCCATCTGGCCATACCCCACAAGCGTCTGTGACTCCCTAAGATACTCATCACAAGTGATGTTTAGGTCACGGGCAAGATGACACTGGGTCCCCTTGGATCAGAGGCACCTCAGGAATCAGGCAGTCCCACACCCATCCTGGGACAGGACAAATATCCACTCACCTAGGGACATCACAGATGACCCCAGGTACAGGTTGTGAGGGCATAGTGGTCAGAGTGAGGCCTTGCCCTCTGACACAGGAAGTCTCATCAGACCTGCTCCTTCCGCAGCCCCTCATACTTCCAGAAGCTTGAGTGACCCCTGACACCCACCATCCATCAGAAGCCTTTGGAGCCTGTGCTGAGGCCACACCTTCCTGTCAGAGGGAGTCAGACTACACCTTTCCTCCACTCAGAGTACTCCCATGGCCATGCCTCCCTGAGCATGAACATGGGGGTCACTGCCCATCACCCCAGCCACACCCTGCATCCTCTCCATACTCACCAGCTTGTCAGGCCTTGGTGCCCATGCCCCTCAGGGCCATCTTGCCCTGCCTTTACTGGGCCCCAGGTTGTTCCTGGTCGTGTTCCGAGCTACTGGGGAGCTCAGCCTGGCCCCCAGTGCCAAGTGGCACCCGATACAGGTATGTAGGATAAATTGTCTGTTTGATGACAGAGAAGGACCTAAACACTATTCACATCTGCTCTGCCTGACACTTCCCTCTCTCCAGCCTCATGAGAATCTGCTATTTGTTGGACAGCCCGAGAGAAACTTGCAGAGGGGAGGGAGGTTCAGGGACATGAGGCAGAGGCATTTGCGCACCTTCCCTCCAAAAAGCTGAGTCTGAGTGAATGGGGGCCCATTCTTCCTCCCTTGCTCTCCCGAATTGTCCATCTGGGGCCCACGGGTAAGGGCTCTCTACCCTACTTCATAGGAAGCACAGGCATCTGTTGAAAACTGAATGTACATCACACTCACATGAACATGCCAGAGCTGCCACATTCAACTTCTAAAACCTAAGAGTAAGTCCAGGATCCTTGGGAGGGGCACAGGGGTTGTCTCAGACAACAGGACAGATGCCCTGCTCTCGGGGTGGGACCTGACCCTAGGAAGGGACCACCCTAAAGGGGGGATAATCAGGGGATGGCGGGCACCTAGCCTGTGAGGAGCTTGGAATTAACACATTCCTATTCCACCTGCTCTCTCCTGAGCCCACACCCCCTGGGGGCTTCTTCCCATGCAGAGCATTATGCCCCCATGGCTGTCACATGTCTAGATGCCCAAGCCACCATTATACCCAGGTCCTGGGCAGTACCCTCTAAAGCTGCTGAGCTCATCCCTGAGGCCATGCCACATTCTAGAAAGTTTCTTAGTCTAGGGGATACCCAGGCATACACCAAGACCTCTGCCCCATCACCCACTGCCACCTTGAGGTAACCCCAACTCTCCACCTTGGGGGCCGCACCTTGCTGAGCCAGCCCTAGGCTTGACCTGAAGAGTTGGAGCCAAGAGGTCATGCTCTACTGGAAAATACCTGGAATGGAAAGACCACCTGTGCCACTGCCTGTTCCCAGGGACTTGGGACTCTAGACACCCAGGCACTGTCCACTGGGCCTGGCTGTTGGCCCATCCCGAGCAGCAGGCTCAGCCAGGGGCCTGTCTCCAGGGAGGACTCACGCCCTGCTTCCCTTCTTGCTCCAGCAACCAGGCAAGGGGCGCAGGTCGTTGCACATAAGACAGGTTGTGTGTGAGCCTTCACCAAGCCGAAGGGGCTCTTGGCGTCTTCTGTGCTGAGAGGTTTTTTCCACTCACTACAAGATGATTAAGTGCATTTTTGGCACCTTCTAAGGCCAAGCACATACTCCTCTCAACCTTGTTCAGAGAGACATCCATCCTGAGGGACAATTCCAAAGCCATTAAGTAAGGTGGAACTCAACATATCAGCAAATTGACCTTTAAAACTACTAATCAGCAAAACTGAGAAACTTTTAGCTTGCCTGACAAAGAAAAGACAAATAATTCAGGAAAGGAAATGGCATTCCTACTGATCTTACAGAAATAAAAAAGGATATAACAGGGTACTGTGAGCAACTATGCCTACAGGAAATGGACAGATTCCTTGAGATACACAAACTGCTAAGAATGACTCAGAAAAAATAGAAAACTTGAAAGGATCTATAACAGGTAGAGATTGAATCAGTAATCAAAAACCTCCCAACAGAGAAAAATACTGGACCAGATGGATTCATTACTGAATTCTACCAAGAATTTAAAGCATTAATATTGATCCTTCCCAAACTCCAATATCTTTAATGAATACAGATGCAAAAATCCTCAACAAAATACTAGCAAAACAAATCTAACAGCATATTAAAGGGAATATACACCATGACCAAGTGGGATTTATCCCAGGAATGTCAGAATGGTTGAACATAAAATCAGTACAATACACCACATAAACAGAATGTGGCGGGGGGGAGGGGGGACACCAGCTGATCATCTCACCTGATGCAGAAAAGGCATTTGACAAAAATCTAACATCCTTTCATGATTAAAAAAAAAAAACTGGGACTAGAAGAGAATTTCCTCAACATAAGAAAAGGCATTTGTGGGAGTGGCACCGTAGTGTAGTGGTTAGTACATCTCCTTTACACATAGGAAATCCTGGGTTTGCACCCCAGGTGAAGCCACAAACCATACCCTGGTGCACCAGCCCCTGCCCCCCTCCGCACCAAGTGTGCAGGAGGGGTGGGGGCACCAAGCCTGAGGTGCATGCCACAAGTGTGTGGGAGGAGACGCCCCGCCTTCAGAGATTCAGTTCTTAAGGGGGAAAAACGGCAACATCCATAGGTCAGGGGTGGAAGTGGAGGGTGGGGAATTAAAGAGGGGGAAAAAAAGGCACTTGTGAAAACCCACAGCTACCATCACACTTAATGGTGAAAGACTGAAAGACTTCCTCTGAGATCAGGAACAAGGATGCCGACTTTCACCACTGCTATTCATCAGAAATAAAACTATTTCTATTCACAGATGACATGATCCTATGTACAGTCAAGCACTACTTAACAACAGGGATACTTTCTGAGAAATGAGTCATCTGGCAATTTTGTCATTGTGTGGACATGACAGAGTGCACTTACACAAACCTAGATGGTACAGCCTAGCACACACCTGGGCTCTATGGTGTAGCCTACTGCTCCTGGGCCACAAGCCTGTAGCATGTTGTACAGAACAACCAGGGATTAAGTCAAGCACGAGAGAAAATGATGCAAGAAAGAGACATGATAAACACAAGATACATGAAGCTGCTGCCAGTGTGACACAGCATATTGTTTTACAGCCAACTTTTTATAAGTAGAAAGAATACACTAAATACATAAACCAGTAAATAGTCATTTATTATTATCAAGTATTATGTACTGTATGTAATTGTATCTGCTATACTTTTATGTGCCTGGCAGCACAGGTTCCTTTACACCAGCATCACAACACGTGAGTACTGTTGCACTACATCACTAGGTGATAGCAATTTTTCAGCTCCATTATAAACTTATAGGTCGACGATCATATATGCAATTTGTATAGAAAATTCCAGTGATCCACAAAAACACTATGGAACTAATTGAGCAAAGTTTCAGGGTACAAGATCAACACACAGAAAAATGTGTTTCTATACATCAGCAATGAACAATTTGAAAAACTAAAGAAACAATTCCATTCACAATAGCATCCAAAGGAATAAAATACTTAACAATAAATCTAACCAAGGTGAAAGACCTGTACACCAAAAATGATGAAACATTGCAAAAAGAAATTAAAGACTTAAATAAATGAAAAGGCATCTGTATTCATGGATTGGACAGCTTGATATTGTTAAGATGATAGTACTACTCAAAGTCATCTACAAAGCTGATGAAATCTCTATCAAAATTCCAATGCCCTTTTTTATAGAAATGTAACAGCCAGTCTTCAGATTCATATGGAAATGCAAGGGGCCCCAAATAATGAAAACAATTTTGATAAAAAAGGAGAAAGTTGAAGGATTTGCTTCCTGATTTAAAAACTTAGTACAAAGTTGCAGTAATCAAAACAGTGTGGTACTTGGCATAAGGATGGACATATAGACCAACGGAATAGAATGGAGATCCTAAAAATAAACCTTTACCCATATGGTCAAATGATTTTTGACAAAAATGTCAAAACAATTCAATGGGAAAAGGACAGTCTTTTCTACAAATAATGCTGGGAAAAATGGATATATACACTAAAGAATGAAGTTGTGCCCTTACCTCACACTGTATTCAAAAATTATCTCAAAATGGATGAAAGACCTAAACATAAGAGCTAACTATTAAAACTCTTAGAAGAAAATATAGGTAAATATTTATGACCTTGGATTTGGCAGTGGATTCTTAGATAAAATGCCAAAGGCAGGAGCAACAAAAGAAAAATTAGACTTAATCAAAATTTAAAACTTTTTTTACATCTAAAGACATTATAAAGAAAATGAAAAGACAACCAACAGAATGGGAGAAAATATTTGCAAGTCATATATCTGATAAGAGTCTGGTGTCCAGAATATATAAGGAACTCTTAAAACCAAGCAACAAAAAAAACAAACACCCCAGTTCAAAAGGACTTGAATAGGCATTTTTCCAAGAAAAATAGCCAGCAAGCACATAAAAAGATGCTCAACATCCTTAGTCATTAGAGAAATGCACATGAAAACACAATGAGGTACCAGTTCATACCCACCAGGATGGCAATATATTTTTTTTTAAGGGAATAAATTCTGGTGAGGACATACACTGCAGGTGAGAATGCAAAATGGTGTAGCCATTGTGGAAAACAATCTAGCAGTTCCTTAAAAAGTTAAACAGAATTACTGTATGATCCAGCAATTATACTTCTGAGTATGTATCAAAATAATTGAAAACAGGGACTCAAGTAGTTCTTGTATGCCAATGTTCACAGCAGCATTATTCATAATAGCCAAATGTCAACCAACAGATGAATGGATAAATTCTATTGTATGGACAGAATGTGATCTATTCATACAATAGAATATTATTCAGCCACAAAAAGGAATAAAGTATTGACACATCCTACAACATGGGTAGACCTTGAAAACATGCTCAATAAAAGAAGCAAGACAAAAAAGGTCACCTAATATATGACTCCATTTATATGAAATATCTAAAATAGGTAAATTCATAGACATGGAATGAAAATTAGCAGTTGCTGGAGGCTGTGGGGAGGGGAGAATAGGGAATGACCGCTAATGTGCACAGTTTTATTTGGAGGTGATGAAATATTTTGGAACTAGATGTGATAATTGTACAACACTGTGATATACTAAATGCTGCTGATTGTTCACATTAAAATGGTTAATTTATGTTAATTTCACCTCAGTTTTTAAAATAAGATAAATGAACAAAACCCCAAAAAAAGCCTAAGTGTCCTGAGACCCTGGACCTCCCTGCCTTGGGGGCTGGGAAACCTCATCTTGCCAGAATTTAGTAGGACCCCGAGGGGGCAAAGCAGATGGTTTCATCCCTTTTTGCTGAGTGCATAGGGTCAATACACAAGGCATACACAATACATTAGCCAGCGGCATAGAAAGCAGGCATTCAGAGCCAGCACAAAACCACGTGTGGGCTCTTTTACCTGGTGGTCTAGGAAAGATGGTTATAGATATGCAATTAGCCAAGGAAAATGAGAGCAAATGGAAGGACAGCCATGGCTATGTGATATAATCAGTCTGGTAACTGGTGGTCTCAGCCCCAACTTCTCAAAACTGCTTTGACTATCATTGGCCCATTTCTCAAAATGAGCTGAAGTTTACTAATTCTAATAGTTTATATGCAAATAGTAGACAGCGTTATTTCTTTCCTTCTTACCCCTGTAGCTCTTTTTCTTGTCTTATGCTAGCAGCCAGGTTGAGGCCCACCATCTCTCTTAGGATCTCTCATCTTTTTCCTAACCTAGAAGTTGTCCCTTTAAAAATCTCACCATGGTGAGCTCATCTACTACAAAAACACTTTACCTGCAGCTATGTAGAAATGCTGGAAAAAAAATACACACAAACTTTGAAAGCCAGAACAGACCGCAGGGAAGAGGCACCTTTCCTGATAACATGGGGACTCCCAACAAAGACCTTGCATAAAACTAGAACCCTTATCAGTAAAATGGATAAACCTCTAGCTACAATGATGAAGCAAGGAGAGAAAAAACAAATTACCAATATCAAAAAGGGAGGAGGGGACATTACTACAGATCCTATAGACACCAAAAGGAAAATAGAATATTGCAAACTTTATTCAAATGGATTTGACATCTTAATTGAAATGGAAAAAAGAAATCCTTGAAAGACAAATTACAAAACTCATGAAGAGAGAAAATCCAAATAGCCTCATAACAATTTAAAAAATAAATTCATAATTTAAAACCTCACAAAGAAAACTTTAGGCTAAGATGACTTGATGGTGAGTTCTAGCCAACATTTAATGAAGAAATTATATCATCTATATAAATTATCAGAAAATACAGGAGGGAAATTCATACACTACTGGTCAAAATATAAAAGGGTACAGTGCTGTGGAAAACAGTTTGGTATTTCTGAAAAGATTAAGCCTGTACTACCATGCGACCCAGCCATTCCTCTCCTCAGTATCTACCCAAGAGAAGTGAAAGCACAGAGATCAATAAGCAATGTTATTCACAGATTTATTGATGAGAGTCAAAACAACAAAACAGCCCAAGAGCGCATCAGTAGGGATCCCATGTGTTGTATCCACACAACAGATAATCCTCAGCAATAAGAGATCAAATTATTGACACACACATATTCTACCTCAAAAACATGCTTAGCTAATGAGTCCAGAGACAAAAGAATACCGTGTGATTCCATTTATACAGAACTCTAGGGAGGGAGACGGTCTCAACTACAGTGACAGAAAACAGGTCAGTGGTTACCCAGGGCCAGGCTGGGGACGGATTGACTGGACAAGGGAATAATTAATTGGGCAGGGAGGAGGGAGTGGAAATGTTGTATATCTCTATTGCATGGTAAGTGCCTTGGTGATATTTGTCAAAAACCACCAAGCTGTACACTTAAAATAGGTGCATTTTATTTTATGTAAATTACAACTGACTCTGCATAAAGCCCTGATTTGTAGTGTTTTTTTAATTTCTGTGATCAAAATACCCCCACTGAGCCTGATTTCAAGCTACCAAAGCATCACCACTCAGCACAGAGCTAAGGTGTATGCTTGGTCAGATCTCACGTGGCAGTACAAGCCAGTTCTAGCACTCCACCACTTATACCTTAAGTTGATTTTGAAAACAAAAGAAAACAAAGAAATGCTAAAATATCGCTACGCCAGGCTGAAATAAGTAAGACGGGTAATGTCGTTGACAATACAGAGGGCAGTGGAAGTGCCAGAAGTCTAAGATGGCAGAATCTACTGAAGCTGTCAACGCCCAGCACCCAGCAGCCCATCCCTGGGTATGTGCACAACACAGCATGGACAGACGTCCCCAGGAGGCATGTGCTAAAGGTCACAGCAGCCTGTTCATAGACAAAACAGCAAACAACCCAAAATCCCATCGCAAGTAGAATGGACACCTGGTGTCTCCGAGGTGGTGGGGAAGCAGGTAACCGTCCGTCCCCACACCTGGCCCTCCATGCCTCCCAGCAACCCCACTGTGCCAGGAGAGTAGTGGATAGAGGTGCCTGTGGCCCCCGAGGTCAGGTGGTCACAGGGAGTGGGGGGATGCAGAGCTGGATGTCTGGCAGGCAGGAGAAAGAGAGGGGCGACTGTCACTGGGAAGTATCACCGGAAAGCAGGATCCAGTGCTGCCTTTGGTGGATCTCATTTCATGGCTGAGAAAATTGCAGAGCAGGGAGATGGCACCACCTTGCAAGGAAGTGTGGTCCAGCTGAGAAAGCCCCATCCTCAGCTCAGGGTCCTTCCCATGTCTTCCTCCAACATCCATGTTGCCTGCTCCTGCCTCCAGGGATGCTCCCCTCGATCTCGGTCACCTCCCTACCCCAGTAGCATGGTCCACATCACACCCTTCCACAACCCCACCCCCAAAACTCCCTGCCTCCCACCTCTAGTCACCTCCCAACTAGCTGATCACTCATCAGGCAGGCAGGGCAGGGAACTCTGTGATGAGTCCCCATCCCTGGCCTTAGCCTCTGCCGTTCCACCTTCCAGGCATTTCTTTCTCCCTCCAAATATGACGGTGGGATCCTGGGATCCTGGAACAGAAAAAGGACAATGGTGGAAGAATGGGTGAAATGGGAGTAAAGGCTAGGGTTTAATTAACACTAAGTACCAAGGTCAGTCTCAGTATGGCAGCTGTACCGTGACTGTAAGGTGTTAACACTAAGGGAAGCTGGGTGGAGCCTACAGGCATGCTCATGATGTCTTTGCAACTTTTCTGTAAATCTAAGATAATCGCACAACAAAAACTTTATTTTTTAAAAAAATAAAGAGTAGAATGGACAAATGATGTTCGTGTACTCACTTGATAGAATACTTTACAACCAAGAGAATCAACAGTCTGCAACCACGTGGAAGATGGAATGAATGTCCCTGACACACAGCTGAGCAAGGGGTGAGATGCACACAAGTGCATGCTGTGTGACGTTACTCATCACCTAATATTCATGGACACACAAGATCAGACTGCAGTGCTACAGACCAGAGCTGTGATTCTGTTGGGGGCACACAAAGGGCCATGGGGTTTGGGTTCGAGTTCTTGACCAGGTGGTAGATACACTAAGTTTGTGGACATATTCTGAGCCCACACATTTTATAGATTTTGTATGTGTTCTAATTCACAATTTAAATGTTTTAAACACAAAAATCTGTTTTTGTTGTTGAGTGTCAGATCCTTTGTTTCGTTTGTGAAAAAGAACATTGAGCTGGGTGTTTGCCGTTCCACAGACATATGTAAGAAAGTGTAAGCAAACAGGTCTGTTGGTGTTCCTCGTGACCTTTGATGTTTTTTCCCCTCCAACTGATTTTGTGTTTTAACTGACTGCACTATCCCTTTGCTTGTTGCCATGCCTCCCGCCCTCCCTTTTTACTGTTTGGAGATGTCTCCTGTTCCCTAAGTCTTTAAGCTGTAGTCTAACCTCCTGTGGCCCATGTGGGGACTCCTGCAGAAATGCGGAAAGCCCCAGACATCCCTTCCCTCTGTCCAGGGTCCAGGGCATGTTGTCAGCTTCAGATTTGTTTCTCCTGTGAGTGTAGCTTTCTTAAGTCATTTGAACCCAGAGAGACCAGAGAAAGCTTTAAAAGAGCCTCGCTGGATAGATAAGAGCTGGAGGCTGCTTTATTCTGGGCTCACATCTACCTGCAAGGATACCTTGTCTTAAGGCTAAAAGCCAGGAAAGCTATGACGGGCAAAGTCAACAAGACAAGATGATGCCTTTCTCATCTCTTCTCCTCCTGTCAGAGGGTAAGCAACCCCATTTGTCCTAAGGGAGGGCCGTCAGAGTCACCTCCTCCTTGCACTGGCTCTGGCCGGGCGCTGCACCTGGGCCACAAGGGCATTCAGCGCCAGCCCTGCAGCTGCGGGCCTTTCAGTGGTGGGCACACATTTGCATCTCAATAACCCATGATTAATATTTAAGGAGCCAGCTGTCTGAGCCACATGAAAAAATGGGAAAAAACACGCCTTGTTCCTTTAAGGGGTGGGCTCCAGGCCCTTCATCAAGTGGCCTCATCTCCCCACTCAGTTTTCACACTCACACAATTCTTCTAGATGAAAAAAATATGAAGCGCCATTAGCGAGCTATCAGGGGCCAACTGTGTCTCCATCAATGCCCCTCAGTCCATTGTGGTTGCCGTGCAGCTGCAGGGCTGGCGCTGAGCAAGCTGCCGGGCTGGACTCTGTCCCTCCGTCTGTCCGTCGTCGCTGGGCACCGCATCCACCATGCCCTTTCAAACGGAAATGGACACCACATTCAGAGCTCACGTACTGGCCTAGGGGACGAGCCCCAGACAGTGCCCCTCCCCAACCCTGGCTCAGGGAGCCACAGGTTCCATCACAGTTGTCCTCCCTGGACAGCTGCACAGCTCCCAGGGGTCCCAACCCTCCCACAGCCTGTCACAGGCAGCCCCACCCAAGAGGGTCAGAGGTATGAGGCAGCAGGAACCCCATCAGCCTGCACAGCATCCCTCAAGCACCATCTCCATCTGGGCCCTTGACTCCAACCTGCCCCTGGGAGTCCTGGCCACGCTCTGAGCACTTCACACCCAGACAGAGCCACCAGAAACCCCAGCCCCCACCCAGAAGCATATTGCCCTCAATACACATGAATTACTGGTATAATCAGACCTGAGGGGAGGGTGGACACTGTGGAAGTCCCAGGGACTGGCCTCAGCTCCTTAGCCTCCAGCTAGAGAGGGTGATGGTCCCAGGCCCCCAGCTCCTCTCTGCTCAGGTCCTGTGCCCAGGGCCAGCAGGAATCTGCTCCCTGAACCACCACCCAAGGGCATGTCTAAAGAAAGGACTTCAAATCCTCCCCAGACGGCACAGCCATGTCCCCTCGGTGACCATGCCAGGAGGCACCAGCAGGCCTACAGCCCAGGCTCAGGCCCGACCTCTCTGAGCCCCTGCTGCCCTAGCACAAAGAGGAGAGACGATGAGCAGCACCCAATTTCCATCTCTAACAAGTTCAGGCTGGAAGACACTGGGACCTGGAGAGACATAATAGGCCCCACAGGCCCCTTTCCAGGAGGAAGGGTCAGAAAGAGAGGCCAGAGGGAAACGGACCACCTACCCCCAACACTCATGCCTTCCCTTTATTCCCAGGGTATCAACCTTCTGAAACACAACAGCTTCTGTCTTTTACCACCCCCACAGGACGCTGGGTGGACCTTGCCCCATGAGGGGTGGGAGAGCACAGGTCACTAGAGCTGGCCCTGGGCACAGGCCACCCTTGGGTCCAGGTGAGTTTAGAGGTTTAGATGGTATCAGGCACCACAGGCGGGACCTAGGCAGCCCTGTCATCAACATCAACTGTCAACTGTCAACTGTCCCTGTTTCTGCAGGGATCCAGAGAACCATAGGCAGATGCAGGGTAGGTTGGACCAACTTAAGATTCTTTCCAAATGTCTGAGGAAGCCTCTGGTCTCCAAGCATTTGGGGTTTGGGACTGCAGATATGGGGCTTTGGATTGGCACCTATTTCGTGGATTTTTCTAAGGAGGAGAGATGCCATTCCCGAGAGATCCCATTCCCTAGGAAAGTGAGGGATGAACAGAGAGAGCACCTAGAAATGGCAAAGGCACTACTGGTGGCCATCTCAGAGGCTGCGGGAGACATGCATGCACATGTGTGCACAGAAGTGAACAGAGGCACAACCACATGCACACCCATGCACATACATGCATGCACATGGGCACACATGCACTCATAAGTATGCAGTTGTCTGTATAACATTTTATGCTAATTATAAATTGTGTGACTGGCTAAATATTTGGAAAATAGGAACAACCACGTGGACCCGACCCTCAGCCCCATGGGCCCAAAGTAGAGGCTATTCTCAGGGAGGTGGTCACACCCCAGCCCGCACAGATACCCTGGCCAAGGGTGTTTGTCTCACGGGACCAGTCTCCAAGCAGGAGCCACCAGCCTAAGGCTCCAGCTGCCTTTCCTTACAGGTGGAAACATAAGTTCCCACAAGCTGCAGAATGCCTGGGGATGAAATCTCTTTCCTTGTTCAAATGCCTCTTCCAAAGGAAGGCATCCCAGGGATAGGCGTGCCTTTGGCCAGTCTGGAACCCACACCCACAGTCTCACTGACCCATCCCACACCCTCCTTGAGGCCAAGCAGCATGGTGTCCACTAGTCCCTCTCAGAAACCAAGATGGCACCAGGAGGACACTATCTGGCTGCAGGAACCCCAGCACCCTGCCCACAGCTGTGGTGGGTCCTATGGGAGCCCCTACCCTGTCTAGGCTGCACTGACTGGCCCACCCAGGGCAGCTGTGACAGCAACGAGCCCCTGGCAGGAGCCCCAGGCCCCCACTGCATGCAGCCTACTGGCTCATTCCACATTCACTGGTGTCACAGGGTCTTGGCTGTTGGGACACAGTTACCAAGGGGGCCTCCTTGAGTGCTGGCACAGGAACCTCAGCAAAGCCCAGAGGGTTCCAGGCAGCTGTGACAGCTCTGGAGAACTCGAGGCAGCTCTATCAGCTGACCCACCAAGACACATCACCTTAGTATTCTTATTTTCACATCCTTGGGACCTGTAGAGTGTGCCTTGGTGGGACTTTGTGCCTTCCTGGGTCAGCTCCCATTGACCGCCCAGCCCAGCCTTGCCCTAAGGGCCAAGGGGGCAGAGCCGCCACTCAGACCACAGGACACCTCCTCTGACTGGACCAAAGAAAGATGCCGGGGTCCCTGGACTTGGTGGAATCCACCTTTCAGGGGCCCGGGGTCACTGGCTCAGTTCCCAATGGAACAAGATGTAAATGGAACCCATCTTCCCCAGCAAGTTTGGCGGGGATGTGGGAAAGCAAGGAAACCTGGCACATAACTACCCCTCTATCCAGGGCAAGCCTGGAGAGCGAGGGTTAAATGCTGCAGTGAGAGGGACAACGCCCCACCCCAGGGCCGGGGGACAGCTGGCCCATCACCTGTCAGGGCTCAGGCACCACAGCTGTGCCACAGCGCGAGCCAGGACTCTGATCCAAGAAAACAAAGTGCCCATGCTGTGTCTGGAATTCCAATTGGTGCCATGCTGCTGGCAAAAACCAGAGGCAGGCCTCCAGGGTGGCACAGGCTGGCAGCACCCACCTTGGGCTGAGGTGGACACCGGAGAGCCTATAGGACCCCACACAAGGTGGAGCACAGAGGTCAGGACCCTGTGGGCAGCAAGAGATGTAGCAGCACCTGGAGACCCCAACTGTAGCCTCTGCTACTCCAGTGAAAACAGAGAAAGATGGGCTGACAGGAGATGGACTGACGCACACGGGTCAGTGCTGAGCTGGTCCTCACCAGCCCATGGGCAGGAACCCAAGCCCACCTCACAGCTGGGGCTGGAAGCTGAGCAACATGGTAGAGTGACTTGTTTGCCTGATGATCTGCAGCCACAAACCAGCGAGTCACCCCATGGGCTCAGAGAGCTCTCAGCTCTGCCTTTTTAGGGCCTGTGGGTCTAAACTGGGGCTGTGAAGGGGAGGTATCCCCTGTTCCAGTGTTAGCCGTGTGCACCTCACAGGCAGGGCCACACCAAAGAGCAGCCCTCAGGGGTGGGGAGCAGGGAGGGCCACTGCCATAAACCCATCAGGGTGGGCTCAGTAGTGGACTCCAAAAGATGCATCCATGTCCTGACTCCCAGAACCTGTATGACTTTATTTGGGAAAAAAAGGTCTTTACATTGTAATTAAATAAAGGACCTTGAGATGAGATCATCCTGGCTTACCAGGATATGTCCTAAATACAAAAACAAATGTCCTTTAAAGAGACAGAAGAGGAAAGACATAGAGGAGAAGCTACCTGAAGATGGAAGCAAGAGACCAGAATGACACAGCCACAACCCGAGGGACGCCTGGAGCCACTAGAAGCTGGGAGAGGCTAGATGAATCCCACTCTAGAGCCTCTAGCCCTGGACACCTTGATGTCAGACTTCTGGCTCCAGAACTGGGAGAAAATAAGTTTTTGTTGTTTTAAGCTGCCCAGTATGTACCAATTTGTTATTGTGGTCACAGGATATGAATATGCCCACTATCCCACAGTGGCATGGTTGTAATGAGGGTGGCTCCATCTCCCCAGGCTCCCTCTGACTACCTCTGGTCAGCCCTGAAGGTACAGTTGCTCCTCATGGCCTCATCAAGAGTCATTCTTGGCCTCTGGTTGCACTGGACACACCCAAAGTCAGAGACAGAGATGCCTCTCCTTTGATAACTTAGAGGAAATGGACCAATTCCCCAAAAACCACAAACCACCACACTTACCCAAAATGTAGTAGATACTGAATGGTCCTATAATTATTAAAGACATTGAATTTGCAGTTCAAAATGTGAAAGAGAAATGTCCAGGAGCAGGTGGTTTTACTGGTGAAATCTAAAACATTTAAAGAAATAATAACAATTCTACCCAACCTCTTCCACAAAGGAAAAAAGGAGAGAACATTTCCCAATCCATTTTATCCAGCCAGCATTATCATGAGACCAAAACCATGAAAAGACAGCACAAAAAACTACAGACTAACATCCCTCATGGACACAGACAGAAAAATCCTCAACAGAACACTAGCAAATGAATCAGCAAAATATACAAAGAATTACACACCATGACCAAGTGGGCTTCACCTAGGAATGCAAGATTGGTTCAACCATGACCCAGGATTGCAAGGCTGGTTCAAAATTTCAAAATCAATTTAAAAATTAAATATAAAAAACCAATCATATCAATAAATGCAGAGGGGGAAAAAGTCAAAATTCAACATCCATTCACATACAAAAAACCCTCTCAGAGAATTAGGAATAGAAGGGAACTTCCTCAGCCCGATAAAGGGCATCTACGAAAACCCATAGCTATCACCACATGTAACAGGGAAAGACTAGCTGCTTCCCCATAAGACTGAGAACAAAACGAAGTGATCTTCTCTCGCTGCTTCTTTCAACATCAGGCTAGAGTCTTCCCAGAGCAATCAGACGGGAAAACAGAGGGAATCAAAGCAACATAAATGAGGCTCAAAGGCATCACACTGAACAAAAGAAACAGACAGAAAAGGCTGTGTACTTCCTGATTCCACTTACATGCAGTTTTAGAACAGGTGGGGGTAAGCTATGGGGGTTCCTCAGGGGGTGCTCACTGCAAGGGGCAAATGACACTTTCAGGGTGATGGAGCAGACGTGTGGGTTCATTGCTGATGGGTCCTTTGTCAACACCCACCATGTTTTAGCATAAGACATGTGTGTTTCATGATGAGCAAGACATTTTGATTACATTAAGGAACGAATACAGCAGGAATACAGGGGCCTCTGCATATCTCTGGTCTTCTGTGGGTCTATTTCCTCACCAGTACGTGAGGGCACAGCCTAGGTGAGCTCTAAGGCCTTGAGAATCCTATTCCATAGCCCAATCCTTTGCTCTTAATTACATCTGCTAAAACCCTACTTCCAAACAAGGTCATGTTCACAGGCTCTGGTGGACATATCTTTGGGAGGCAACGTTCAGCTCACCACGACCTATGAACACAGGGGATCCACAAGACCGAGGCCCTGGCATCTGCATACCCTAGCTGCCTACATGAAAGCACCACCCAGCTCCCACATATTCACATACAGCAGGTTACTCCAAAGGCACACCCCCCAGGCCAATCCCCACGACCCTGCTCCCATTATACCCCTTCCAGGACTGCACACACAGTGTGCCCTCACATGCTTGGAGGGGAAGGAGGCCTCTGACTCTGAACTTTCCCAGTTTACCCTCTTTCCTTGCACTTATGACCACTCCCAGCAGTGGTTTCCCACCCGAGGCTCTCAGATGCACATGGCCAAGCTCTCACCTGGGCAGCCTTCCAAGCTCATAGGCAGCTTGGAGGCTGGTACCATCTAGCCACACAGAAGTGGACTGGGAACTGACCCCTTCCTTAGAAGGAGCTAGGCCAAGGAGTCGGGGGAAGGGAGCAGACAGTCCAGGAAAGGATGGCCATCACCTCAGATAGCCATCACTGCCAGTGGGAGAGGCTGGCAGATGAGCACCATGTTCCAGACAGAGTATCACACACCTCCCACCATGGCAGGAGGCTTACAGCCCAGGAGCAGCCCCCTGTATTCCTTGGTTGCTACTACTGAAGTACTAGAGTAGGGCCTGCAGGTGACCACTCCCCACCCCCACATCCTCAGAGGCCAGGTCTGAAGGGACTGCAATTCCTAGTGTGGTCTCCCTCACATCCAGGCTCAGCCGAGTGAGAGCCGGCCCCTTCACTGTCCTCTCAGCAGCTCAGCTTGGGAGACTCTAAAGGGTATCACCATGTTGGCACAATTTAGGGGAACTGTCACCAATGACAACAGGAGGTGAGAGAGGCTGGTGCTAGATCCTGAGGACCAGCTTGACTCCCTCGCTATTCTAGGCTAAGAGGGTCTGGCCAGGCTGCCTCCTCACGCATCATTCCAACATCCTGACATTTTGGTGGGGATTTGCATTCTTGTGAAAGGCGAGACTTTGATAAGGCCCTTGCCTCACCTGGAGCATCACCCAGGACCGCCCCACCAGAAGAGCCTTGATCAGCTTCAGGCCACGGTCTCGCCAGGAACTAAGGCCCTGCCCTAACGGCAGCGCTCAAGGACAGAGCTGGTCCAAGAGTGCTGTCCTCCACCAGACCTGAAGGAGCTGCTGTCCCAGCTCACAGCCCCACTCTCCTTGAGCATTTAATAGAATCATAGTGAAGTCGCCTGGGCCTGGGCCTGGGCCTTCCTCTGTGGTAAATCTCTAAATTACTAATTCAATCTCTTTCTTCCTTACAAATCTATTCAGATTGCCTTCTTGAGTCACTTTTAGTCATTTGTATCTCTCTGGGAATTAACCATTCTGTTATTTAACTTGTTGGCCTAAAGTTTTCACCATACCCCTTGTAAGCCCTGTTGATTTCCATAAGTGGTAATGACAGAGGGCCAAGCAGGGCTGACGGCCTCCAGGATAACATTTGCCATTCTTAGGAACTGAGAGTAGGTGCCTGGGCTGTTCCTAGTCTTACAGCAAAGGGAGTTCAGTTTCCACTATCCTGTGTGACGTCAGATGTGCATTTTGGGGGCACACCTGCTTCAAGTTAATGACGTGCCATTCCCAATTCTCTAAGCATTTTTTATCATAAACTGGTGTTGAAAGTTAATACTTTTTCAGCAGTATCTCAAATAAGTTATACTGATCAATTTTCTGACATAAAACTACATTGTTGAATCTCTGGAATAAGAACCTATTAAATAAGGTATGTGTATTTATAAACACAGGTTTCTAAATTACATTTTTTAAATACAAAGAAAATTCAGCTTAAGAATAGCATTCTAATTTTCTGTATCCTTGCTTACTTTGCTGTCTCTCAGCTTCTTATAGGGGCGTGTTCAAGCCGCCAAGGATATTCTCACTCTACCGTCCACCTCACCTCATCCCCAACAGTAACCTACCATGATGCATGGTGGGGTGGGACAAACGAGCTGGCAGTCCTGGCTGTATCATCTTGTCATATTTTTAAGACACTGCAGGTTGCACAGGTGGTTATCTCCCCTTCCAGGTTATCGCTCTAAGAAAGCGAGCGACACACTCTATACCCACAAACTGAGCCATCTCCCCCTATGCCTTGCTTTGAATATATTTATTCATTTCCTTATTTCTAGTGTTTTCCTGATTTTTTTTCCTGTCAAGGCAGTATGTACTATCATGGAGAAGTTATAAAGCCCAGGAAATGGAGAGGATCATATCTGAGCCTGGCACCAGAGCACACAGGTATTTCAGAGAAATGGCGTGCATTCGTGTCGAGCTCGGGGAGCAACTCACACCATCTGCAGGAGCAGATCAGCCCTGATCTGATGGAGGGAGCTCAGGAAATAGGAACCATGGCATTCTGGGTAGAGAGTACGCAAACAGAGGAGGGCACAGGCACCATCTCCTCTGGCATACCTGCAGAGGTGGGGGGCCGCTCACTGCATCTTCAAGGTGAACTTAACTCTTGACAATAAGAAAAGACAAAGTAAAAATAACAAAAACCACACAGATGCAGTCTTTCTTTGGTGTCTCCTGGTCTGACTCACATGTGGAGAGAAGGAAGCTGCCTCACTCCTGGCTGTTTTCTGATTGTGACTCGAACATTCTCTCTCCGGGACGAAGTCGTACCAAACAGCTATGGAAGGAGGACTTTACAGCAAGGACCTTGCTGAGCCTGCTCTAAGGCCGGTTTGCAGCTGATAGTAATGGGGACACGTCTTTGGGATCTCTATCCTGTTGGGATGCCTCCTAAATGGGAAGGTGACCAGTGCCAGCCCAATGGCTGATGTGCGGCCACCACTAGGAAGAGACAGCCTGTGGCTCCCTGGGGGTGCGAGAAACAATAAGTGGGGCTCCACAGGCACCCTAGGGGGTGAATCCTTGCTCTACTGAGGTCCTCTGACAAACAAGCTAGGGTCCCCCATTTGGCTCCCACTAAGGTCTGCTCGGAGTCTGCAGCAGCAACTTTCTGAACAAAAGAACATGTCCCCAAGCTCTTAAAGAGCATCCTAACACGGGACCCCCTGCATGACTGGGGTCCAGATATAGCCTCCTGGACAGCCCAGGCATGACTGAGCCCCTGTGGTATAGGGCAAGCAGCTGGCCAGAGCCTCCCAGGTGGCTCCCCTCCCATCAGATACGTCTAGCTGCCCAGTGACCCCACCACATCACATCCAAACTCCTGATACACCAGTCTCTCCAGCTCCTCCCTCACCCCACAGTCATCTCCACAGACCCTACCCCAAAGTACATCTCCAACCTCAGTTCTAGCTGCCCTGTGGGCCTCTGGCAGCATGGTATCCTGGGCCATTTAGAGGAAGGCCATCCTGACCCCATAGGCCTCACTCACTTCATCCTCCCACCTACTTGTGCCACCCCAAAAAAGCTGTCCTCACTCCCCATCGGGCCTCCAGTCATAACTCTCTGCTCACATTGACCTTGCCCATGGACCTCCGATTCGTCATGTCTTCATTGAGTTCCTTGAAATTGCTCACGTGTTCCCCGGTTTCTCCAACATTCAGGAGACACTGAAGCACCCGGAGAACCTCCGTGTTTGTTGCTTAGAAATATAAATGGCTGCAGAAATACACGCGCTCATGTACAACCAGCTGTGTAACAAGCCAGCCAACCTGCTTGACACTTATGTGCAGGTGTCCCGTGTGACCCACTCACCTCCAACAGCTGGGGGTGCTGTAGCCAGGCTGTGCCAACCCTATCCAGGCAGTACCCTACTCAAGTGCAGATTGGGGAGGCTGCTTCCCCAGGAAGTGGGGAGGACAGGCTGGGAAAGGGGTTGGCAGGTGGGGAGGGGTCACAGGGTGGGGTCCCCAAATGAGAGGAGAGAGGACGTGCCCACACAGGTTGCAGCCCAGGCTCCACCCAGCCTGTGAGCTGCAGCTCTTCCTGGTGCCTGCCCAGCTCAGGGCTGCCTCCAAGCAATGGTCATTCTCTGTGCCTACGAGCAGCACCAACGCTGCCCAGAGCTGAAGGGACCCAGGTGCAAGGCCCCATCTATGCCCTCCGCCATGCATGTCCACCCCCCACACACCCGTCCCCATCCCAAACATCTACCCCCACATACTCACCTAACCCCCAACCCCTACCCCAGCCCTCGTGGCTCTCAACAAAACCTCTCCCCATAAAAGGAAAACAATACACCATGACCAAAGGGGATTTATTCAAGATTCCAAGGTTGCTTTGCTATTTGGAAATCCATGCATAAAATTCACTATACGGACAGATCTAAGGAGAAAAACCATGTGATTCTCTCCATCGATGCAAAAGGAGCTTTTGACAAAATCCAATGCCCATTTCTAATAAAAATATAAACAGTAAGGAAAATAGGAATTAACATTTTCTTAACATAAAATACATGTGCCTCTTCCTAAACCCATCACCTTACTGAATAAGGAAACACTGGTGTCAATCCCCCTAAGATCCAGAATAAGACAAGGCCTCCCACCATCCGCACTGCCACTTCTAACTGTACTAGAGCCATTGGCCACTGAGTCAGACAAGAGAAATTAGGATCATAAGACTTGAAAAGAAGTGAAATTATCTCTATTTGAAGAGCCTCCAACACAGAGGACACGGAATGTTTTCATCATCACAAGTTTAACAGGACAGCATTGTTCTAGAACAGGGGTCCCCAAACCCTGGGCTGCAGACAGGTACCCTTCCAGTAGCCTGTTAGAAACCAGGCCGCACAGCAGGAAGTGAGTGGTGGGCCACAGAGAGAGAAGCTTCATCTGTATTTGCAGCCACTCCCCAGCATTAGCATCCCTGCCTCAGCTCCACCTCAGATCATCAGGCATAAGATTCTCATAGGATCACCCGTCCCTGGTGCCGAAAAGGTTGGGGACCACTGCCCTAGGACAATGCTGTTAAACTTATGATGATGAAAACATTCTGTATTCTCTGTGTCTAATACAGGCCCTGTTGGCCACATGTGGTTGCTGAGAACTGAAAAGGGGGCTAATGTGACTGAGGAACCAAGTGTTCGGTTTCATTTCCTTTTATTTTATGTACATGTAAAACTTAATCAGCAACATGTGACTGCCATATTGGACAGAAAGTATGGCCCAAGAGAATCATAAGAGGAAAAAGGGATTCAAACAATAAATGAAAAAGGTACAAAACTGACACATAGAAATCAAGAGCTTTCATATCTACACAAAATAACTAGTAGAAGATGGAATGGCAGAGAAACCACCACATCAACAACAGACATCAAAAAGATAAAATACTTAGGAATAAAGCTGACAGGAAGTGTGCAAAAAGTCATAATTGGGGCAAAGAAGGAAATATGAACACAAATTGCAGATTAGAGACTACATAGCACTGAAGCAATGTTAATGTCCACTTTTGACCATTGCTCCTTGGTTGTAGCACTCCCTTTTTTTAAGAAGCACCCCCTGAAATATTTAGGGTGAGGGGCAGCATTCTGCAACTTAATCTCTAAAAAACAACAAAGCAAACATGTTAAAATGTTAACATTTGGGAAATCTGAGAGAAAGAAATACAGGATTTTGTCGTACTATTTTTGCAACTTTTCTCTAAATGTGAGATTATTTCAAAATAAAAGTTTAAAGAGTGGAATTACAAGCGGCCACATCCTGTGAGCTGGCACTTCCCTTGTAGGAACTTGGGTTATGATGGCACCTGTGAGTGCAGCTTCTACATGGATTTCTGTTTCTAGTCTTTGCTATTCCAGTTCTTCTAAATGACAACCTACAGCTAAATTACCTACTTCCACACTGTGGCTTCTTATCATGCATCCACAGTAAGAGCTGGGCAGGTCTAGATGTACTGATGTCAAATTCTCACTTGTGGTTGGGTAAAGAAAACAGAAGAAGGTGCAGAGAGAGCAAACGTGTTCAAGGGGGCTCTGCACACATGCATGCACGCACACACACACACACATACACACACACACACACATCCCAGAACACCCAAGAAACCTGACAATGGCCATCTCTCCAAGAGGACTGGGAATATAAGGGCGGGTAAAACTCATGTTTCAGTGCATATCCCTAAATATTCATTTTTAAAATATAAATGGTTTTTTTGATATTGTCAAATATAAGATGATATAGCTGGGACCCTATTGTGGGTTAAAACATGTCCCCAGAAAGGTATGTGAAAGGCCTAATACCCAGTATCAGAAATTGTGACCTTATTTGGGAATAGGATCATTGTAGATATAATTAATTTAGACGAGGCTACCTTGGAGCAGGGTGGGCCCAGAATCCAATGACTGTGTCCTCATAAGAGCAGACACAGACACGGGGGAGATAGCCCTGAAGAAAAAGACAGAGAGTGCCAAGGGTTGCCTACACCATTAGCTGGAAGGGGAAGGAAAGAGACTCCTCTGCAGGTTTTGGAGACTGTGGCCCTGCAACACCTTGGTTTCTGACTTCTGGCCTCCAGACAGTGAGGCGATGTATGGTTCTTTGGGAGGCCCAAGGAAAGTAACACTGACCCTAAAAACAACAAAGACACCCAAGTCCAAGGTATGTGCAAGGGCTGGACATACAGTGGAAACCAACCTCCACTCCCAGCACTGAAAGGAAAAGCAGACGCTCTCCTTGTCCCTCACCGGATGTTGAATCTGTCCCACCAGCAACTCAGAACCACCTCTGCTTGTTCAATGCAAATGTGATTCTTTCAAATGCTAATCAGAATATGCACGAGGCTCCAAAAAGGAAACAGAATAATAGAATGGCTGTAAAGCTGTGCCTGACAGGAAACTAGAGAGAGGGAAAGAAGGGCCTGGAAGGGAGACAGGAAGTTCAGAGGCACTGCAGAGGGACAGAGGGTCAACCGTCTACGGTGATGCACCTGTGTGGCTAAAGGTGACTAAAGAATGTACTTACAGGGCAAACCAGAGAGGGTGTCCAGTGGGCAGAGAGGGGTGACCAAGTATGAGGACAGCTGACAGAAGTATCTCCACTGTGTCAGCCTGAGGGTCCCCGTGGGAGATGTTGAATGGCCTTCTGACATGTGTGGAGGAAACAGGCAGGGCTCTGCCTCATCGGCAGGTGCAGACAAGGTGCCCATGGCAAACATGGCCTCCACCTGATTCCGTAAACACTAGCATCCTATTGATTAAGACAAACTGGAACTTTAATCAAACATAATCAGGTGAGAGGGTCAATGGGAGGAGTTAGGGCTTATGGAAGTTCTCATGCTCTGCTTAATAGTGAGAACTCTGCAGGAAGAACACCTATGTTTATAACAGAGTTCTATGATTCTAACTTCCCCTTCCATTAACTTCCTTTTCCCTTATATAAACACCTCTCCATCTTGGCATGCAAACCAGAGTGCACACATGGTTTGCCATGTCTGTGTGCGCTGGATTGAGATCTTTTCTTTTTCCCGAATAAATCCTTTTGAATGAAACACCAGGTCAATATTGTTTATCAGTCGACACTATGTATCAACGCGCGTGCACATGCACATGCGCGCGCGCACACACACACACACACACACACACACACACAACCAACTTTGAGGGCTCTCCAGGTACCGCATTATGCCTTTTCATAAATGACCTATTCCAATAAGGCAGGCAATGTTATTATCTCCCATTCCCAGAGGAGGAAACTGAGGCCTGGGACTTTGCATAGCAGTTGGTGGTAAAGCTGCGGTCCCCATTAGAGGCCACACCTTAATCCACCCCAGTCCCTTCTGCCTCCTGATTCCCTCTGCCTGGGGGACAGACCAGCTCTGCCACTTTCTGAATGCACAACCCTAGAACCACAAGAGGGACAAACAAGGCAGGTGTCTTCACTAGTGATAGGGGTGTTGTTGAGGCAGAGCTGGGAGGCTGGTTATGAGCAGAGGACTGAGAACATAAGTGCTCTGAGCTACACAGGAGTGGGAGCCTCACTGTTGAAGATGAAAGTTGCAAACATGGCAACAGAATGCTCAAATAAGGCCTGCAGAGTCAGGTGGAGTAGGAGGTACCAGCATACCCATTTTTAATATAAATGGCTATCAATATAGTAACACATACAAATGAGTACACACATATTCACATATTCCTTAGCTCTGTCTACCAAGAGGGCCTAGAAGCAGTGACACCTCAGAAACTTCATCCACTAAAGGCATCTGGCTCTCTGGAGAACCAGCGGGTTCCAGGGTTGGTTCACATGCAAATCATGCCATCGCAACAGGACATGCCAGGCAGTGATCCTGCTCAGATGCACCAAGATGAACCACTCATTCTGAGACATCAGACAGACCCAAATTGGACACCGACAGGACAAGGGCCCACACACTTCAAAAGCTGACCATCTACAAGTTGATGGAGGTGCAGAAGCCAGTCCATATATAGGTGGGAGATGCTTCCACACTGATCCGTTCCTCCAGGGTCCACGACTCATCCCAGACTTGCACAGGGTCCCCATTCATTAGCTTGGGGAATACTGACTTGTCATGGCCTCTCCCCTTCCCCAAAGGATCTAAAACATAGATTAACTTTGATAAAGACAACTGGAACTTTAAGCAAACATAATCAGGCGGGAGGGTCTATGGGAGGAGGTAGGGCTTATGGAAGTTCTTGCACTCTACATAATTGCAAGAACCCTACAGGAAGAACTCTGTGATTATAATAAACCTCTATGGTTCTAACTTCCACTTACATTAACTTCTTTCCCTTATATAAATGCCCCTCCATCTTAGCATGCAAACCAGAGTGTGCACGTGGCTTGCCATATCTGAATGCACTAGATTGCAACCCTTTCTTTTTTCTGAATAAATCATTTTGGTGATGAACTACCTAGTAAATATTATTTTTCAGTCGACAACTTCTATGTTGATTTTGCTTTGGTTTCTCCCAAGAATTTAATGATCCTACCACTTGGCATAGAGACTCATCTCAGAATCCAGGCGGGACCCCTAACCCAGGGGAAAGACCCCAATGACTTTCTCAGTCAAGGCAAGAGCACTGCTCTCAGAGAAGCCTGCGTGCTGAGAATCAGTGGATAGATGGCCAGGGCAGGTGTAGCACTGGTCTTCAGTCAGCTCAAGTAACCCTGTCCCAGAGGGAAGAGAACTATGGGGTGAGGATGGGGGTGGGGCAGGGGTGCCAAGGGGGGGTGCCATCAGAGCATCTGTTCTGAGCTGAGACTATCACCTCTCTCTCGTCCAGGCAAATGTCCTGCCTCTCTCCCCAGCCACCTGACTTAGCCAAAATGGACACTTCTCACAGTGTTTTCTAGGAAGCTATTTCTCCATACTCCAGCAGGTTTTCAGTGGCATCGAATAGGACCCCTGAGGCACTGTCACCCTTGTTATAGCCAGAGCGGGGACAAGGACCCAGTTGTGCTTTCCTGGCCCACAGTGCCAATAAAAGTAGTCCAGCCCTAACACCTGAACACCAGAGCAGCCTGATTGCAGCCTGACTGCCCATGGGTTAGGATTCTGGGAACAAGGAGCTGAGCTCTAGGGCAGGCACTGAAAACCAAGCACAGGTCCTTCTCCTGAGGAGACGTCTCTCCCCTCCCAGGCTCATCCTGTCACCCAGCCCAGAGCAGCTGCCTGGTGTGATCCAAACTCACTTCTTCTCTTCTTTGACTGTATTTTCTCTGGAGCCCAACCCATGGGCTTTCCTGAATTCTCTTTGAGATAAAAATCAAAAACAAATCTTTAAAGGCCATCTCCAAAAACCGCAGAATGGCTGGAATTAAATAAAAATAAAGCTTGTGGTTTTCCTCTCAGGAACTTCCTGCTTATCTGAAATGCGTTGACTCAGCAGCGGCCTGGGAGCCCAGGCAGAAGTTCCCGGGGCCTCAGCCTCCAGACGGGGTCAGGCCTGAAGGCCACAGAGAGAGCACAAGCCAGACCTGGGGCAGCAAAACAAAATTCTCCTTTCTGCTTATTTCCTAAGGAAAGGTCTTCACATTGTCCCACCTCAGCCGAGAGAAACACATGCCCCACAGCGGCCATTCTGAGGGCCCATTACAAAGGCCGGGCTCAGTGTTACTACATTGTGGACCCAGATTCCTCCTCCTGGGTTGTATGTGAGGCTCCAAGGCTTCACCTGATCCCCACCCAGAACCTCAGAAAAGGGAAGGTAAGCTGATTTTACTCACAGCATCTGACACCAATTCTCTAACTCTTTGGACACCAACTGGGTGTCCTACAGTTTAACTCAATTCTGACACTAACTGCCCAACTGAGGGCTCAGTCCCACAAGACCACCGCCATCAGACCGCAGTCACAAGTCCAGGTTTTCACTTGTGCTTGCGACTGACCAGCTATAAATAAGAGTTCCTACAAAACCCTCCTCATGTTCATAATTTACTAGAAGGGCTCAGAGAACTCAGGGAAACACTTTATCTGTGTTTACTAGTTCATTATAAAGGATACGGCTTGGGAACTGCAGATGGAGATGCACAGGAAACATGTGGGATAGGCATGGTGCTCCCATCCCCTCTCTGGAAGCACCACCCTCCTGGAACCTCCACGTGTTCACCAATCCAGAATTTCTCTGAACCTCCTCATTTAGGGTTTTAAGGGAGATCCCATTACACAGGCTGATGAAGTCATTAGCCATTGGTGATTAGCTCAGTCTTCAGCCCCTTCCTCTCCACAGAGGTCAGGACTGAAAGTTCCAACCCTCCAATCACACTTTGGTCTTTCTGGCCCCCCCACTCCCACGTTGAAGCCTAAGGCTCCCAGCCCCCTCCATCTCACTGGCACTCAAAAGACACCCAGAGATGCCCAAAGGTTTTAGGAGTGGGTGCCAGGAACTGGGACAAAGACCAAATACATATATTTTATTATCCCACAGTCATCTTCTGACAAACATCATGATGGTTTTTTGAAAGCCGCAGTCCACGAACATTTTGGTGGAGAGCATGAACACTAACAGAGACTGTGTACAAATGCACAATTCTACCTGTGGTCCTTCCTGCAGACGCTCTGTCTGGAATTGCAGTCTGAGCGTCACCTCCTGGAGCACATCTCACAAACAGCAGAAGACAGGCACCACGCACTGCAGGCTTTCTGTATCCCAACAGAAGATCACCCACGTTTCACAGAAGGGGCCTCTTGAAAGGCTAAACATAGAATCACCACATGGCCCAGCACTTCAACTCGTAGGGAACACCAGGGCAACACGCGAACTCATGTCCTGCAGCAGGAATCACAACCAGAGGTGGAAACAACTCAAATGTCCATCAACAGGTGAATACATAAACACAATGGGAGCTATCCAAAGAGTGGAATATTATTCAGCCTTAAAAAAGGGAAGGAAACTGACAGCGGCTACAACATGGATGAACCTTGAGGACAACATGCTCAGGGAAATAAGCCAGACACAGAATGACAAATCCTATATGGTTCCTCTTATGTGAGGCCCCGAGAGCAGTCAAATCCATAGTGACAGGAAGTAGATTAGAAGTTACCAGGGGCTAGGGGATGGGAAATAAGAAGTGACTGTTAATGGATTCAGGGTTTCATTTGGGGAACAAAATGTTCTGGAACTAGATATAAGTGGTAGCTGCACAACACTGTGAAGGTACTACATGCCACTGAGATTATACACTGGTCAGACCCGGCCAACCCACAGGCAGAGGTCCTATTCAGCAGGCAGGCAGGCACACTGCAACCTGCAATGTTCCTGCACTCCCTTCACCTGATTCCTCACAGACTCCACATCCTTCTTCATCGCAGACTCTAACATACACACACACTTTCTTTTCCTGTTTTTTCACACTCCCCTCACCACATACATCAATCAACATCATTTAAGAAGCCAAGAGGATGATCCCAAGATGAACCAATGCAGGCCCAGCCCCATCCCTTCAGCCACTCACACTTACACCTGCCTCAGGTGCACCTGGGACCCAGAAGGTGGGGTCTGGCTCCACCTCCAGGATGTGGAGCACCAGCTCCTTTCAGGTAGGAAGATAAGGTCTCAGACCCCAGGTCCCATACAGGCCCTGTCCCTGTTCTCAGCCTGAGACCTGAAAGTTAATCCTGGATCCATTTTATCAGAAAAGTCTTGGGCATTTAAATTCACCTTCGTAAGGATCTCTGGAAGGCAGAGATCTGAACTTGATTCTGAACTTGAACAAAGTGTTGGCTTCCTCTCCTGAGGTCCCAGGCATCACTCTCAACACTTAAAATGCATCTGGTTTTTCTAGGACTAAGGTCTGGGGGCAGCTCCGAAAGGCTTCACTGAGACATCATTGGTCCTGGGTGAGGCTGCAGCATATTAGAGTTCGGAGGCAAAATCAAGGTTTCCTCAGACTAAAGGGGAACTGTGGGAGAAGAGCCAGAGCCCAGTCTTAAAGGGAAAGAGGCTGACTATCTAGCACTCCTACACCTGGGCACATACCCTGAAAAAGTGAAGGCAGGTGTTCAGACAACACCTTTATGCCCATGTTCATAGCAGCACAACCTGCAAAAGGCAGAGGCAACCTGGTGTCCGTCGGTAAGTGAACAGATGAATAAAACATGCCCATTGACACACTAGAGTATTACTCACACATAAAAAGGAATGGATAACACCAAAAAAAAAAAATCCTATTAAAAAATGGGCAGAGGACCTAAATAAACATTGCTCCAAAGGACATACAGATGGCCAACAGACATGAAAAGGTGATCAACATCACTAATCATCAGGGTAATGCAAATTAAAACCACAATATCACCTCACACCTGTCAGAATGGCTGTCATCTATAAATCAACAATCGAGTGTGAGAGAGGATGTAAAGAAAAGGGAACCCTCATGGACAGTTGGTGGGATTGGAAATTGGTGCAGCCACTATGGAAAACAGTATGTAGGTATCTCAAAAAATTAAAAATAGAAGTACCATATGACCTAGCTATTCCACTTCTGGGTTTTTATCTGAAGGAGACCAAAACACTAATTCAAAAAGATATATGAACCACTTTGTTCACTGCAGCATTATTTACAATAGCTGAGGCATGGAAGCAAGCTAGATGTCCACCAATAGATGAATGAATAAAGAATAAAGAAAAGATGGTGTATAAAGACAATGGAATACTATTCAGCAATAAAAAAAAATGAAATCTTGCCATTTGCAACATGGATGGACCTAGAGGGTATTATGCTAAATGAAATAAGACAGAGAAAGATAAACACCTTATGGCTTCCCTTATATGTAGAATTTTTTTTTAATTAAAAACAAAATGGAAACAGACCCATAGATGTAGAGAACAAGTTGATGGTTGTCAAAGGGGTAGGGGGATGGGAATTTAAAAAGAGTGAAGCACTGACACACACATCACCACAGATGAACCCTGAAAACATAATGCTGAGAGAAGCCAGACACACAAGGCCTCATAGTATGTGACTCCATTTATATGAAATGCCCAGAAAAGGCAAATACAGAAACAGAAAGTAATAGTGATTGCTGGGGGATGGAGAAATGAGAACTAACGGGTATGTAGTTTATGGGATAACAAAAGCATTCTGGAATTAGATGGTGGTGGTTAGTGGTGGTTGCACAACATTGTAAATGTGCTAAATGCCACTGGATTGTTGAATTTAAAATGGTTAATTTTATGTTGTGTACATTTCATCTCAAGTGAAAAAAACTGGTAAAAATCACTTCGTTTTGAATCATGGAAAAGTGGCAGGAGATTTTGGGGTGGAGAGGGGTTTGTGTATCTCACATCCTTTCTGCTGTCACTGTCCAGGGATGAAGTCTCCACCAGGGCAGGTGAGCACTGGTTCCACACATATTTAATGCCCCACAGGCACAATTCTTGGGATGCATGACTGACTCAGATAATCAGGACAGGGGACAAGCTCATTTTCCCTGTGAGGCTGTCACTTCCCTGCCCCTCCTGGAGCGTCAAGGCCTCCACCACCTAGGCATCAACTGGAAGCCAGCCTGTCCTGACTGTGAGTGGGGTCCTATGAAGGCACTTGAAGAACAATGAAGGGCTCAGATGCCGGAGGCCCTGGGCCCAGGGCTGGCCCAAGGTTGAGGCTGCGTGTGCTTGTGTGCACACATGTGTGTGTGTGCTGTTGCAGTCATGTGCATGCACATACACGTGCATGTGTGATTGTGTGACTGTGTGCATGTCCATGTGTGTTCCAAGAAGGTGGGCTCTCCCAAAGAAAATATCATGTGAGCTACAGATATAATTTTAAGTTTTCTAGTAGCTACACATTCAAAAAATAAAAGGTAACAGATGAAATTAATCTTAATAATATATTTCATTTAAACTGACATATTTAAAACATTAGTTTCATTTTAAAAATATCTAATCACTATGTGGTACATATGAAACTAATATAATATTATAGGTCATCTGTAATTGAAAAATAAAAATTACTAAAATAAAAAAATAAGTAAAAATAAAACATTACCTTTTCACCATGTAAGGAATATATGGGTTATTAATTCAACATCATTATTTGTGCTAAGTCTTCTCGTCAGGTGTGCATTTAGCAGAGTGCCTCAGTCCAAACCAGCCATATTTCCAGAGCTCAGTGACCTTACGTGGCTGCTGATACTATGTGGGCAGCTCAGATCCAGGAGGCGGCTATCTCTGCTCACTGCTATGTGCTCAGCTCCTCCTAACACGTCTGGCATGAGGGACAGTGAACGAATGGCAAGTGGATCAACAACCAAACAAAACAGCCCATGGCCACCACTGGCCACACAGGTGATGACAAGGTAGATGACAGAATGACTGTCAGATTAGCCATCGTGAATGGACTAACTCTGATATCTCATCCAGAGCCCAAGGGGCAGCCAAGCAGACCACACATCACTCTCTGAGTTCCTTGGTCCAGGACCCTCTGCCTCTGGGGCTTCACTAGTGTCCCCTGGTCCCGAAATGTTCCAATGTATTTGGGCAATGGCATCAAGAAACCAATAAAACTGCCCATTAAACTTTCCTTCAGCTGCCAAGGGACACCCTTTGGGACAACATTAAAATTCAGGGAGGGGGTGGAAGGAATGCCTTCTCAGTGGGTGTCTGTGTGTCTGCAGTGACTGCCAAGACACACCACAGGAAGAAAAAGGCTCAAGGAGAATCAAGAAGGTTTACATCCCTGAGAAAATCAGCTCATTTATGACCAGGTTGTCTGACCACAGCATGCCCCTAACCACACATTCCTCTCATGGGGAATGTGCATTTCGGATCTGTCCAGAGAAGGCGTCTGCCTGCTGTCTGAATACGGTACAAAAATTTCCTTTGCTGCAAGAGGGCTCCTCATGCCCCCGTAATCCCTGTCTTCAAACACAATTTAAGATGCTGTAATATGTGGAGGCAATTTGTTCAAAGTCTCTGCTAAATTCCACATGGAATTTAATTTAAAGACATCAGCCTTCGCACAAATAACACAGACATCAGTGGCTCTCACACCCTCTGCAAACAATGACCACTTTAGCAGTCTCCTCTGATGGTTTTCAAACGATGAGCTATCAGCTCCTCCAACAGATCTAAGCCCCAGTTTTTGTGCCTAGTAATCTTTCCTCTTTTATACTGATGCAATAAGACATAACAGCTGTTTTAAAAATTCACCTTCCACGTACAGTAACAGTAAATATCAGAACCGCTTATCAAAACCTGGCTTTGCTAAAAAGTGTCTGGTTAGGAAGTAAACTCTTAATTCTATTTAAATGAAAAAGACAATGATTAATTTTGCCAAGAAGAGCAAGAACTTAGGAGAGAAGAGAATAGGATTAATTTCTTTTGGGCAGCTATCAGCTTACAACTGTAAAATTCTAACAAGCTTCAGGAAGAGAAAAACCACATACACCTGACAGAGCCCATGGCCCAAAGCTGTCCTGGACTTGAAAATTGGTGCAAAAGCAGTATCACACGTGCAATAAAAGCAGAGGCTCAAAGGAGGCATGGGCACATCACTGATTTTAGTGAATAAACACCCTTGGGTTTGCCAGGAACTAAGAGAAAAGTGAAGGCTTTCGAGCAAAGTAGAGGAGTGAGGGGTGGGCGGTGGGGACTAAGAGGCATCTAATTTTATCTGGCTTCTTTCCAACAATAAAATCTAATCCATCATTTTCTCCAGGTGAAAGCTCTTAATGAAAATTTAGAGAGTGTGACTGAAATTTAGAATTCTCCTGGGATTCTGCTGGGAAGATGTCTAGCAGCCTCGCAAAACTGACTTCAGCCCAACCTGCCAAGAGAAGGGCTGCGTGCAATGCTGAGGGGTTGCAATGTGGCTTGGACCTCGTGCCCCTGGCCACAGCAGGAAACATCCCCAAAATCCAGGACAAAACAAGCTCAGGTTTATGTCTCCCAGCCTCCAATTGGCCTGGGGAGGATAGGGTGTCGCCTCTGAGACCCAAGTTTACAACTCTGGACTTGTGAAATCAGGTGGAAAGCCCGGTCCGGGGGAGTGGGAGGAGGAGCGGAGAATGGAGAGAGGCAGATTATTGGCTCAGCACCTCAAAGCCACACAGTGTCATCCATGACTCTACCCCCATCACCATCTTTACTCAAAGACAGAGGTTTGCTCCTTTGATATGGAACCACCACCTCTATCTAATTCCAGAAGTTTCCACCGCCCCAAAATGAAACCCGGTGCCCGCCCATTAGCAGTCACTCTTCACTCCTCTTTCCCAGCCCCTAGAAACCACTTTCATCTTGATAGATTTGCCTGTTCTGGACATTTCATATAAGTCATACAATATGTGGCCCTTTGTGTCTGGGTTATTTCACTTAGAACAATGTTTTCAGGGTCCATCAATGTTGTAACATATGTAAGTGCTTCATTCTTTTTTATGGCTGAATAATATTCTACTGTGTGGATGGATCACATTTTGCTTATCCACTCATCCATCTATAGATGTTTGCGTTGTTCTACCTTGTGGTAATTGTCAATAATAATGCCAAAAAGAATATGGGTGTATGAGTATCTGTTCAAGTCCCTGTTTTCAGTTCCCTTGGGAGTAAACCTAAAAGTAGAATTACTGGACCATGTGGTAATTGGTAATTCTACTTTTGAGGAACTGCGAGACTCTTTTCCACAGTGGCTGCTCTATTTTACATCCCCACCAGCAATGTACGAGGGTTACAATTTCTCCACGTCCTTGCCAGCAGTTGTTATTTCATACTTTGTGTTAAAATCACCACAGTGAGTATGAAGTGGTATCTCATGGTGATTTTGATTTGCATTTGCTGAGCGTCTTTTCAGGTGCTTGTTGGCCATCTGTCCATCTTCTTTGGGGAAATGTCTGTTCAAGTCCATAGTGCATTTTTAAAAGGGGTGTTTGTCTCTTTGCTGTTTCCACCTGTCTTTCTTGATCCCCTGTACTATAGAGGCTCTGGGTGTCCCCTCCCAGATACAGGTGGCACCTTCAGTGTTTGGTGAGAGGCACGCAAGGCCCCCAGCACAGTCCACGCCCTGGAAGATAACAGGCAACTGAGAGGGCAGTGACCTTTGGTCAATGTTTGGAAACAAGCAGGGGGAGCAATCTCAGCCTTATCACATTCTCCTGGGTGTCCCTTTGTTAAAAATATTTGATCAAAGGAAATTATTGCCCAGTATACTTTATTTTCCCCTGAGAAGAAATGGATCCAAATTATCATAGGGCATAAGGAATAACCCAGAGGCCCAGTTGACAACGAGAGCCAGTAAAACAGCCACCAGTGCTTCCAAAACATCACAATGCAAGCCCAACAAACCATTAAATCCTTGAGTGCATTTTAAGAACCAAAATTCATCCTCATGCAAGGGGAGAAAAAGTTACTGCTTAAGCTAGACAATACCAGAGCGATATCAGATGTCACCAGTAAACTTAAAATAGTGGGAAATATCAAATGCAAAAGATGCCTTCTATTGTTTCAAAGTTGAGCCACCAAGTCTGTTCCTTGCACAGCAGGCTCAGTATTTAATTTTCTGCCTGTGATAAACAGGCAATTTGGACTCATTTCCACAAAAGCAAGACCCATATAATTCTCAACAGATGCACTCTAAGCACACGAGATGCTAAAGAGCCATGTTAAAGCACTTTGCATTTTAAATCTCTTAAATTCTAAAGCGTCTCTCTCCCTGAAAAGCCAACCTGGTAGAAAAGGAGCTACCTGAAATCCAGAAACCATGTGTTTTCTGTATCTACATTAAAACACAAGTATGACCCCTCACACTCGCAACCAAAAAATAAAGTTTCTGAGGATAAACTTCCTAAGTCACATCAGCATACCTCCTTCCAGTCAGAGGGTGGGCTGTTGCTTCCAGGAAGAGGTGCAAATGGCTGCCTGTATTCAAGTTCCCCCTAATGTCAGTTCATTGGAGCTGGCTGAGCCCCTGATGCCTTCTGATGGCCCAGGCAACGAAGCCACTGGACTCATGGTTCTGAGTGCCAAAGAGATGACAAGTTTGGGTGCTGGGTGGCACACAGCAAATCCCCCTTTCATTTCCTACGTAGGACATTTTAAATCCAATTTATTCCAAAAACAAGAAAAAAATAATCTAAAATTTTCTTTTTCCAATATCTGTAGCCATCCCAGACCTCTGTGAGTCACCCGCCCCAGAAAAATGCATGTCCTGTCCCTTTTCCATAGGTCCCCTCTTGCCTTCACTGAGGACCTCTTTTCTCACTCTACTTCACAACTTGACAATGTTTTTTTTCCTAATGAAAAGCCATCATTTGTCTGCCAAGGAGATCATGAGCAATCTTGATCTTTCCACTCATTCTGGTGAGTTCTACAAGCATGACATCACATATAAGGGGAGTAGAGGCAGATGGAGGGTGTGGAGGTCCTCAGTCCTGGTGCCCACCCCCAGGCCCCACTTCCTCCACCCCCCATGCCATCACCCCATACCCATTTCTGGCCAAGTCAGGGAGTCTCTGTAGCAAAGGAGGCTGTAGGGGAAGAAAAATCTTTTCATCTACCCTTTTAGGTTCAACAACTGGAACCTGTGGATTAAACTGACAACAGAAAACAACAGAAATTTACTCATATGCACATGGTAGCCAACAAAAGTAGGTGACTCAGTAAATCGCTTCATTAGATGCTTATATATATTAACAGGGGTAAGTAGGGGTGAGGGAAGGGGAAAAAAGGGTTCTTATGGGAGGAACAAATAGGTTTCTTTAGGAAAGAGAAATGGATTTTAAGAGAATGATTGAGACACAAGACAAGTTTATAGTAATGTTTGTCTATACAGCTATAAGTGGTCTGTCTCCCTCAGGGCCATTAAAGTCCTCCAGAGAATGGACTTCAGATAGGTTTTTTTTCTGCACTCTCCCCTCAGGGAGTAGACAAGCCTAAAGAAGGAATTTACAGCAGCTTTATTTCCCAGAAGTTGCTGCTTTTAGTCAAATAAGAGAAGCTCCAAAAAGGCTTCTTTCTGCATCTGTTGATTCTCAATTGCCTTCAGTTCAAAATAATCATCATGCCAAAATGATATATTGTGGTGTGGCATATCCTGATACCCTTACCCACAACACATTCACCCCATCACCCAGTACTATAACCAAGTCCTCCTAGGTCAACAGGAGTCACTGTTGCTCAAACTATTCGGATCCTCCCACCAGATGCTCCCACCCAGATGCTCCCCACCAGGTCCACCTACTAGATGCTCTCTAACCAAGTGCTTCTGACCAAATCTTCTCACTAGGCGCTCCCATCAGAGGCTTGAGAGTGTCCCATTTCCTTCAGCCATGCTTTGTTGTTGCTGCTTCTACAATACTGCATGCTGCCCCAGCCTGGGGATGCTGTCCCTTCACACGCTCATCCCTTCCTCCCTCTCCCCTCGAGGAGGACAGAAAGGACCCCAGTTCTTCCCACCCCAATCCCACTCCATCTCAGAGGAGGGAAGAAGGACCTACAGAAAGGTCCTGATCCAAGAAGCAGTCACCATTTCCTCACCTAACCTTGAGAAAAACATTCAACAAACCGAAACTGAGAGGCATTGTACAGAATTCCGGACTCATACATCTTAGTAAGGTCAAGGCCGTGGCATGGTCCAAGTCCAGAGATGTGAAGACTAAATACCATGTGGATCCTGGGATGCAAAAAGGACACTGGGTAAAAACTAAGGAAATCTGGTTAAAGTGCTGACTTTTGTTAACAATATCATCAGTGTCAGATCATTAATTTTGACAAATGTAGCACAGTGTGCAAGAGGTTAGCAATGGAGAGCTGTGCAGGGCAAGGTATAGAAGGGAACTCTATACTTTGTTCAGTTTTCCTATAAACCTAAAACTTCTCTAAAAAAAATAAATCTACTAATTATTTTTTAAAGTAGTAAGATTCCCCCATACTCATACCAGCCCAGTCTTTCCACATACCTCAAAAGGTAAGAGGACCCTCACAACTGATCTGCTAAGCTCTTGACACAGACATACTCAAGGTACTCTCACCTGGACTTTGGGACCAGCTTCTATACAGTCCCATTGGCCTGCAATTTAGAGGTTTCTCAAGACAGTGTCTTCTGGAAATCCTAAATAATCTGGGCCTCAGCCAGACTTCAGCTTCTTAATGCTCAGAGTAACTTTAATTACAAATCCAATTTCTACAAGCTTGTTATCCCCAAAGGATATGAAATATTTTATGTCTGACCTTTGTCTTCAACAAAAGAAATCAAAAAGCACCAAATCAACAGGAACAAAACATCAAAAAAGAGTGTGAGAAGGCTGTACCAGGATCTCATGGTGGGTTCAGGGGCACGAAGTCCAAGAAGCCAAAACAATTTTCATAGGACTGCTAAAAACTGCCTTTTCCCACTCATTCTCTTGAAAGTGTAGAGTACTCCCAAGGCCACATGATGGCCAACACTGGAACAATTGAAGGCAGAGTAAATAATGCAATTCTTCCTTTAAGAGATCTGCACAAATGTAAAATAATGCTTTGAAATTTTTTACAGGAAAATGTAGCTGTTCATCATTAAAATGTGATTTTCACATGTAGTGGATTGTTGGTTTTAAGTGAAAAGTAGAAATTTAACAGGCTTCTATTTTCATTTCTAACAGAGCAAATATCCCTAGATGTCACCATGTAACAGACGTTTGAAATGTGTAGGAGAGTTAAAGGGTCTTGAGACCAGAGTTTGAGAGCCTGGGCCAACTGCCATTGGGAATCCCAGGTGGCAATGGCATGGGCCTGCGGCTCCACCTAGAGGCAAGGGCTAGGCAGTGGGGGACACCAGCTGATGGAGAATATCCACCATGCCAGCTCACTGGGGCTTCAGTTTTCTGAGTTAAATAGGTGCAATGGAAGGTCTCAGGGAGTGTTTTTTTGGAGTGCAAGTGAACTGTAAAATCAGATTCTGTCCTGACAGGGCTGCTGGGACCCTCCTCTGAGATTCAGCCCAGCAAACCTTGGCCTGAGGCCCTGCTCAGGGTCCTCCAGATAGTGAGGGGGACATTTTTCATTCACAATGCACTGTTGTTCTTTGAGCATCTGCTCCAGTTAGGGACCCTCAGAAGGTGGGACTTCACCACATGCATATCCCTGACCTTGCAGAGGGCCAGGCCGGGGACTCAAGGAGGGAAGGGATGTGTGAGTACACACTGACAGGAGGGGACACAGTTCAGGAACTCAGGACTGATCAGGATGGACCATCCTGGCCATTTGGGTGTTGAACAGCACCCCGGCCTCCACCCACTAGATGCCAGTAGCATCCCAGTCTTCAGCAGAAATGCTTCCAGACATTGCCCAGGGTCCCCTGAAGACTGAACTGCATTGTTATCTACACCATGGCACAGACAGTAGTGGGGCAACATGGGATGGGGGTCAAGGGAGACCAGGCTTCACAGGGTTCAAACGCCACAGCTCTTTTCTTGTGCCTAACTTGGCTATTGTCTCCAAGCTGTCTCCGCTCATCCACAAACCTCCCCTCATGCCTCACCTCCTCAGTGTTCAGAGCCACCGTACCCTCAGGGACATTGCCTTAAGTCCCTGGACCAAGTCACATTGGAAGACAAGCTTTGCCTACTGTTACCCATCTGTCCGCATGTAAGTTCTACACATTCGAGTACCTGATGTATCTGAAACAGACCTTTCAAAAATTGTGGACAATAATTATGTAGCTCGCCCGGGTTTCTAGAACAGCCCTTTAGGAGAAAAAAAGAGTGTCCACTTCTTTGCCACCGACGAGGCAATGTGGGGAGGGGAGACCTGAGAGGAGACGGGCTGGGAACCTGGGCTGGGGAGATCTGGGTGAGGAGACCTGGGTGCGAAGATATGAGAGACATGAGTTAGAAGACCAGGGGTGGGAGGCCTGAGTGGGAGGACCTGAGTGGAAGCCGCGGGTGTGGCGTCGCCCGGCTCTGTCTTCTCCAACACTGCCCTGTTTTACACGGAATCCCGTGGCCCGCCTCGCTCACCAACACCACTGATTGAAGTGTCTGACCCCTCGAAAGTCCTCTGCCAAAATTTAACACAAGCATGAAAAATCGCTGTGTCCACAGAATTCCACGTTTGGAAGCAGGATCAAGGGATACTCTGGAGTCACCTGTGTGACAGCACGAACGCCCCTTCCCACCACGATTCCTCTCCTGCTGACGCGTCTGCCAGGCTCCAAGATGGCTGAGACACGCACTACGTAACGCGCAGGTCCCGCCCCCTTGCGCCCATTTAGGCTTTGACCTGGAAGTGATCTCTCGAGGCGGAAGTGGGCGGGTAATTGAAAAATAGGCGGACTGCAGGGACGGAGGCTGCTAGTGGGCCCAGGGGTTGCCCTAGGTGGGGTGGGAGCGGGTGCAAGGGCGGACCCTGTCCGGGGGCGGGAAGCTGCAGGGAAGACGGGACTGTCTGTAGTCGGGGCGGATAGCACGACTGCCTGAGGGATGCGTCCGCGGACGGAATGTGCACACAGTGGGCTTGGGGAAGACCAGACAGGAAGCGAGAGGTGAGGTCAGGGCTAGCCGGCCTTGCTGAGCAGATCCTGAGGAGCGGGGCGCGGTGTCGGGTTGTTTGTCTTTCATTTGAGCTGCCGGGCATCTCTTCCCTTTGGGGACAATGACCGCGACCCCCATAGGCTTAGTCCAGTGCTTAGTCCAGCCTCCCTGCAGCGCGGACAGAGCCACACAAACTGTTCACCTCCTTTTTCTCCAACTTTCGTCCTCTATTTTTCTAAGTATCCTTTATCTGGAGCAGGGGCCGGGCTTGTTTTAGTAAAGCTATTGAGCTGAGAATGATTGTTAACATTTATAGAGGGTGATACTGACAATAACTACAGAGCAGCTTCCGCCCTTGCCCTGGCTGAGTGGGACCGGTTCCTGTCCTCCAGCTCAGGGGAAAGTGCAGAGCACAGTTCTTTGTCCTCGAGTTTTGTACATGGTGTATTTGAGATTGAAAAGGGGTGAGGGTCTGAGGACACAGTGCCCTAATAACAGCTCTCTGTAATAGTTCGTCTCTCCCGTTTGGGCTGTCCTTGGTGACTCCTCCACAGTGTTTGTAGGAGAGTGGTCGGCGGGCCAGCCTAGTTGTTTACCATTTGCTGTCTGACTGGACACCAATAGGTGCTGCAGCTCTGATTGCAGGTGCCATGGGCCGCGGCAAGGACACTGTCCTTAATGAGTCTGTAATTTGAATCAGTGACTGTGAGACAGATGTGGACACAAGCTTCAAGAACTCCATTCTGCTGGTGGAGACTGCTGGTATGCTATGCAAACCACGGTGGTTTCACCCTTGCTATGAAGTTGTGCGTGACCCGGCAGCTGCCCCTGACAGGCACCTCTGCTAGGCTGAGGCGCTGAGTGGGTCCGAGGAGCAAGAGGGCCCTCCAAGGAACCTCCCAGAAGCCCCCAGAGCATATTCATCAAGCAGTGCTACAAGCAACTCACTTAGAATGCTGTGGGCCAACTGCAGAGAGCCTGGACAGGGTGAGGGAGGACCCAGCACCGTGTCAGGGACTTTTCCTTGGCCTGGTGTTCCCTTAGGGCCCTGGCATTTTTGACCGTTAGACGTAGAGCTATATGGAACATTTCCCTGTCTCCTTTCCTGCTGGTATGGTCCTGAGGAGAGGCCATCTGAGGAGTGTAGACTCGTGGTGACTTTCAGCAGGAGAGGGAGTGTGATGCCCAATGTGAGATAAAACTGTACCGCCCACCCACTCAAGCATGTCTGCCATAACCACACCTGCCCGAGGGGCCTGGAACCAGGTAGAAAGACCTTCCCTCACTGAGCTGTCTCTTGACTTAGAGATCTTACAGGTCGTCACACCAGCTCCATTTGTGACTCCTCAGTGTGGTTTCCATTAGGGTTACATGTTTGTAGACTTCTAAATTAATACTTTCTTCATGATAAACATCATTTAAAAAAAATGCCAGAAACCTTCTTTTGGCTCTGAAATAGTGGACCATCAGCTTTGTCTTATAGAGAACTCTTAATGACATCTGTTGCATTGGGATTTCCTATCAAAATTCCTGCCTTGAGGAAAATTTTTAAGAATAACTAACCCGAGGTGCAGGACAGGCCTTGTGTGTGGCCCACTAATTCTCCAACTCTGCATATTTCAGGTGGACCATGAGTGAGACAGCCCTTCACATTGACCAGAACACAGACATGCAGCCAGTGCTCCGGCTACATCTGTAACAGGCCTGCCTCCAAGGTGGCTGTGGGTGTGTGGCTACAGTCTGAGGAGGTGGCAGCAAGGGCCCTGCCTGTGCAGTGGGCTCATTTCCAGTGGGATGTGGTTCTTGGATCAGGTTAACACTCCTCAGAGGAACTGACACTCATCTTGGTGCTGCTACCCAGGTTGTTAGGAAGCTCAGGTCATGTCTGCCAAGCATAACAGGTTAGTTTTAGGTGAACCTGTGGAGTAAGCCTGACACACCTTAGGACTGTGAACATAGGGAGAGGCCAACCTGTCTGGGGCACCATTGTCTGAGATACGGTCTAAATGACGCCAGAGGCCTGAGTTTGCTTCTCGTGTGAATTTGGTCAGCTTCGTTCTCTCCCTATTGGTGTCTAGCCAGACGACAAATGCCTCATGATAAACAACCAGGCTGGCCTCCTACAAACACTGTGGAGGAGTCACCAAGAACAGCCCAAACAGGAGAGATGACCTATTACAGAGAGCATTTGTTAGGGCACTGTGTCCTCAGACCCTCACCCCTTTTCAATCTCAAACCCACTAGGGTCCAAGCACATGGAAGAAGCCCTACACTAGACACGGATGGTGGGGTGGGGAGTCTGAGATCCCCATGGAGGCCCCTGCCCCCTGGCAGAGGATGGGAGTCCTTTCTAGGAAGAGACCTTTGTAATAGTCGAGGGTCCCCATTCAACCACTTGGACTCTGCAGTCACCAGAGCTTCCTGTCAGCTTGTGATAAAACGAGTGCAGACAGCCAGGTATCTGGAAATTAGAGGGAAGTCACTAATGTGAAGAACACCAGACCAACAGAAAAGGTCTTAGTGGTGTCCTCAGAGACAAAAAGGTGACATCCAAGAAGCAGTGATACCTAGCTGTCCCAGAGAAGCAATAGTACAAAAGCTGACATAACAACACCCGAGACCGGGCATGGCGGGTGAGGGGGTGACTTAAGAATGCAGAATGTACCTTCTCACCATTCCAGAGAGTTAAGATCAAGGTGTCACACACACATCCCTGGAGGCCTGACTCAGCCTCTATCCTCCCACCTTACCAGAGACCTCAAGAAATGGATATTACCAGCAAGAGGTGTTCTTCGCAAAAAGTGAAATGGCTTTCTGTGTAGTTCATGAAGAAATTCTCAGGCAGCTCAAGTTCAGACTTGAAGTGTAGTGCCATCTGAGCTTGGTGCTTGTGATGAATCAGGGGTCTTCAGGAGCTCTGTCAAAAGTTCTCACTTCCATCTGCCTTCCAGCTCCAGTTTTAAATCCTGCCATCTCTGTGCCAGTGCAATGCCCACAACAAGGGCAGGTATTGGAAGAAGGAGCACAGCCTGTCACTGGCCAGCATCCTTGTCACCTTCAACTCACAGTTCCCAGACATCAACAGAGACCTGCGGCATGAGAGTGAGTGACAAGGTATGGGCCCTGGGTGTCTACAGGGTGCCAATGAGATGTTGGCAGCTGGCTCTGTCCTGCCCCTTTCAGGAGGGCATCTGCAGTTTGTGCAGGAGCTTGCCATGGTGTACACCTGTTACCTCTGTGGAGAGTTGCCACAGGACTCCCACACTTGAACATGTTGGGAATGGCCAGACCTACCCCCTCCACCAGCAGGCCCAAGAGCCCATGCATCGGTGGGTGGCTGCCAAGGGCCTGGGCATCAAGTCCTGTTGGCATCATGGAAATGGACTCTGCCCCTGAGCTCCAGAGCAGAAAGCGGTGGTCACTCTGCCAGCTGGTGGGAAGGGTTCCTGTGTGTACCATTGTGGCCTCATAGGTGGGGATCAAGAACAGGCTCTGAGCAGTCCTGACAGCCAACCCCAACTTAAACCCGGGTCAGTTTGACATTTAGCATCCATAAATTGGGGTGCTAAAGCGGTACCCCTGCTTCTTTATCAGTAAATCTTTAAGGTGGAAACCATGTAAATGTAAACTTAAGGTTTTCAGTTAAACCTAATGTAAAGAAATTGGGCACCTTTTTGACTCTAAGTACTTGGAGGTTTTTGAGCTGGTGTTCTCATTTGCTCCAGGCAGAACAGGAGCACCTGAAGGTGTCTGCCATCATACTGTTGGCACCCTTAAGGAGATCACACTGCAGGAGAACCCTTCCTCGTAAGCACTGGCTGCACTGCTCCCCCTGCAGTCCCTGACCAGTGGCTAGGTGCCCAGGATGCTCACATCCACACTCTTGACCATTGTGTCCTTTCACAGGGCCTTACACGATGCTAGAAGCCCAAGTCTCTCAAGTTGGCAGTACCTTTGCTCATGTACAGGTAAGTCTGAGGGCCTGAGTTGGCTCTAACAAGCTTACTCTCAATCCAAGATGGTGCCAGGAGCATCTTCTGCTGGCACTATGGCCACAGGCCAAGCCTTTAAGGGCCAAATGCAGACTCCCAGGTAGATGGCCCTTTGCAGTCCTGAGCAGGGGACCTTTCCAGATTTCCCATCTGGCCTGAGACACCTCCAGGCCTTTCAAACCACAGCCAGTGCTCATGCCTTGGTTTATACACGTTCACTCTCTTCAGCCTCTGGATGCTTGGAATCACTCTTTGCTCTCATGCTAAAGGAAACGTGTGTGTGCACACACATGTTAAGGCATGTGTATTCAATGTGAGGCATGTGTGAGGTATATGTGCAGTGTTTGTGCACATATGAGGCACACACCAGCAAGGCATGTGTGTGAATGTGCATATGGTATGTGCAGTGTGTGAGGCATGTGTGTGCGCCATGTGATGCGTGCATGTGTACACATGTGCAAGGCATGTGTGTGCCATGTTTGGAGCATTCATGTGCACGCATGTGATGCATGTGAGGTGGAATAGCTTTTGCAGACTTGCACGGTTGCTTCCCAGCCATCTGGAGTTGAGTCGTCCATGAGAGACCTCGCCGCTGTTGGGACCCTTTGTCCTGAGTCCTGCCTAAGGCAGCAGGTGGTGGGTCCTAACCTTCACTAGCAGAGGGGGCACCTCCTGGCTGCTTAGGTGGCAATACCCCCTCCCCCTCTTCACCAAGGTCCCATCTCATCCTCACTCTTGGTCTGCATACTCCTGTGGACACTGTAGTCTGCTAGAAACCAGGACCCAGCCCTAGCTCTTTCTCACTTGCACAAGATTATGCGACACCTCCAGCAGACACTGTTGCTCCATGACTTCTTCCAGAACCTGCGTGAGGAGCTCACCTGCTTCTTCCAGTCAGTTATCCTCTCCCTGCACTGCTTCAGCTTCACAAACTGGTGAGTGGGGAGACCTTCTCAGAGCTCTGGGGGCTGGGGTGGGCCATCCACGGGCTCTGTGCATCTGTTCTACATGCATGCCACCACGTAAGTGGGCCCTGCTGTGGCTTCTACTCAATCTTTAAACCCATTTCCCAGGGGAGCGAGCAGGTGGGCTTCCTCACTGTCTTTGGGCTAATGCTCTGGTACGTCCGCCACCTGCATCCTCTGAGCCCGTGGGGCGAGGGCGGGGGCCTGGGTGCTGTTCACGGGTGCTCACCATCCATGAGCAGGAAGACAAAGACTTATAACCATGACCCTGTTGCATTTGTCCACCTTTCAGTTTGAACATTGTGCCGTGGGACCACAGGCTGCTGACCACAATTTTAAAAGGCCAAACCATTACTGGACTTCTGAAAAAGAATGGAAAGTGGGAGTTTCTCTAGGAAGTTTTCACCATCACCAGAGTTAAGGTGGATTGACTGGAAAGCACAGGACAGGATGTTAAATTTCCTCCAAGGCAAGGCTTAGGGTTGGCCGCTTCTGTCTGTCCTGCCGCCTACCCGCCCTGGGCAGCAACCGCCAGCCCCTGAGCAGTGCCTACCAGCCCCAAGCAGGGTCTCTTCTGGGCAGGCCAAACCCCTCCTGTTTAGGGTGGGCATGCATCTCCCGAGCAGGGCTTTGTGCGGCACCCTGCAGAGCTGCTTGGGTGCTCTGCATGCTGTTGGTTATAACCCAGCCCTCCTGAAAACTTAATGGCCTCGGGTAAGGCTGGGTCAACTGTCCCCCCACACACACACTCTGTCGTTCAGAGCCCTGAAGTCGGTACCAAGCTCCAGGGAAGCACTTCTCTCCCCTTCCTGCTCTCTTGCTCCCTGTGGTTCAGTGCTCATGGTGTGGCTGAGCCCCCCACAAACACCCTGGGGTACTCTCAGGCTTTCAGACACAGGTGGGTCCTGGCATCTGGGAACTTTGCTGGGTTTCATATCTGTCGTGCTGGTTTATGTGGGTTCTTGGTAGATGAAGAAGTAAATCCCTTCTTGTACTTTTATTGTCAGTCGCTTTTCCCAGTGTGTCTTTGTTTTTATTTCTCTATACAGAATTCTTTAGTGTTCTTTCTCTTCTTTCTCTGGATTTGGGCCCTGCTTACGCCTTCCTTGTGGTGATGTTATTGAGAACAACTTGCTGGGTTTTCACCTAGAGATTCCCCACATATTTAGAGCCTGTATGGCCTCAGATTTTATTTGCGGTCTGGAACTTCAGCCTGCACCCACTCAGTGTGGGGGTGGGGAGGTATCTGCCAAAGGGTCTCCTGCTCACTGTCCCCAGTGCTTCAGATCCCATGTGCCTACTCAGCCAGTAGGGGGTTGTCATTGGTGTGTCACGGTGACAGAGTTTCCTCTTTCTGCTTCAGTTTAGATACAATGAGCTCATCTGCTTGAAAGCTGTGAGGGTGAAGATGCCATCAGATGAGAAAGTTGCTGATTTCTCTCTAACATGCATCCCTTTCTCAAGTTTCCATGGCTTTTGAGACATAGTAACAGTTGTCACAACAAATCTCAAGTGGCATGTGCAGGGGTACGTGCGCCCCCTCCTCAGAGGTCCTCCTCCCTCTGCCCTAGGATGCATGAGCTCTGCAGCAAGATCTCCTTCCACCTGTACAAGTGCAGGGACTTTCTAGCACTGGTTACAGGCTGCTGGCACCGTGAACAGCCTGGCCTGCTACACCACCTGCTGGTTCCCACCTGTACACTTCCAGAACTACCTTAAGATATTTCGGACAGGCAGCATTCCCATAGGGAATGACCTCCACTGCACTGACCAGTGGGTGGTCAGTATAGGTGAGAATCCACTCATAGCAGTGCTCCAGTTTCTGACCATGTACGTGTCTGTCCTATCTTCCCATAGAGAAGGGTTAACCCCCGCAACCCTCCTACCAAGCCCAACTTGGGCTCCTTGTCCCATAGGCCCAGGTGAAGCACTATGTCATCATGAAGCAGGCCCTGTGGGTGCCCTACAGAAACCTGTCTCTGTACAGAGATGTAAGTGCCCGCTGTTTATACACCTGCCAAGTTGCTGGGCAGATGTAGCTCACAGGTCCTCTCAGAAGACTGCAGGGACCTCCAGAGTCCACACCCACTGAGCACCTATGTTATAGCAGCTGTACTGGACCTCTCTGTTCACTGTCGTGGGTAGCAGCCCTATCTTGAAACAGTGGCACTCTGTCCAGTTATAGCACACACCATGTCTGCACTTGGGAGCACCCAGGCCCTGCACCCCTGGGGTTAGTGAACTGTGTGGAGTCAGGCCACGGCTGTGGCAGTTGACCCCTCAGCCACTCCTCCATTCCTGAGTGCCTCCCCATAAGGGCGCAAAGTGCCTGTGCTGGCCCGTTCCCTCCTGGGATTCTGCACTCACCCCCATCTCCTCTAGAGCCTGTCCCATCACCCACCCTACCCTCTGCTGCCCTTGGTGGGGACTTGCCTGTTAGTTTCCCCTACCCACACCCTGGAGCCTGGTAGAGAACCCCCACCCTTTACAGACCCCCATCTGCTCAGCCTCAGATGTGACTGGCCACCTGTCCCATCCTGTGACCAATCCGTCTCTGTACACAGCCCCATGACAGCAGCCCTGTCAGCTCCAGCCCTGTGGTGTGGGCCCAGCTCGTCTGCACAGCTTCCATGCATGGTGTGCCTCTATAGATGGTGTTGCATGCAGCTGATGGCATCCCACAGGAGCCCAGAGTGCACATGCAGGAGCCCAGAGTGCACATGCAGCCGTTACTGCCCTCAGAGCTCTTCTACAGCATGGTGAGTCTGCCCAGGGTATCTCTCCTGCCTCCTCCTCCTCCACTCAGTCTCCCTGTGGCACAGTTTGCTTTCACTCCCCCCTTTTCTTTTTTGCAGACATGGCTCAGGACTCAGGGGTGTTCAGGCTTGGTGTCCCAAGACAGTGGCTAGACTGCTGCCCTGACTATGTGTCCTGCCACCGGCTGGGCCTCGAGGCCTGTCTGCTCCTCTGTGTCCAGGCCACCCTCTGCTTGCTGCTCATGGCGCTTCTTGGCTGATGGTGCTGCTGGACATCATCCTGGCCTCTGGAGTAAGGCTGGTGGCCGGGTGTGAGGGGAGGCTTCCAACAGAGCCTTCCCTGAAGGGCTTCCCCTTCATTTGCTCTTGTAGGAAAACTAGGCACTGAAGCTGTTTCTAGAAGGCCTCCTGCATGAAATCACTGTCCTACCCAGTGTAGTGAGGGTGATTGCATGGGACCTGAATTGCCAGTAGCGAGCCCTACTGAAGGCATCCATGCACAGTCACAGCACAGGGCCCACCCCCAGGCCTAGCCCCCACACTGCAGGGCTCAGCAGGTGGATCTATGCCTATTTCCTTTTGTAAAGGATGAGATGCCCCCAGAATAGCAAACAGTTGGCCATGCTTGCACCAGCCACCTCGCTGTACCTCACAGAAGACTATGCGTGTGGGCTCAGACACAAAGCAGCCAGCTGCAACCTTCTGCACACCCCAGGTCCGCTCGTTCCTGCACCCACACTGTGTGGTGCCGCCACCCCATGCCTGGGTGGGATTCTCAGAAATCACTCACAGAGCTGGAGGTGTCGCTGCACATTAAGAGTAAATAGTGGCCACTCAGAGCAGGCCTAGAGTTCTGGCAAAGCTCTGCTTTTGCACCTGCCAGCCACATGCCCAGGGCCATGGCCCCAGGCTGGGCAAGAACACACTCTGTGGCTACCCTGATAGCCCACCACATGGCATATGTGCCTTTGGGGGAGCAGATGGGTAGATGCCAGGACCGCCAAGGAGATACTGTGGGGCCTGCAGGCACAGCAAGACCAAAGGCAGCCACGTGCTAGAATGCTGTGCCCATGTAGATGGCAGACTCTGGGCCCCAACTATGCAGGTGAGGTGCTGGGCCTGTTCCTGAGCTTCCAAAGTAGAAATGTAGACCATTGGTGTCTTCTTGTCCCACGTGGTGGCAGAAAACCTGAGCCGGTAATTGGCACCCACTCTGGGGTCCTGTCTCCTGGCAGGGATGAACCACTTGGTGGCAGTCTCAATACAGCAGGATTCACCCCGAGAACTAGTTGGTTACAAGATGGGACAGGTGGCCAGTCACACCCCAAGGCCCAACCCCGGAGTGGGCCTTGACTGCGAAGGATCCTCCCACCTTTAGGCAGAGCTACCAGCCCTGGAATGCAGGGCTTGGCTGGCACCCAGATGCCCTGTCTTCGCTCCTTACACGTCCCTGGGCAAAGTCACTCGACCTCTGTCCTTTCAAACTAAGTGTCCCGTCCACCTGTGTGGGAGGAGCAGCAGGTCTTGCAGCCAGAGGGTCCTATTGGAGTTGGTGGGATGTTTGGAGGAGTTAGCAGCCTGGGTCTGTAAAAGCTGCCTGCCCAGAGCAAGCCAGTAACACAGTAGACCTCACCTGTAACACACAGCATGTCACTAGCTTCCTGCTTTCTCCACAGACCTTCAAAAGGCCACAAGTCAAGACCACAGATCACCAGCAGCGGAGCAGATTTGTGTACATTTTAGAGAATTTGTGACTTTCTTTAGTCAATCTCTCAGGGAAGTTGGTTTACTACGTCTGACACTAGAAGTGCTGTGACCCCAGCCACATTTGAAATTCCCACAGAGCCAGCCCACCAGAGGATCTGTGGCTGCACCCTCCTGCCTGACTGCAGAGCAGTTAGGATAAACCACTCTAACCAAAATCTCTTCCTTGAGACTTTGTAACTCGAAAGGACGTGCGACCAGAACCACCCACCCTACACCCCTCCAGGATTTCCCTGGAATCATTTGTGTTTTCTACATGTCTGAGTCTAAAAGTTTATTTTTGCAAATCATTTACAAACTTTAAAAGATTATATAAAAAGTGTCCAGTTTTTTGTGAGTTCTGTTCAGGTAAAATGAAAGGGTTTTTTTGTTTGTTTTTTGTTTTGTTTTTGGTTTTTTGTTTGTTTGTTTGTTTGTTTTTTAGTGTTTCTCCAATCCCCATATTCACCTCCGATAGATTTATTTCCAGGGATGGGAAACAACTCAGAATGTCCCCCTGAAGCCACCAGGGCTGTTAGTGTGCTTTGGGAGAGGTGGAAGGTTCCTGTGCCCTCCTTGGGACAGTGCTGTCAGGCCAGGCCCCTGCAGTATTATCCACTTGTCTTTTGGCTCCCCCACCTGAGGACAAGTCTCCCTGGAAGGGTTATGTAGAGAGTCTGAATTCCCCAACAATCTCTGAAGCACAGCTGCAGACATGGGGGAGGTGGCACTCAGGAGAACTTTGCCACCTCTGCCCAGGGCTGCTTTCCCTTTTTTGCTATATGGAGAAGAGCCCTATTCTCTGGAGAACCCTAGTGGCACTGTCTCCCCACGTACAACTGGAGCTGATAGCGACTGGGAGTGGCACAGGGTGGCTTGGGAGTGACCAGGTGAGAGGCTACAGGTTGGAGCCATGTCAGGAATGGGTGGGGACAACATCAAGCTATGGATCCTATCTGATTGGGGCATTTCCTCCCCTTCCTCCCTGAGCTCTCCTCAGGAAACCTGTCCAAAGGTGTCAGAGCACCCCACACAGCATTTCGCTTCTTGCTGAGCACTGAAAGCAGCACAGGGGACCTCTGTCTGCCACAAGGTCTTGTTGCACCTGCTGCCCACATTTACATTTCCTGGGAGACCTGGCCTGCATCACCCTCTCCCATAGGGGCCTCAGCAGGCATGGGGCCTGGAGTGGCAGTTTCTAGGCCAGCAAGGAGCTCTGTTGGCTCTCACCAGTAGCCCAGTTAGAGGAGCTAATTTCAGAAAGGCGTCTGGTCTCCCTGGACCCACTCTGGGAGTCTACGAGGTGGCGCTAAACTGGAGGACAAGCTGTCACTGCTTCCTGAGCATCCTCCTCCCATCTCCTGGGCCTCTGAGCATTCCAGCCCCACCTGATACCCATTTGATTCCAGTACAAGGGGAGCCTGGACTTGGATGTATTCGGGGTCCACAAATCCAGCCTCCCAGGAAGATGAGACTAGGAGTCACAGGGTCCTCCACTCTCACAAAGGATGGGGGCTTCAACTCAGCCACCAAGTGTAGTCATGACCTCCATCACACAGGCCTGCCTAAGCACAATGACCACTGCTGAGTCCTAAGGGTCTCCATGGTGGCACCCAGAGACTGGTTCAGCATAGCAGCAGGGGAAGTGCAGGACATCTTCCCCATACAGCTCCTGCCTGCAGGCCCAGCTACACTGTGCTGAGAATGCCCAGGTGAGCTCAAGTACAAGTCTCTGAGCCCTGACGGCAGTTCTTAGTGGATTTCAGCTGTGACCACATGGAGCTTTCTGATTCCACAGTAGAGAATTCAAAGAGCACCTGCAAAGCAGGTCCCTGGAGCTGATCACATGAGTCCATGCCCAGCAGATCACACCAGGGCCTCTCCCAGGGGACTCTGGGATGCTGTCAAGCCAGAGCCTGGTCCTCTATGCCTAATTCAACCTGCGCCCTCTGAGGGGAAGGTGTGACTGGGTGGTGGGGTCTAGGTCTCAGTACAAACCTTGAGCCAGTCCTGGGAGCCAACAAGACCCCTGCCCTGAGCCTTCCACCCTGTGTGAGTAGAGACCCCTAGCCCCAGGAGAGACCCAGGCAGCCCGTCATAGCACCCAAGGGGCCAGGCAGGCAAGTGAGCACAGGCCCCAGAGGCCACTAAGAGGGGGTGGCGTGAGGCCAGCACTGCAGCCATTTGCCCTGAGGACACAGATGCCCTTGGCTCTAAGCCCCCCAATCCCCTAAATCTGTAATAAAAATAATTCCTAGTTTCCTTGATATGCCCCAGTTTCAGAAGTTCCTCCTGATTGTGTACGTGTACATGTGTACATGTGTCAGTGGTACCATGAGGTGCCACTGACCCCTTTTTGGAATCACAGCAGGGAGGACCTGGGTGTCTAAGGGGGCAGGAGGCACCCCGTCCTGCCTTTCAGGTGGGTGTAAAATGACTGTTCACAGGATCCTGGCCCAGGGGAGGCCACAGAAGCACCTTAAAAAGACCTGATTCAGGCCTCTCCAGGGAGCCTTGGCCCTGCTATCTGGGGGCCTGCCCAGGATGCAGCCTGGTACCTGCATCACCCAATGGTCCTGGGTCCCCCAAGAGTGGAGCAGGGCAGCAGGCCCACTGGGCACACCCAGGGCATCATCTGAGGAGGAGATGTGGTCCTTGTCCTGATGGCATCTGCCCTGAGGACTGAAGGGCAGGGCAAGGGTCCATCCACCTGGGCCCCATTGCAGGGCCTTTGATGGACTTGGCTGTGAGGAGTCTAACAGAGGAGTGATGGGTCCACAGCAAAAAAGGAAACCCCCTCCCACCCCAAAGCCACCCACTTGGGCTTCAGCACCCCTGAGCGAACACTCACCACCTTCAGAGGCAGAACCTTCCCAGGGAACCCTTGGGACAGCTGCCTAGTCTTCCTACCCCTGGCTCGGGCAGGGGCCAAAGCAGGGAGCAACTCCACAAAGGCCCAGGTCCCCTTGCAGGAAAAGGCCCACACCGGTTGGTGAGTCAGCTTCAGGGAATGGTCACCCACTAGCCTGTCAGTGAACACTGCTAAGGCCCAGGGTGTCCTGGCCTTGTCCCCACTACTCCTGCCTGCGCTGATTCCAATCCAAGAGGGGCATTGGAGTGCTGGGGTACAATTTACCAGCTGAGGATCTTTGGTGACAGCACCAAGTGGCAGCCCAGGAGCCCACACTGCCCATGGGAAGAGACCTCATCGCCCAGGGCCAGAGCTGATGTCGCATTATCCCTGGCTGCATCTCCCACCCCTGGAGGCTGGCTGGGTCAGGCAGAATCCCTTGAGTGAACCCAGCCCTGAAGAGGGTGGGTGGAGGGTGGGGGCGGTGCCAGGGCCTGGCCCCAGGTGGCATAAGTGGGCGGGGCACATGCTCGGCTCTGCCAGCCCCTGTGCCCGGCTCCCTCGTCCATCACTTCGCCCTCACAGTCACTTCACCATCACTTGGCACTTGTCATCACTTCTCTCTTGTAGTCACCACCCAAGGTAGGTTTGATGAGCTGGCCCCTTGTGCTGAGCAGAGAGCTGAGACCTAGAGTTCTGAGACTTGTCCAGGTCCCATTGGGCTGACCTGGACAGAACTAACCCGAGACAAGACGCCCTGCCTCACCATCTCCGGGCTAAGGGCAGCTGCCCTGCGAATCCCAAGGACCCAAACCCGACTTGTGGGGAGGACCCCCTCTGTCTGCGAGCGGGGAGGGGAGAGGCGGGGCAGCCGATAGGGAAGGCAGCGGCGTCCCTGCGCGGAGCGCGCCGCCCGCAGTGCCCGCCTAGCGCCGTGTCCGGGGGCGGCGCGGGTTGCGGGGCGCAGGGCGGGCAGGGCTCACTGGGCTGGAGGCAGGCTCAGCGGCGGCTGCGCGCAGGTAGGGTCAGGCGGCCGGGGAGGGGGCTGCAGACATGGCCACTGTTGCCCCCGGACTGGGATGCCCTCCCCCACGTGGCTGTCCGCGTGAGAGCCCGCGCTGGGGGTTGGGGGTGCTGGAACATGGGGTCTCTGGGAAGGGAGCCCCTACACAGCCCCCTCTTGGCTGCCCTTCAGAGGTGCCCTGCTTTCCTGGGCTCTCACCACCCCCCTGGCTGACCCATCCCTTCCAGTCTGACCACTCTCCCTAGTTGTTGCAAAAACCAGGGCCCATCTCCCCTGCCCCAGGATGGAGCCGCTCTATCAGGAGCTCCCTCCACAGGCTGAGGCTGGCAGGATCATATTCCTCAGCCTTTGCCCACCCTCCCAAGGTTGAGGAAGCCCCTGGCTCCCAGCCTTGGTGATAGGGGCAGGGGCTGGGGGACAGGGAGGGATTCCCTGGGCCCCTAGAGTAGGCTGGGGTGGGGGAAGCAGGTAACCACCTCCCCTAATGTTCCCTCAACTGGCTGGATCTTCTGAGAGGTCTCAACCTGTGGCTTTGCCAGGCTGGTTCACAAGCAGAAACTGGGCCAGGCGGTTTGTGAATAGTTCCAGGGGAGACGCTAGGCAGCAGGAGGCTGCAGATGTTGTGTGCCCTGGACCTGCTGTGCTGCCTCTGACCCCCAAGATCCTCAGCACCCCCCGCCCCCACCCCGAGATGCAAATTGCAGCCAAATCCTCCTAGCCTCAGATTAACTTGCCCTCAGTAGGGGCTTTGCCCATGCAAAGCATGGGGGAGGCTCTTGGAGGCGGCAAGCAGGGTCCTGCCCTTTACATAATGGCCTGGGCTTCACCTCTGCAACCAGGAGTGGGAAGTGGGCCTCACAGTTGGAGGGTGGGGGCAACTGGTATGAACTCCTGGGAACCTGTGTTATGAGCTGGTCCTATCTCCCCAGCAGGAACAGTACCCTATCCCTTTCCAACCCAGAGGCCCAGCCTTGGTAAGGCTTTGGCGGGGTGGGGAGCAGAGCTAAGGGTGGAAAGTTTCTTCTGCAGTTAATTAGCCCCATGGGGGCGACGGGCATGTGGGGCCTCATTAATAGGGCCTCAGCTCCAGGCTCTGCACACTGGTCCTGCCCATGCGGACCTGGGCGAGTGCCTGGGCGGGTGATGTGGTCCCTGGTGACCCCTCCAGGCAGTAGGTTGGAGGTTAGTGTACAAAAGTGGGGCTCCTCCTTTTGTGAGGAGGCTTACTAGTAGAGATGGGACATCTGGGGGCTTATTGCAGGCTGGCAGCCCCCTGACTCTGTTCTTCCCTCCTATGTCCTCTAGCCTTCAGGCTGGCTACTTCCGAAGCCCCCGACGCCATGGAGGAGTGGGACGTGCCCCAGATGAAGAAAGAGGTCGAGAGCCTCAAGTATCAGCTGGCCTTCAAGAGGGAGATGTCATCCAAGACCATCCCTGAGTGAGCTCACAGGACCCCAAAGCCTCAGCCCCACCCTATCCATGGCCAGCCATTGATTTGCATCTCATTTCCATGTCCTGTGTTGATTTGCATAAGCCAAGACCACTCCCCTATTCTTGGGAGCCAGGTGCCCACCTACTCACTACAACCTTCTCCTTCTCCCCACCCACAGGCTTCTCAAATGGATCGAGGATGGGATCCCCAAGGACCCCTTCCTGAACCCCGACCTGATGAAGAACAACCCATGGGTAGAGAAGGGCAAGTGCTCCATCCTGTGAGACCCCCATACCTCCAGGCTCGAGTCTCTTTGTGAAGAGGACAACTCTGTAAAGGTGTGACTTTTATAAAAACTTTCCAAGATGTCTGTGCTTTTGTACATTTTCTAATGAAAAGAAAGCAATGCCAGGGCATCTGGTGTTGATCTGGGGATATTCGGCATGACCACAAAGTGTCAGTCATGATTTCAGGGTGTCTGGAGTGGACGCTAGGGGCCTAGTATGGCCCCAGGGCATCGGCATGGACCTAGGGGTCCAGTGTGGACCAGTGCATCCAGCGTAACCCCAGAGAGTCCAGTGTGGACTGGGGTGTCCAATGTGATCCCATGGCATCTGTTGTGGCCCGGCTACAGCAGGTCCCTGATATGCAGGCTGCGCCGAACAGCATTGGAGACACCCTCCTTGAAGCGGAACCAGACGTCACTTCTGCCCACTGCAGTGCCCATGCGCCTCTCAGCTGCGTCCACCTCAGGGGCTGTGTCCTCTGTGGGGGCCATAGGGTTGATCCTCTCCCCGAATCCAACCCCTCCCTCTACCACTTCCACCTTCCCCCCCCCCCACACACACATACCTGTGCTTAAGGCTGCTGCCTTTCTGACAACCACACGGCCAAAGAAATCTCTCTCCGCCTGAAAAGGGTGACTGGTTAGGCTCATGGGGACAAGACCCATGGAGGACACTCCATGCCATGAGGGAGGATAGGTCTCACAGAGACTATGAGCAGTGGCCCACGTCAGGGGAGTGGACACCTGTCCTAGCCCCCTATCCTCATTACGAGTTGTCCTGCTCAGCAAGTATTCCCTCTGTCCTTCACCACCCTCATAGCCACCTGCTCCATCAGGGTCATGGTCAAGGCAGGAGGTGCCAGCAGAGCCCACCTTCCTTCCCAGAAGAGAAACTGAGCCTAGGTGGATTCCCATCCTGCTGAGCAGCAGGGAGCTGGACCTTTAGGCAGACTCCTCAGGAATAAGAACCCTCCTACACCAAGGTCACCAAGGTCACCCAGCCTCACCCCTGCCCCACCCCTACAGCCACTTGTCACCCCACCCGTCACACCTGGTCCTCCTGGGCAGCTCTCTTCAGGATGCGCTCCAGCCACTGTTCATGGCTGCGTGAGGTAGACAGCTGTATCCCTTTTCCCCCAGCATCCCCCTGTGGACTCTCGGTCTTGGGTGGCCTCCCGTCTACCTGCAGGAAGTTGGTGCGAAGAGAGCTGACAGGGCAAGGCCATTCAAGGGGCAGTGTCCACTCCGAGGGCACTGCCCTACCAGGCCCTGCTCTGCCCCAAGCCAAGATTGGGCTCACCTGGGAGCTGTCCCTATCCCGGGCCAAGGCCTCTGCCCGCCGCATCTTCTCCACTTCAATCTCGTGGGCAATGAGCTGCTTGGCCTGGTAGGTGAGGGGCTTTCGGGCAGGCAGCTCAGGAAAGCGGCAGACCTCCTCCACGTTCCTGCTCTCAAGGTGGGTGGGGCAGGACACCCAGGTACCCAGTCAGTGGAGACAGAGCAGGGACAACCCACCAGACTGATACCAAATGCTAGAATGTGAAAGCTGCAGGATGGGGTCCAGTCTGGCTCTGCCATGCCCTAGCCCCAGGCCAGCAGGGGAATTATCCCTGAGCCTCAGTATCCCCAACTGTATATTGGCATGGGAAGGAACCTCCCCAAGGCTGTAGCAGGAGAAATAAGACAACGTGGCAGGGCTGGGGCTCAAGCTGGGCTGCACGATCAGGAACCACCATTACTGCCTCCTTGCTACTGGCACAGAGGAATATCTGCATCCCAGGGCCCTTGCTGGGCAGCAGGACCATTTTGGGACAGGGAAACAGAGCCCTGGGGAGCTCGAGGGCCCTCTGGGGTGGCTCTTGGGAGACAGTGGGGCAGTGAGAGGCTCTGCAGTAAACCTCATGTCTTGGGGCTATGCCTGCCCTGGGGCCACCTCACAGACACATCTGGGGCCACCTCACAGACACATCTGGGAAAGAGCTGAGCTAGAACTGAAATACCCCCAAACTCCCAACAGATAGGGAAACTGAGACTCACAAGTCTCACCAATGCCATGCTTTTAGATTTCCAGCCCAGCCTCCCGGAACCCCCACTTCAGGTACTGTGCAAACTCACGGCTCTAGCCTGTAGACATACTGCCCATCGGGCATGCGCTCCTGGCGGTAGGTTAGGCTATAGGCAAGCATAGTGCCCACAAGGCTAGCCAGCTGCAGCTTCTCACGGGTGCTGTACAGCTGTGTGCTCACCTGTGGGCAGATGGGCAGCGCTAAGCACAGCTAAGGGTCCTGTCCCACTAGAAGCTACCCCCTACTCCTGAGTGAAACACTCACAGGGCGCAGCTTAGGCACGAGGATGTCCAGGAGAAGGCAGAGGGTGTCCAGGACAAGGGCCTGGGGCGAGGTTTGGCTACGGGTGGCTGGTGTGATACCTGACACCAGTGTCTGAATCAGGTTCTGCACCCGGCTTGTCCGGTTCTGGGCCTGGAGTGGAGGGTGAACCAGGATCAGGTCAGCCAGGACCACCCCTCCAGGACCCTAGGCTAGGCTTGGACAGGGGCAAGGTGCAGGGCATACCTCCTGCTGACTACTTGGAAAGGCAATCCTTGGCACATGGCTGGAGGCGAATAGCAGGTGGAAAACTGCAGGCAGAAAAGGACGGTAGCGCAGCAGCTGGAAGCTCTGGCCATGGTGGGCAGCCTGGCCCAGCAAGTCCTCAAAGGCCAGCCAGTCAAGAGCCACGCACACTGTGCCAAGGCTGGAGTCTCGCAGCCGCAGGCGAAGGAAGTTGTCAAACAGGCCCTGTGGGCGGCAGATCCCTGAGCCCTTCCAGTCTCATAACCTCCCAAAGCACCCACTGGGACTCCACCACCCAAATGCCCTGGTAAGTCTGGGGTCTCAGGGCAGCAGCAAATACCAGCAAGTAGCCATAGGATTCTGAGGGGAGAACCAGGAAGGCCGACCTGCTGCCCCCACTCTGGTTTGACCAAGATGTGCAGGACAGAACCTCCAACTCCCAACCCCTCCCTTTAGGAAGTTCTGTCCACCAGAATTGAGGACAGAGCCTCCTTCCATGCGGGAGTTCCACCCCCTCCCGCCACCACTCTGTCCTCCGCACTGTGGATTTCCGGATTTGCACGGATCCCTGGCCACTAACACAAAGCTGCTTAGTTAGGTTGGCAGCTTAGGCCAGGCTTTGTGGGGGGACAGGGGGGGCATCTCCACCACCTGCTCTGGCCAAAATCTCACCCCACCTGCTTTCTAACCCACATGTCCCCATTACTATAGCTCACGTCCTCTCCCAGCCACTGGGTGAGGCCACCCAGCCACTGCCACTGCCACTGCCCTTCACACTGATTTACACCTCACAGCCAGTGATCCCATGAATCGAACAACACCCCACCACCCTCCTCCTCTTCCACAAAGCCTATGCTAGCCATTCCCCTCCTGGCACCAGCCAGCCCTTCCTCTGGCCCTCTGTCCTGCTCAGTCCCTTCGGAAGTCTCCCTGATGCTCCATGTCTCACTCTCATTCCACCTGCTTCTCCTTCAGCTTAGCATCTGAATCATCTCTCACTCACTGTCTGGGGATGAGGGGACATGGCCAGGTGCTGGTCTCCTGCCTCCCCACCAACCTCCACCCTGGAAAGATTTGAAGTAGTGATTACCTGAACCACCTTTTCATGCTCGCCTGTGGAGGCAGCCACATGCAGGATGTGGTAGAACCGCTGTGCAGCCATGGTCAAGGGTGCATCGGCAGCATGGGGTCCCCAGCCCGTGAGCCCGTCACCCAGGAGCATATGGGTGGGCAGAGTAGGGTCCTGGCCCACACGTCGCCTGCAGAGGGGGTGCTGAGGCTGGAGTGGAGCCCCCGCCTACTTTATTCCTCTTAGCAGTGCCCTCCCAACCTGAGGTGACCCCGGGGGCAGGGGGTCAGTGGGGGAGGCCAAGGCACAGCCCTGAAGGCAGGGCCTAGGCAGCCTTGGGTCTCAGTAGGCAAAGCGGGGTTCAGCCTGCACACGCAGGGTCTGGTGATCAGGACCAGGGCACCACAGACATCCAGGCCAAGGCTGACCTGCCCACTCATTTTGCCTACCCTGCCTACCTCTGGGCTCGAGGCAGCTGAAAGACCTCCTGCCACACAGAGAAGAGCCCCTTGCGCTGATCCTTGACGCCAACTTGTGTGGTCTGCACAGCCCGAACGCTCAGCTCACGCTGGCCTTGCCCATGCAGGAACTGGACACGGGGTATGGGAGGTGAGAGGTAGCTGCTCCCTGTTCCACCCCACCACAGCCAGCTGCCCCCTGCCCACCTGCAGGGTGTTGATACAGGCACGAATGTCATTGTCTGTTTTCTCACAAAGGGCTGCCAGCACACCTGGGTCAGCCTGCAGGCCTTGCCGTAGGGAGATCTACAAGAGGCAGGAGTGTGAGTGCCCACCTCCCCAGACCCCCCTGCCTTGTGGCTACCTCTTTCCTAGAAATAGGTAACAGCTCTTATCCTACTAGCGGGACAAAGGCTACTGATCCTGTTGACTGGCCTTGCTCCCCACTGGGGACCAACCACCACTAGAGACTAAAGTATTCCAGTCACCCTCCTCTCAGGACCTGGGCCAACCAGAGGAATGGGGTGGTGGGGACAGCAGAGGGAATTCAGCACTGGATGAGAGGGGAATGGTGGTTGAGACCAGGACAAGGACCACGTCCCCCCACCCCATTGTCAGCCATGCAGCCTGGGCCCTGTGCCACTCTCATCCTGGTCCCCCACCCTCACTGACCTCCTGCAGTCTCTGCACAAGCCTGGAAGGCAACGTGGGCGGGAAGTGGAGCAGGAAGGCCTGCTGCTTCAGCTGCCGCAAGGAGGGTGCAAACCTGTGGGATGAGCATGGCAGGGCTGGGTGGGGGGACCCTAGTGCCAAATCCCAGCCTCAAATCCACTGGGTGGCTGGGAGGGGCATGGTCATATCCCCCCAGGGGACCTTTGCCCTCCTGTAGAAGCCTCGCCCAGCAGAACCCCTCAGTCCCCTACCCCCAAGACCCCACTCCACCCTACTCACTGGTCATTACAGATGCAGATGACTGGCCTCATCAGGAGCCCTCCCTCTGCCCGCCGCCGCCGCCCCCTGCCCGCTGGCACAGCCAGGTCCCCAGGCTCTGCCTCTTTTGGGCCCTTGCGGTTGATGATGCTGAGTAGCACATTGATGGAAGCCTGGGGAGACATGCAGCAGATGCAATGAGCCACAGCCTCCATTGCTGGCCCACCCACCCACCCACCGGGCAATAATCCAGGAGGCCCACCGTGGGGGCCCCATCGATCTCGTCAATGACCAGGCAATTGGGCTTCCCACCAGCACCCAGCACCGACTCCATCTGTGTAGCAGCCTCGATATGTGTGCGGAAGGCCTCAGGGCTGCGGTCATCACTGGAACCGTGAGGTGAGGCAGGGGCTATCAAGGCAGCTGTGGCCTGGGCCAGGGCAGCAGCCAGTGCCCCTGGCAGGACGGTCCCCCAGGGCCGTGCTGCCACACTTACACCTTAAGAATACCACACAAGAAGACCCCAAATCCCAGTGACCTGAGAAGGGGTGTGGTCCACAGCCAGTGTCCCTGGGATCCCACCTCCACCTCTAATCCACCAGTGTCACTGACTCGGCCAGGCACATCAGGACAGAAGAGAAACCCAGTGACTAGGCCTTCCCTTCCACTCACCTTGCATTCATTTCTACCACACAGTACCCAGCATGCCTTGCAATCACATGGGCCAGGGTGGTCTTGCCCAGCCCTGGGGGTCCACACAGCAGCGCCACCTACAGCCCAGATATATGAAAACATGCTGCAACCTACACCACTTCAGGGAGTTCCTGGGCCCAGTCACAGAAGCTGAAAATCCTAGCCTGTGAGGCTTTGGCACTGGGGGATGTGCCCCCACCCCACTGCAGTCACCGAACGAGAATATCAGCATGCTCATGGCTCAGAGTCAGTGCTTCAGAATGAGAAAGCCCTACATAAATCAAGTAATACGGGAACCCAACGGACACAGCTGTTACTGACATGACTGACCCCCTTGAAACCACCTACTGCCCACCACAATCATCCTTTGGGAGGTGCAAGGCCCTTCAAGGAACACTGACTTTACCTGAGTCATCAGAAGAATGACTCAAGTCACAGTTATGTCATTGACATCCAAGACCCTGACGTCATCATGCCCACAGCTGTGGGGGCAGTAAACGTGTGTGCCTCATGACCCCCAAAAGCTGCAAATGTGCCAGCCAATGAGTATAACCCCTGGGATAAGAGAAGTATACAGTGCAGCCAAGTGGGGCTCACCTTCTGCCGGGGCCGCTGGCTTGGGTCCAGCTCAGCCTCCAGCATCTCTTCTAACACCTGCTCGTGGCTTTTCCACTTGCTGGAGGCTATTGCCTCCTTGCCAACCCGGACTGGTTCCACACTGGGCCTGGGCTTCCGGGCTGGCCTCTCTTGGCCGAACACCACCAGGTCCCACAGCTTTAGCCACTTGAGAAGGCAGCGGTTGGTGAACTGCAGGAAGGGAGGCATTCCCTAGGGGGACCACCAGCACCAAAAACTCCCCAGGCCTGCCCTTCATGCTGTCATAAGCTTGGGGATGCACGGGGACACTGAGGCTGAGTGACAATGACTGGCACTAATCACCCTGCCAGTGAGTGGCAGAGTGGGGCTCACGAAGGGGCTTCCATCTATCTAAGCCCTGGTCTTAACTTCTCCAGGAATCCCCGCTATCATCAGGGATGATCCCAGGAGCATCAGCTGCTCAGAGGGCGGGAAAGGAAACAGAGGCTCCAAGCCAGGGGTGCCCAGGATCCCCAGCCCACATCACAGGTTACCAGCAGCATGCTGGCATCAGTGTCCCAATCTACAACTCAGCAAAGCTGATCAGAGCCCTGCCCTCCATCCCAACATCCCCGTAGCTGTCAATATACGGTTTGGCTGGATCCTGAATTCCCCACTCCTGGCAACAAGGAAGCCAGTCACACATAAGCAAAAACAAGGCCTCACATCGTCACTGAGCAGTTCCGTGTAGTGCTGGGGCGCAAACTTGTCCACCCAGAGGCAGTGCTGGGAGTCATCTTGGCTCTTGGCTGGCTCCTCCTCAAGGGCTCCCAAGGGCTGGGCCTCCTCCTCTATCTCCTCTGACCTGAGGCTAGAGAACATTGTGTCCTGAGCTCCTAGGCCTTAACCCCATGCAGGGACCACCCCGTCCCAGAATTCAGGCTGGGGGTCAACAGTCCAAGAACCAGTAAGGATCTCAGGGCCAGAAGGGTCTACTATATTACCTGTGCAGTGTATCTGAGAGCTGCTGTGCCTCTTCGAGCAATCGTTGCCGCCGCTGTGCAAGCAATAGGGATTGGGATCAAGATGGCCTAACCAGTCACTATCACCTGAGAGCTACCCCTTCCCCTCCCAGCAAACCCCAACAGATCCCACCTCATTGTTGACCTGCTCCTTCAGAGAGGCAAAGGACACACCTAGTAAGTCCAGCTGGCCACGGCCACGCCACCGGATGTCCAGGAAAGGGCTCTGAGGGGAAGGAAGAGTAACAGTCACCTCTGGACCCCCTCCAAGATCATAGGGTTACTCACAGACCCCCTCCCAACAGTGCCCAGGGACCCAGGTGGTACTCCCTAGCATCAGCAGGCTAAGAGATGGAGAAGCCCCTCTCTAACCAGGGACTCCAAGGGGAAAAACCAATAGGAAAGGAGCAGCTCTAGGAGAGAGCAGAAGTAGGAGAGGGAAGGGGAGGGAGAAGGGCAGGAGGAGGGAGACAAGGTAGATGACTGGAGGCCAGGTGGACTTCCTGGGGAGTCCCCAGGGTCCCAGCGTGGATATGATGCTCAGGACCATTTCCTGGACAGCTTCAAGCCCATTTAACCGCACAGGAAGATCATGAACCCCCACCCTCCTCTTATGGCCACACAGCACCCACCTGTACCCCAGTTCCCAATGGGTCAGCCCGAAGCACCAGAAAGGCCCGATCACCATCAGTTGAGGTCACGTTGATATAGTCCTCCAGAACAGGGGGTCGCCTCAAGACAGGATTGCGGGTGGCTGGTGATGTCCGTATAAGACTCATGTCAGCACCAGCATCCATGGGCCTAAGAAGGGACCAGGACTGTCTTGGGACTCTTGCCTCCTGTTACCCTCAAGCGAGAGCCCTGGATCCATCCTCAGCGACCAAACCCTCCTACAGGCCCCTAGCCCCAGGCCCTGTCCAAGGATCGAGACCCTTCCAAGTTCCCTTAGAACACCTGTGCCCCAAGACACACACCCCTCGCCCCACAGATCAGCGGGGACCTCAGGACTCGGTGGGGGGGTGATGTCCTGAGGAGAGAAGTCAGGAAGCGGCGGCTCTTCCATCTCATCGAAGCCAAAGTTCAGCCTCTTGACAGCCTCCAGCCTGGGCCGTTTGACCCTGGGGGCTGGGGACAGACACACACTCTGGGAAGGAAGAAAGGCATTTCCCATGCTTCAAACCCTACCCTTGTACCCAAGGTCCCTGCAAAATACTTTGAAGCAGGGGCCTGTCCCTCTGGACGTTGGTGGCCAGCTGCCTCTTCTTGGCACTGCCCTTTCGGTATTGTGAAGGTCCACCTGGAGTGCAACTAGTAGCAACGTCCCCTCCAGCAATGGCCTCCTCGAAAGTAAGCTGGATCCGGCCCCCCGTGGGCCGGGGGCTCCTGGAAGGTGACAAGGCCGCTGTCCCTGCAGGAAGAGAAGATTCACAGCAACCGCCTCAAGACAGCCGGCCTCCACACACAGCGGCGCATGGAAGGCCCTTCTCTCTCCGGCGCTTCCCCCGCCCTCCCCTCCCAGGTCACTGTTGCCTCTGGCCTTCGCTCGCCTCCCCTTGCAGACTCCCGGGGACAGACCAAGACCCTGTGCAGCTACAAGTGACGAGGCCGCAGCGGGACCCGCGCCCACCTTCCAGTTCGGCCAGCACCTCGAGCTCGGCTGCGAACTGGCTGTGGAAGTTGTCCTCGAAGCCGTGCATCTCCTGCTCGTAGTCCTCCATGGCGGTGCGGACCCGCGGGACTTGCCTGACCCCACCACTCACTCCGAACTTCCCGCGCCACCGCTGTGCGCCTTTCCTGCCCCCAGCGTCCCGGCGCCTCCAATCAACGGCCGATATGCCTGGCGGCGCTCGCCATTGGTCAGCGGGCGGGGCGGGAGCGGGGAGGTGCTCACAGGCCGGGCAGGGCCCAGTCAATGCTCTGGAGCCCGAACGGCGGATTCA